>VZTR01014273.1:3445-53745 GCA_013400775.1 Chaetops frenatus
TTGACGTTTTTAGAAGTTTCATTTTTCCACCTTGAATGTATGCTGTCTGAGATCTCTTTTAACTTGTGAAAAAGGATAAAACTGCATGAAATTAATTTGAAAATATAAATGTTTCTTTCATTTTAGATTATTGCTTAATAATTTTATTAATTTTACTTATTTCTAAGCTGTGATTTTATAATTTGTAAATGAAAATTGCTACGGGAAGGGGGAAAAATGTCTTTGTTCTTTTTCTAAATATTTACAGTGTTTCATTAAAGACTCGTTGGTACAAATAACTTAGTAAAGCACATAGGTGGAACTACAGATACATGATGCACAAAATCTTCATGTGACCTTCAACCTGTGCCATATTTCTTGTACCTCAGTAGTATTAGGACTGAGGGTGGAAGAAGAAGAAGATAAAAAAAAAGAACAGAAACACTAATGAAGGAGAATTAAAAGGAAAAAGAAGAAAAAATAAAGCATATCTATGAAGGAGATGGAAAAAAAGAGGGTTATGAGACAAGAGAAAGATGAGAGAGATGGAGGGAAGTAGATGAGAGAGCAAGTCACATTACAATTGCATAGGGTGGGTAGAGGAGGAACTAATAACCAACTGCTGGAAAATGCATTAAATCTGAGCCACTGAGCATAACTTCAGCAGCATCCACAGGATGATGAAAACATAGGACAAAGAAATGAGGCAGCCAGATACATCAGTCTTTGCCTGCTACAGCTGCTTCAGACCCATGATTCTTTCTAGGAAGAAAACTTGTCCTGGCTATTGCTATTTTTGAGAGAGCAAAAGGGCTCATTTATAGGTACTGCATCTCATATCTACTTAAATTGCCAAAAGGAAGCTGCATATTTTATGTTATGTAATCATATTTGCTAAATAAAAAACCCCACCAGCTGTCAATCTTACCACCTCAGCATTTAAATGTTCACAGAAATCCTCACCAAAATTGTCTTGTGTAGGAATAAATATATTTGAGCCCTCCCTCTGCTCTCTTTTAACCTTGTGCATCCTGTGTCCAGTTATACAGAGCTTCATCATCTAATGTCAAAGACCTCATTGAAGGGTTTCACAGCTGCAGATACTAATAGCTAATTTCAGTTTTCAGTAGAACTGCTGACTTTGCCCTCACATCCCATTGGGGTCAAAGGTTTCCCATGCTAAATGTCTCCTACAGTGGTAGATCGGTGTAACAAATGCAGTTGTTCTCTAATGCTAAACTATCTTATTTACTGAACATTTGAAAGACAGGGGCATTGCTCAGACCTTTTGCCCCACCATAAAATGAATCTGTAAAATCAGAATGCCATGACCTACTAGTAATAGTTGTTGTATATCTGGTTGTGTTTTTTTTACCAAAGAGTAAAGCAAAATATAATGTGAGCATATCCATTTTTAACCTGACAATTGAAAGGTCAAAAAACCCATGTTCTGTCAAAAATAGTTTAATATTAGAGATTTCAGTCATTTCTAAGGCAAGTCTTAAAGAAACAACTTTTCTAACGACGATTTTGAAATGTATTGAAAAGGCTAAGTTCATCTACAGTTAGTTTTTTCTAAATGAATTTTAATTTCCATACATATGCAGAAGATAAAAAGATCACTAAATAACTACACTCATCCAGTAAGAGAAATATCCTGTTTCCTCTTCACAAACCTTGTAATTCAGGGACAATTTTTATGCATTTTTAGGAGAGGTGTAAGTCAAGTTTTGTGACTTGTGTACTCCTCTCTCACTACTGGACTTCATCCTATGCTTTGCTCTGGCATTCTTCCTCGCTTTCTACTCTCTTAAGTATGTTCTCATGTAAGTTCTGCAGGTATTTTAATAGACTTGGTGAGCATTTTACTTCTCTGACAGGACAATTAAGCCTTCACAGATGTGAAAAATTCTTCTATGTTCCTGACATGCATTTTCTATTTCCTCTCTGCCAAAGTCCAAGTCAGACTTGGACCTCCTCAGCTGTCCACTGAAAGGTAGCTGCAAGTCTTTCCAAGACCTGGCACAGTAGGTGGAAGATGAAAATGTACCAAAGGCAATTGTTGCAGTTTACCTGTGTAAAGAAATATAATGGATTCTGAAGAACTGTAGGGAGAGCTAAAGATTTTTTTGGGGTATACAGAACTACTGGGTTCACAGGACATGGGTTATAATTCACAATAATGAGATACTATATTTTTTAATATTCCCATTTTTTATTATAGAATATTTGATATTCCTCTCACAGATCCTGAAAAACAATAAAGGGTAAATAGCTTGTTCAGGGGCTTGGCATAGTCATTCAGTCCTGAAAAATCCAGGAAGAAAGAACCTTTAAGAATTTCATAGACTTTTGAAGCATGTCACAGAGTCGAGTCTGAACACAATGTCCTATCATTGACTTACTCTTTTTTGCTCACAGTCACTTGTTAATTTTGATGTGAAAAGATAGAGTTATTTAACTGAATTATTCTTTAAGTGTTAGAATGACTGAAAAGTGACTCTAAGGCTTCACAGCATCATCCAGTTTATGCATTTATCGCTTTAAGTGAGGAAAGGAAGAGGAACTTGCAGACCTCTGGGGTAAAAGGGATAAGGCAGCTCAGAAAGCCTTCCAAGGAGTAAAATGACCCTGGCTGGCTCCAGAGAGGCTGCTGTGGGGAACCAAAGCCTTTCAGGGTGATCACCACAATATTGCTAAGGCAACCTGTGTTTTGTGGATGATTTTCAGCTGCTAAAAGCTGGGGGGTAGGAGTTAGTGTGCCAAGACCAAGATGATCCCTGACAGCTTCTGTGGTACCTTGCAATATATTTTATTTTATTCTTTTTCCAAGATAGAACCTGAGGGACACAGCTTCCTCTCCTTGATTTATTAGGCTGTGTTCCTGGCTACTCTCTCTGAAAACTGATGCCTAATTTTATAGTCCTGCTGTCTGGAAATATGCTATACATAAGTGGAAAGGCTGGATGAAAGCAAGAGAACAGGAATTACTCAGTTGTGATTTTCAGAAGATGTGAAGGGGCATTTGTGTTAAGAGTTTGGATAGTAACCTGAGCTAAGTAAAAGACTGGGATCCTTCAATATTTATTAGTGCAATATATAAGAGCAGTATGTTTGTGTTTGGAAAGCCAAACAAATTATCTCTCTTGGGCACAACTAAATATGACTAATGAATTCTCTAAGTTATATAAAGGGCAGATGAAAATATCAAAAAATGAAATAGAAGGAAAAAAGCAGAGAACCACACCATACCACAATAAAAACACCCCATTTGAATTTCTGGCTGCTGTGTCTGAAAATGGCACAGCAGAGAAACAAAAATGCGCAGAGAAGAGTGAAAAGGATAATGCAAATTTTAGAATAGCTTTGCCATAATAAAATACTAAACTGATTCCTTGGTTTTGAAAAGGGAGGAATAAGGGATGGATATGGTCTACACAATTATAAATGATATAGACATAGTGAGTAGGGCTCAATGATCCATTATTTTTCACAACCAAAGGACTAGAGGCACCTAATTTAATTATCAGGCATCCTGATAAACAAACAAAGAGGAAACTCTCTTTCAAATAAAGCATAATTAAATTGTGAAGTGCATTGGCACAGGATGCAGTAGAGGCTATCAGTACAAATGTGCTCAGAGAAGATTAGATAAATCCATAGAGGATAGATCCATTGGTGGCTATTAAAAATGATGGTCTAGATTAACTTCTGTCTCAGGAAGTCTCTTAAGTGGTTGCAGGAAGTTGGAAAGGTATTTTAGGCAATCTGGGTATTTTCCCTGTTTCTAGCAATATCCTTCTGGGCCAGTGGTTGAGCCAGCATACTCAGATGAAAAGAGCTTTGCTCAATTCATCAGGAGCATTTCTCTGTGTGTGTGTGTGAGAGAGAGAATGATAAGAAAAAGAAAAAAGGAGGCTATGATGAGAAAAGAGAAAGCAAGTTAATTAAACAATGACTTCCTCTTACTGTTAATACTTTTCACAAAGGCCTTTTGCAAAGGAAAACCTCAATAACCCTAAATTTACTACTATCAGCTTTAATTTTCATTTCAATCTGAGTTTTCCCAGCCCTGCTGTCCTTCTGTGTATTTGTTGCTTATCAGCACACTATGAGAACAATGCATGAGAACATTGTATTTGACAATACTGCCACCTGGGCTACATCTGTAAATTAAACCGTGCCAGGACAATGCTCAGCAAATAGGAATTTGCTTATTTGTAATGCTGCTTAGACAGGTCCCTGTCTTAGTTTTACACTTGGCCAACTAATATTCTCTGTCTCAAATAATTCCCAGGCTTTCCTAGGGAATTAGCATGGACAAGGGACTGTTCCCCACCACATTTTCGAGGGATCCAACCTGTACTTGAAGATTTGGCTAGAGCATGCCAGTTGGCCTCATGGCCAGAGGAGGAGCCTTCACCATGCCTAGATTGCTTTATAGATGTAATAAAGGTTGGATGCAGCCTCTTGAGGATTGGGTGAGGAAAGGAATAGGTTTTCTAGAAGTGTTTTTAGCCTCTTGGGGAAGGTCCAAACTAATCCAATTACCTGTGTCCCAGGAGAGTAAGGAGTCCATAGCATCTCCCAGGCATGCAGACATTTGGGTTTTTCCCTGAGGTCAGGACCAGTTCTCAGTTCTCTGTTCTCATGACTTACACTGAGCAGTCTGGAGATGTCTTTGGTCAAGGTGAAAGAAATGCTTTGATTGCTTGTTACCCAAACAATTGCATAGCAGGACTTGAGGTACAGGAGAGTGATCTTCTAGATCTTTAAGTTTCCCTTGTCTGGGAGAGGTGATTTTGTTTTCTGAGATTATGGAGCAATGTGGTGAGTGTCCCATATTCATCCTCTGGACACATTCTGTCATTATGTGATTGAATGAAATTCCAGCTGCAGTTTAATTTAGACATTTCTAGGGCTGTGTTTTCTCTCATTTGTTGTCATACTTATAATACCAGGCACTATATAAAAAATAAACAACAACAGCTGCCATAGGGAGCTTGCAGGCTGAAAGAAAAGCACATAGTGAAAAAAAACTGGTGTGAGGTCCAGAGCAGGCCAATAATAAATAAATCAAAATCCTATGAACTAAGTAGTTCAATATCAGTTCCAGTTCAGTCTTACTCTAAGATTGTGATGGAGAATTATGAGTCTTGCTGACATGAACCTTTTAAAGTATGTAAGCAACAAGTCCACTGACACTGGGGCCTACTGTGTAGATGGATAGGTTTCAAAAGAAGTACAATTAGAAGATGGAAACAGCATGCCTGGTTATTAAGGGAAGAATTAATGAATAAAAAATGAGGGCCAACAAAGAGGCAAGACTTTGCAGGTGAAGGAAGAGAATTTAAACTGATAGGTCAAGTTCAGAGAGTAGACTGAGAGGTTAAAACTGAGATGACAAAATTTGAAGGATGGGCAGAGTGATTATTCATCTCTGCCACAGCGCATACCCTTCACCAGACTTGGCCCATGCCAAGCAGTGCTTCCCTAGAGAACGTCTCCTTAGCAGGGTGTGGAACAGCAGGAGCCAGGGCACACTCCTGACAGACATCCAGCCTGTTCTGGGGACAAAAGCTGTGCCATGCCAGCTTGATCTTGGGCACTAGTCTGTGTCATTTCCCACTGTACATGCAGTAGCTTCACATTGAATGAGCCGTCTAGATCTGTCAAGCTGGTTCCAGCTCAGCAGTATCTCCTGACATTTCCAAGCTTAAGTCTAGAGAACTGCAGCTGTGACAAGTTCCTATCACAGTTTTGAGTGTCATCTGTGCAGTGCTGCACTGGAATGAATAACAGATACATCACATACTTAAAAAGGAAAATGAGATACTACAAGTAAGTGATAGTTTGTGCTTTCCTACTTATGCAGATCACAGCATCATTTTACTATACATTGAGCTTTCACAGAAGCAAATTTCTCTGCACTTTTAGAGCCTTTCATTTTTGCCAATGTTTTGAGCCCTGTTAAGAGTGAAGACTTTTCCTGCTATATTTTAGTTTCAGGTTCAGAGCAAGAGTCTTGCTTTCTACTTAGACTTGTCTGTGATGCACTCATTTGTATACTGGCAAGTGTTCCTTGTGTGTGAACTGTGTTCCATACATTGTTTAAAAACATATATTGTAACTCATCCTATTTTCATAATCTCTTTGTTTGAAATTCATTGCCCATTGCAGCATTCTGTGCTAAGAACACCATTTTCTTCTATGTCTACCGGTGTAGGATGTTCTACCAAGCAAAGGGCAAGCTGAGGTCCTACAGATCTATGAGATAGAGAAGGTGAATGACATGAAATGAAATGAATGCACTCATTCCCTGACACTTGCATTTCAGCATGAGCCAGAATGCTGTGATAACCTGCCTGACTCCATTACTACAAGATAAGAAGTGTTCATGAATGCTGTGTGTTCATGAGTGAAGGCCATGCTTTTCATTTTTATGGTCAGTAACAAAAATGGCAATTTCTAGGAAAAATTTAAACTGAAGAAGAAAAGGCCATGTATGTCTGTTGCTGAAGGAATAATATAAGTTTAGAGTACAGTTTAATCTCATACAAGTATTATCTATGTAATACTGCAAGAGCCACCAAGACTAAATTAATTTATGCTTTGTAAGTGCAGAACACAGAAATTCAATCTTGTCAAGGGCTGAAGTTAAAAAAGCCTTTTGAAAAGACAATATAAATAATGAAATATTAATGTGAATATGTATAGTGATACATAAAGAAATAAGAAGTCTTCATAATTAAGAAGTAAACTAATCACTAAGACCTACTCATATCCCTGATACAGATTCATAAACCTAAGGGAATGACAAAGGAATTCTAAGTTCCTTTGAAATATCTGCAATTGACCCTATTTATGATAGAATACAGCTTTTCTGCAGGAAGGACATTTTATCTCTTTGTGCTCTCCATAGGCTCTTCTAAACAACAGGCTTACTGACATTAACAAATGTAGTACAGCTACAAGAAAGAAATTAAATTTAATCCTAATTCTAATGGGAAACTGAGACAGAAAGAGATTAAGCGGATTGTCCAAATTTGCACAGGGTTGCTTACAGCAAAGTCAGAATCTGACTTATGGATCTCATGGCATGACCTTTCCCTTTAATTTTGAAACAGAAATATTTTATTTTTTTTTTCTCAAACACTTCAGACTCACAAATGTTTAGTCTTGATTAGCCTACTCCTAACATCTTAGTCTAATTTTGGGCAGACTTGTGTTATGATACTGATTTCTTGCAAGGGAAAATAATGTTATGCATTAATTCTGTAAGTGTTTCTGAATATATGTGCATAATACACCTTTGGAATGAATTAATAGCTTTTTCAAAAATATAAAATTATCTTCTTTATTTTGAAGTTAGCAGTAAGATCTCCTAGTTACTTACAAGAATGTAAAGTCTTCTTCTGAATATTTTTGTTATAACTTTCATTACTTATAACTGATTCATGTGCAGCCACATTAGAGGACAAGCATATGAGCTATACAATATAGGCAGATCATGTGAGCAAAGTCTCCATGGAAACTGCCTAATTTGTGCTTTTATTTAATTAGAGTTGTCCATTACCTCTCCAAATGAAGTTTAATTTAAATTCATATGCCAGTCATTTTTTAAATTGTGTATGACTTTTCATCCATCACTTACTGAGATCTCTTGTAGGCTGTATTTTAGCAGACTGGGTTTATTTAACAATTGAGTTTATAAACAAGATGTTTATTTGACAGCTCAGCTTATCCAACATCCTTAGAAGTAATTTACTATGCAGTATCTGTGCTACACAACTCATTGTTATCAATTAGATATTCTTAACCTCAAAAATTGTCAAAACCTCAGAAAAATTGCTTGAGAGATCCACATAAGTATGCTCACTCATTTTGCTTGCTGTGAAATAATTAGGAAAAAAATTGAAATACAAATAAAAAGTGTAACCAAGACCAAAAAAATATGCAAAATGCATGTGTTTGTTAAATGGAGCATTGAAATAGGCAAAACTGTGTGTCTATTGCAAGCTGCACCACAAAAACCAGCTGATCTCATTGAGCTACTCTTAAAAAAAGTCTGAGTTGGTTCAATCTTACAGAAATGTCTGCCTGAGGTTATGATAACATCAACTGATGTGAGTTACTTTGAAGTCATCAGTCCTTGATTGTGCGCCAGAAAAACATGGTCTGCAATAGCTGATTTTATCTTGCCTTCAAGAGCTGCTGGTTGAATGTACAGTGAGAGGATATGGAGTACTCCATTATTTCCCAGTGCTTCTAGGATGTCTTTGCTTGTAACATACACAGATGGGGAGAAAGAGGACAGTGGAAGACTGTGTATACTCAATAATTTCTACACACCCGAGACACCAGCAAATATAGAGAATGGGGAAAAACAAAAAACACTTAAAATCTAGTGTTGAGTAAATACACTAAACATATTACTGAGATACTTTGTATCATAATGTATGTGTTCTGAAGCAAATCTTGTGTCTCATGGAGTTGTTACTGACCCAGTCGTCCATTTGCAGCACCATTACAGAAGCATCTAGACTAGGTGCCTGGTCCAAAATTAGTTTATATGCCAGCATGACAAGGGGACAATGCAGAGGCAACAAACTGCAACTCTGAAAGGGATATAAGCAGGGTAGCTCAGAGCTGCACTCAGGCCATTCAGGTGGTTTCTGCATTCACACAGTATATACATATCATCCAAGGTTAAATACTCTTTCAGCATTACAGAAGTTATCTCTGGCAAAAGAAGTAAATGTTATTGACAGGGAAAAGTCATAATCGCAGCATTATTGTAGCTCACACTGGCAGAATTGAAATGTTTGTGTAAAAAAGGTAACAAAAGTGGCCTAAGAATCATGTGGGAAGTGCTAGAGGTGCAACTGGAGGACCAACATTAAGGATTCTTCTGGAATAATTACACAAAGGGTAAAAGCCAATACAATTCAATGTGATTAAGAAAAGTTGGAAAGAACAATGTAAAAGATGTTACCAAAAAGGCATTTATGAATATTATAACACTAGTGATTTGAAAATGTCTAGCAAAATTAAAATAATAATAATAATATTACTGATAGAAGAACACTTGAAAAACTGGCAAAGGGATACATGCTGCAGCTAATAGCAACTCAGCAGCTTCATATTAACAGAGGTCCTGAATGGTAAGAGGTATCACTGAGTGGATTTAAAAACTAACCCACTCAGTGGGTTTAAAAACTAAGAGTTATGTCTGGATATAGAAAAATATCGGAGTTATTAAAGAGCTACTTTGTTTCTGTCTTTTCAGAAGAAGAGGGTGGCGAACTGCTCAAGTCGGGCTTCAGTTTTCCAGGGACGCCAGAGGAGGAGCTAGGTACAGACCCGTCTCTCAGATACCTGGTACTGCTCGTGCTCGCCGAGGCTGGGCGCAGCCGCGGGGCTGGGGCGCAGGAGGCGGCTCTGGCCACAGCCTCGCCCCGCACGGAGCCCGCGGCGGGCACGGCACCGCCCGCTGTCAGTGACAGCGGCCAAAAACCCCCTCAGGCAAACCCTGCCGGGCGCTTCTCACCCGCTCCATAAGGCTAGAGAAGGCAAAGGAAAATCATCCGATTTCAGTAACGCTCAGGCAACCGAGAATTCAAAAGAAGGTGTTCAAGGAAATTGCCAGCCTTCCCTCTTTTGTCTTTTTCTCTGTGTCTTACCCTTTAGAGAACATCCTAAATGCAGAGTTTTCAGTGCTACCTTTTTGACTTGAAAAAATAACAGGAGCAAGAATAAATCAGAAACTCTTAAAGCCCATGAGTGAAATCTTGATACTTCTGTCTTACCAAGCTAACACTAAAATGTCCCTCTGGCTTTAGTTTTGTACATTTAGATTGTGAAAAATTGAGTTTCTGTTCCTGGAAATTCATACTCAGATTGTCACTGGTTTGTGTGAAATCCATCAAAATTTTGATTTATATGCAATTACTTCATGTGGTTATTTTTTGAAAAGCAATATGGGAAGTGGTTTCTATGCGTTTGCTACTTAAAGCTCCCTGTATTCAGCATGAGCTCACTTATATTTCAGAAGTCAGTGTAAAGTAATTTTTCTCTTTTTGTGCATATGCTCATGTTAATATATTGCAACAGTTTATTTTTTATTAGGATATTGTTGTAGTTGACAAGAATATTATAAACTCTTGTCCTGACCATATTATTATACCCTACTAGGAAGAGAAATTACAGCTGCTATGTTAAGAAAAACTACCCAAGCAGTTAGAACAAGGAGCATGAATTCAGACAGGCAGTGTCCTTAAGTTTAGCTAATCTCTTAGAAGAGGATTTTCTCAAACAAGTAGTGTTGCCTCTCAGTTGCACTCAAGTCAGGGAGTGTCATAAATGTTCAATGTAAAAATATCTGCATTGGACTTGTCTATTTACTTAATATTCCAAAACAAGTGAAAAAAAGCTACAGGATACATTCCAAAGATCGGACAGAAGAATGTGTTAAGGAAGACACTGAAGAAGCTTCAGGCAGATTCTGCCTTAATCAAAGTGGTGTAAAAGGGAAGATATTATTAAACATGAGGCTTCCTAGAAGTCTCTCAAGCGGATCCTATGGAGGAGTCATGAAATGAACAAATCTCTCAGCCTTCATGGACATTTGGAGCTTCTTCATGCTGCTGTCCCATTTCACAGCACACAGGAAGGAGTTCAGATGCCCTGGGTTAGAATTCATCTCATCTGAGAGTTGGAGAGTATTTCAGATGTAGATGTCTAAACTGTTTATCTCAGGACTTGTTTTAGAGTCAATGAAGAGTGATAGACTTTTCTAGGATATAGCAGGTTTGGCCTACTTTAGAAACTTAATGAAGAGTGAGATAAGTCATGTTTTAGAAGTATGTCAAAATTATTCTCCTTCCCATTTGTTTGAGAAAGGACTGCAGGATTTCTGAAGCCAGAGTAAATGGTATATAAGCCAATATTATTAAATTTCAGGTGTCTATAGGAGTAGGACCCTCTTATGAAATAGGTAATCAAAGATAAACACAAAGATTAACCCTGACTAGGAAGAAGATGGGGGATTAGTCAGAAATGAGAAACAGGAAAGTAAAACAGCGATAAGAACAACAAATAACAACTGGACTACAAAGAAATTAAGCTGCTTTCAAACATTTCAATTATTTATGGCCAAATGACTGAAAAAAAAATATGGCAAAAGCAAGGAAAATCTGCCCTTGCTCCTAAATTGTGTCCTTATTGCAGTCCTCTGAAAGTACCAAAGATTGCTGGATAATACATGGGAAGAGGTGGATGGCTGTAATATTTTCAGCTGAAAATCCTCTCCTGCTGACAGGACCTAACTACCAAACCAGAGGTGGTCAAAGTAAGGGGACTGGGTACCATCAGTAATGTAAAAACATATGATATCCCCTTCTCCCCTAGAGAGAACCACTGAAATTGGAAAGAATTTTATAAGAGCTGTGGGGTAGTTAGTTCAGTTTTGTGTAGACAAACTCTGCAGTTATAGCTGTGCTACACCTCTACAGATGGATAGCACACACCTGTCTTTCTGTCTTTGCCCCAGTGTTGTGTTCTGTTACTTGAAGATTTGTGATCAAATCAATGAACTGTGTATAAAACGTGAAAAAACTGCAAACAGAACTTTCTCTGTCTTCACTTTTTCTTGCTGTTGCACACATATAAAGTTAATTATTCATTGGAGAGAAATATTATTCTGGGTGGATACTCTAATCCCTGCACCATGGAAATGGGCTTTCTTCTTTTCAATATGTACATAACCCAATGACTATGTCATAATTTTGTATAAACAGCCTCAATCTGACAGACTGCTAGAGACCTTCATCTCTGAAGAAAACACAGAAAGGGCTTTCCTTGAGAACCAAAATAAATTGCCCTAAGTCAAGACAGAATCAAAATTATGTTCTTTGAGGCAGCTCTAACTTCAAGACCATTCATTATTCTAGATTCTCATTGTTCCAAGGAACTTCAAGTTATGATCTCTCTGGTACTAAAAGATCTCTGGCTCCAGGCCCTTGTTTGTAAAGTGGGTTTAGTATTTCCTAGTGAGGTCTGGGGCTTTGGTGGGGCTTAATTAATGTTTGCACAGTATCTCACCAGAGTGAAAATGCTGAATAGTCATTAAATAATATTTTTAATAAAATTATCCACTGCCTTAATTGGAAAAAGGTATCAAGGGATAGGACTGTTCTCAACTCTTTCCCACTATTGATTCTATAAAAGACCTCATTAGTTAAAACAGGCAGAAGTGCAATGGATTCTTTCAGAAGAAAAGCTTATCCAAGCATTAACAGTCAGTTTTTGAGAACAATACTTCATAGCTTTTCCATTAACATTTATTTGTTACCAGAGTTCAGGATGATAGGTATTATTGTTACAAGATTCACATTCACATCAAGAATTCCTATTCTTTTCACTAGAAATATAGCAAATAAGAAGCCTGGTTAATCAAATAAGGATATAAATGTAGCAGGGCGTGGTGATGGGAGAAAGAGATCTAACACGTGATGTCAACCAGCTCACTGTAAGTCTCATAGAAACTGGAGTCCTTTCAATTCCAAGCTTTCTTCTAGCTGGTGCTTATATTATCTAAATAATGTTACTGTATTAGGAACAAAAAAACCCACCCAACACTTAATGAAACTACTCTTTTCTATGCTATCTGAAAATTTCTCAATCTTGTTTATTTTAGGTATGTAAAGTATAAGGTAGCATTTTGCTTTAGGTGTCAAAAACAAATAATGCAATCTTAAAAAGAGACATAGAAAAATGCCGTGTTTGAAAGGCATTCAGATAGAGAAATGTGAACAGGGAAGAAGTTCAGGGAGGAACTTCTCTTTAAATATATATTTTAATAGGTAGTACATGCACAGAGTAAAGAGGGGAAAATAGATTATTGAAAAATTATTTTTGCTCCTTTTTATAGCTAATGAAAACACACAAGTTCTATAGTTAGCAGCATCTAATATCAAGCAAAGAAATAGAACTTGCACTAAGGGCTTTTTACTGCAGTAAATTGTGGTTTTCTCGTCAGGAATGGATATTGAGTTGCTGTGAAGGAAAAGGTTGAAACCTGCAAAACAGGTTGCAGTTACTATTAATGCTCTTAACATGTCCCAGATGAGAAGTAAATGGTAAGGGAGTTTAAGGACAGGTTACGAAAATGTATTTTTATTTCACAGTTGATGCTTTTGATTAATTGGTAAGGTTCAAGTGTCAGACAGTAACTCATGGTTATTCAATCACTGTTGATTGCATGATCATGCCTTTATGACCTTATGTGTTGGAAGGAAGAAAGGATATGGCTGTTCTTGAAATGAAAACATTAATAAAGTCCTGACTTTTCAGTCTGTCTGTCCTTCTACAGTATTTTCCCTCTTTACTCAGTGCAGTCAGTGTCTGAACACTTGTCAAGGGTTTTAGCTTCATGTACCAGGACCTGCAGGAAATTTTCCCAAGGACAGAAAAGAGGTTTTCAGTGAGCTCCTGACTCTCCTCTGCACCACACCCATGCCTTGGTGCCCTTTTCCCCAGAGCATCCAGGGATAGTTAAACACCTGTAGACTGACTGAGCTGGTGGGATTTCAGTCAGACACATGGCTTGGCCACACAGAGTAAGCACTACAGTGGCACTCATCCCAGCAATCAGCAGCCACAGTAACACTCTGGTTTGAATTCTTAGGTGGGCCACAGACTGAATGTTTCCCTGGTTTCTGACACTAACACTCAGAGGTACAGAAGTTTTATTCTAGTCCTGTGGGGAATGGAATCAGGGAGTCTACAAGAGATATGCACAAAGTTTCACTGCAACCCAGTGAAGTAAGGTCAAGCCTCTCCATGGCAACTGACACCCCTTCCCATGGCCTTGTCCTGAACAAATAGTTCATGGCTGACAAAAAGTTTGACTGCAGATTCCCCAAGTTAATCTTCTAACCACAGAGCTATTTTTCTGTCATATAATAAAATATGTAGCCAGGTAGTTTGGTATGACGATACAATAGTCTTTCAAACTTACAAGAGATTTTAAATATGAGGTGCCCCGACATGATTCAGTGTTAAACTATGACTTGTTTATTGTGACTGGATGAACAGATACTGCAAAAAAAAGAGCCTTTCTTATTTGTCTTATTCCATCTTATCTTGAAATAACTCTATTTCATATCCTTCATTTTTCTGTACCCAAAAACTGTAGTGTATAAGCTTATTGATGTGATGATCAAGACTGTAGAAAACGCTAATGAAATAATAGGGAATGTTTTTTAGGAAAACTTTAAATTCCTTTTAGTTATACTTGAGAACTTATTCTATAAAGTACTTTCAGTCATATAACAAAATCATATCATATGGCCTGATCATATAAAAACTTGCTAGCTGTCCAGCATTTAAGTTATAGGTTGTTGGCAACAAATGCTTACAAACAATCTGCAGATCAGAAGTTATTTCTAGAAATTAAATACCTCATAATGTTAAATAACTCTGCAAAAATCCCATTAGGCCCAAGGTCAATTCACAAACAGGCGAAGATATTTGTAAGGATGTAAGATTAATCAAATAGGATATTTGTAATGAATTATTCATCCATTTCTACTACACAATACAAAGGGGGTTATGCATTCATAAACAAATATTTCTGTTCTAAATGATTTCACATGTGGATTGTTAGCAAAGAAGGGACATTTTTCTCTCCCTCATGGCATGCTGACCTCTGTAACACCTGGGTGCATACCTGACACACAACATTTACCTTCCCATAGAGTGTGACAGCTGCAACAGATGAGATGATGATGATGATGATGATGATGATGATGATGATGAGATGAGATGAGATGAGATGAGATGAGATGAGATGAGATGAGATGAGATGATGATGATGATGATGAGATGAGATGAGATGAGATGAGATGAGATGAGATGAGATGAGATGAGATGAGATGAGATGAGATGAGATGAGATGAGATGAGACTCACTGCTTAGCCACACCTACCTTCCTCAATAACTGTCTTTACTGGATTGTCCCTTTTCAAAAGGATAAAATGTGAAGCCTTTTAAATGTATTCCTGTGAAGAGCATCTCAAATTATGTGCTTTCCATTTCCTCAGAAAAAGGTTACCATGCTCTACCTCCACATTCATCATTGTCTGCTTAGGTTCTGTTGGGAGTGGGACAATTTTGGCACAAACAGGGTGGTGGAGGTGCTTCCAATGTGGAGTTAAGTTTTCTGTCAGAGGGCTGGGCACATAGGCCACTGTCTTCCCAAGGAATTTGCACTGGCAGAAGCAGTGCAGCAGCATAAACATCAGCAAAGCCTGCTAATGCTCTCACAATTTTCACTGCTGAGCTCAGTTGTCACCTTTCATTGTGCAGCTTCATTTGTTTTTCCATCTATTTATAGTGTCATTTCTCTTCATAAGAGAACAGGCAACAGTATATTGAGATGCTTTGTCTCAAACTCACCCACAGTGGGGGCACTTAAACCACCACTTTGTCCCAGGAACAGGAGTCACAGTTTGTCCCTTCACTGCCACATGGAAAATCTGGGTGCTAGTGATTGTGGGGAAAGGCAATTAATGTTTGCAGTGTTTGTTACAGATCCAAAACAGAGCTCAGCCAGGCAGAAGAGAGACAGCACCCTGATTTGAAAAATTCCCAATCTAGAGGTTATGTAAAGAGGAAGATTGTCTGCCTGTTACTATGGCAACAGGTTTAAAAGGGATCTTGTCACCAGGTTGCTATTTCTTCCTGTACCCCATAGGAAAATCAGGATGAGTCCTCCTCCATCTCAGTGGGTTGAACTGAACAGAAAAGTTCACCATACAATGGCAAAGCAGCAAGAGGCAGTGCCAAGGGTGTACACCTGAGCAGATAATGATGAACTCCGAAAAATAAAATAATTTTTTTGGGTCAGACCATGGCTAAAACTAAAAATGTTGGTGAATCAAAAGTCTGCAAAGAGCTGATGTTAAAACAAACAGAAAATTAAAATAATTTTCTTCAGTTCTGATAATTTAAAAGCTGAATTAATGTTTAAAAAAAAAGAAAAATAAAGATAATTTTGAAATAGAATGGTATTTTAAATTGAGCAGTCATTGTTCCATGGCAATAATCAATGCTTTCAATAATGAATTATTACATTATTTCTTTCCCAGAAGAGCAGTCTGTAAAATAAGTGAAATCTTTAAAATATATCCATGTTTTAAAGAAATAATAAAAGGCTATTTAGAGGGAATATATGATAAATATTTTTGCTTGGATACATAAGCATTAGTTTTTTGCAGTCCCCTTAGTATTGGATGGGGTGTAAAACTTCCTCCATGATATATCATCATAAAAAGTGACAAATTCAGAAGAATTCCAGAAACACTAAGGAAAAAAAAAATCAGGGAAAGAGATCATAAATATCAGAATTATTTCTTTTATTTTGATTTTTATTTGAGAATCAATGACAAGTATTTCGTAATAGAAAAGAAACCCTAGAGATTTGGGGCTTCCATTCAGCTGAATAGTTTGTCCAAGTGGTTTGGATCCCTGGGAATAAATTTTGGCAATTATGTTATCCCAGGCAGTATTTCAAAGGAACCAGGTTCACCCTTCCATGCCACCATCTTTCTGACTGGGAACTCTTACAGGTTTCTAACACATTTATTTCAGTCCAGAACAAATTGTGCATTCTGCAAAATGTAGCCCTGTTTAGAGATGATCTACCTCAAGTGACACAGGTGTCATAGGTAAAATGACCAAGAACTTTTCTCAGCAAATGTTTACAACTAATCCCAGCCACATGAAGTTAATGGGAGGTTTGTTACTACTATCAATGGGACAAGAATTTCCCTTGTACTTCCAGAGTTGTGCATAGATTTCTGTGTATACCTTTGAGTTGTACCATGCAATTACACTTTGGCTTCCTTTAATTGCTGTGAAAAAAGTGGCAGTTTTATGACCCCAAAGGAAATAGATCGCCTCGTGATCTAATAACTGCAAGCAGCAAAATTTTATCCTTTAGGAAAGGAAATCCATAAAGCCAGGCACAACAAGGAACAAAAGACATTTAATGGTGTTGGACTAGCATTTCTGCTCTGTATTTGGAAGCATTATAACCAATTGTTCAACGATATTCACAGAGTAAAGCCCTGGTTGACTCCATACAGCTGCATTTTTCCAGAAAATATGCTTATCTGTTAGTTATTTTAGGTCAGTCTAGTCCTGATACATTATAATTTTTTCAAAATTTCGCTGATCACAGAGATTTTGTGAAAAAATATTAGTTGTAAGTCATTTTGTGGACTTACCTGTGTCATAGCACTGTTGAAAGGTGAGTAATGGCAATGTACTTCAAACTTGAAAAGCACTGTGAGGGTCTGTGTGCTGCATACCAGTCAGTACCAAGACATCACACACTTCAAACCAATAGAAATTAATATTGCACCATCCTGAGGACCCCTCCATTGCTCCACTCCATACAAATCCCATCTTGCCTCTCATGAATTTCTGTCCTGTCCTTTGTCGTGGCACGGGCACAATATTGTGACTCTCATCCTCTCCATATAGTCCAAGGGCAAATTTTTCCACCCAGAAGATGTGAGATGTCCTCATTCCTCAAATTCCATTTCCACATTTCTTCATTTTCCTATATAACAAGGCCTGTTCTCCTTGCCAGGCAGTCAGTGTTGTAACCTGGCTCTAGCTTGTCCCTGGTCACAGCTTTCCCCAGTTATCACAAGTCAGTACTTTTCTTCCTCCCAGTGTACTGTGCTTTGTGTCTCCCACCAGCCTGTTCACCACTTCCAAGGTTCCATTCTTGCTCATCAGCTATTATTCTGCACTCCTTTAATTATAAGCCATTTTCTCTTATCATGCTTACTTATCTCAGAAATAAATACCTTGAGATGTTGGACTGTCAGTCTACTAATCTATTTGAAAGATGGACAGATGTGGAGAACTGTTGGGCTGAACAATAGGATTTGGTGCTATCAAATATTTGTTCCCCCACAAGCAGACACCTGCATAACAGTGCTCACAGCTGACACTACTGAACAAAATACAGCATTCCATATGCTCCTTACTTCTCCCTTTGGATTTTCTGACTTTGCTTCAATTTATTGTGTTCTGGACTCTTGTGCTTGTTGTAAGAATAGAATTTGAATGCCCATTTTTATCTAACATGGGAGTTATAAAAACCATCTTACCCCTGGTCATTTTTTGTCAGGTGGTTCTACTGAATTATCTTGGGCTGTCAAAACATTTTCCATGGTTTAGCAGTATCCATGTGCCTCAGATCACCTAAACTTCTGCATTTATGATTTAAGTTTCTGCGTTGGAGCTTGTCAGATGCAGTTTTTGATGTAGTCAGCAGAGGCAAATATGCACACAAAGGCTAGTATTCATCTCTGCTTTTCAGACACATAGTTCAGGCTTCAAAAGAATCATGCCGGTCTCTCAGTCAAAAATAAAACCCCATTCAGGCTGCATATTTGTAACAATCTTTGGCTGGTGTTGTTCTTGAAATAACACCTAGTTATCAGTTCCTATTTACCTAGTGTGAAACTGGTGGCAACAGTTTAACTGTATGGGCTGGATACATCCTCTAGCTCTGTTTACACTGCTAGTGAAAACAGAGTCACACATGCCTGCCACACAGTGCCCAGTGTTCTGAATAGAGAAGTATTGGGTTTGCAGGTTTATGTGTCAGAACAAACCAAGCATCTGCATGCAGCCCGTGTACTGTTTGACAGCTTTGGGTATTTAGGTGTTTGGCTTTAGGTCCTCAGAACCACCTTCTTCCCTTTGACTGTGCAGGAAGACTGGGATCATAAAGTACCTTGTTGCAACAGTGCTAAGAGAACCAATATAACTTGTCTTTGAGGGGATGCCACTCAATATTCATTATTTCAAGTTAGAAGCCTGAGCAGTTATGTAGGAATTCACAGAAAGGTCAATTCACTGCATGAAGAGCACACACATCACAGAAAATACAAGTCATCTTCTAAAACTGGACGGTGGTCGCTCAGTCATTGCAATTTTATGTAAATTTTGTACCAGATGTTGCACTACATAAATAGGTCAGAAATCCCATGAGACCATAGCAGAAGCTTAAGGCATTTGCACTTCCAGAACTACTTCCTTGCACTTGGTCGATTAGTCACTCTTCTCAATCCCTGTAAATATTCATTTTCAAGGCTAGAATAGGACAGCGAAAAATACTATAACGAGTTAATGAGGAAACAGCGCTCATATAATACTATTTAATGCACACCTTGGACAGACATTTTTCCAGCTAAAACACTTTAATTATCCATTTTCATGTTTAATGTCTACTTATTTAATTAATATGCCCATTTTTCCAAGATTTCATTTTTTATTAGTTCTAGGTTAAGCTGAGAGTATATGTTTTTCATAATGCATTTCAAAACTGATTCAACTGTGTGAAACAGGAAGATGCAGCAGTCTGGTTTTGTCTACCACCTCTTTTTGAAAGCTAGATTAGGTATCTCTTCTCAACAGTGCGTTTTCCTGGTTGCACTTGGCAGAAGAGCTGTTCCTTCTCCAATGAAAACAGCACAGATGTTTCAGATGAGAAAGCAGTTTACTGAGGGGCTTATAAGGTTAAAGTAATTCCATTTCTCAATAGAAAGAAAAGTAAGAAAAAAATCAGGCATAATTTAGTAGTTCCAGAGAGTATTATGGTGCCCTGAAAGCTTGCTTCTAATATGCAACACACAAAAATATTTGTGGAGACATGCACTTCTTTTGAATGTCAGAGAAGTTTCCATGTTTTTATATTGATGCTCTTTAGCCAAGCGCAGTGTCCGAGGAACTCTAGAAATGCACAGCTCTTATGTTTCATTACTTAGAGGTTTTTAGCCTTCTGACCTAGAACATTAATAGTAATTCTAATTCATCATTTCAAACATTATTCTTGGTCCTTGAATCTATCTTTCTTTCCTTGATACTGACTAGCACAAGGAAAAAGCTTGGATGATATAAAAAATTGTGGCCAGGCCCCAAACACAGGCCAACCAACATCTGCTTGGCATAAGAGAACAGCTCTCAGAAAGTCCAGAACTGAAAGCAGGAAGGAAGAAAAGCAGGACTGGACATGGCATAACAGAGAAAGCGCTGAAAGACATAGGAAGGGGTGCAGGAATCCTTCCATCTGCCGAGGTTAAAGGTGACATATCTGTACAGTTGTCTCTGAAAAAGAAGAGCTTTAAGGGATTTTCAGGGTTTTGAAATTACTGGATTCTCTGACATAACAGCCCATGTCTTGTTCTAGGTCCACCCCCAACCCCAATCTCTAAGTATTATCTGACTATCCATTGAAGTTAATTGGAAGATTCCATTTTGCTCTGATGAAATCTAAAAAAAGCCATTCCTATGCTCTCATATAATATATTTTTGATCTGTTCCTACTCCTTTATCTCTTTGTCTGCTTTGGGTTATATTTATTTCTTCTTCTGCCTCCCTTTAGCTCTTTAGTTCTGATGGTGGTATTTTATGTTTTTAGAGTGATTGCCCAGAGCTGCTGTAAAAAAAATCAAACTTGAAGATATAGACTAAAACTTCAGTCCAGTCTCTCATTATTGATCTATCAAATCTGAAATTTTTAATTATATCAAAATATTAAATTTATTTTGAAAATATTGAGAAAAAAAATGTGTAGCTTTATGAATTTTTATGAATCAGCTGAGCTGTGGTCATTGACCATAGACACACTTTTAGCCCCTTGCAAATGCTAGAAAAGCATGTTAGCTTAATTGAATTTTAAGCTAGCACATTTTTCTTGGCAGGCTAAGAGCTAGCACATGGGCAATTACACTGCTCTGGTACCACACAGTAATTCATTCAGCCACAGCTCAACTGACTCTTCAAGCACTTCAGTCTCCTGAAGAAAGCTGNTAGACAAACCTAATTGGAGTGATAAATTTAAATGATGCACATGTATGTAATTTGAGAGTTTATCTAGTTTTAGTTACTCTCTATTACAGTGTTAAGAGGGAGCAATTACTTCTGGAAAATGTCTACTTCTTAATTCACATTTTAATTATTTACATTATGCTTAATAAATGCCTATAGCAGTTTCTAGCTACTGTGTTTCAAACACAAATAATTCAGACGTTCCATGTAGCACATAAAATGCCATATGAAAGCATGCTATGTGAAAGCAACATACAGAAATTTGTATTTGTCTAGAGTTGCAATGAGCTGGAATCACAGGGAGCCATGAGGAACAGAAAAGCTGTTGTTGGATTATCCATTGCAGTGAAGTCAAATCATCATGTCTCATATTCCTAGGGATGTAACAGGACAAAAATGTTTGAAGCCTTCTGGGCTATGTTTGATGTTGCATGAGGCCTAAAGAAATCACCAGGGGCTAGCAATTCTGTGCTTGAGAACTTATTTAAATTCAGTTTCTTATCATCTGTCTTTCATTCTGGATCTCTGCCATGCCCTTGCTTTTTTTGTCTAAGTGCATTGGTGAGGCATATTACAAGTTATATTCATTCATAGATGTGCAAGATTGTGATGAAAAGACTTCGGGTTGACTCTCATCACGCTGTCAGAGTGACAGAAGAGCTTCCTTCCACCTCCCTCTGGCTCACACCTCTGTGAACATTAATATCAGAAAATCCATAAGCACTTTGGAAAATGTTTCCTATATTGCAACTTCCTATTTCTGTAAAATGAGAACAGTACCTTCCACATAGAATTATAGAATAGTTTGGGTTGGAAGGGACCTTTAAAGAAGGTAATCCAATCCAACCTCCCTGTAATAGGCAGGGACATCTTCAACTAGATCAAGCTCCTCCAGTGTTTTACCACCCTCATTGTAAAAAAAACTTCTTCAGTATTTCTAATCTCATGCATTTGTAAGAACTACTGTAGTAATAATCTCTGTCAGGTGCTTTGGGAACCCTTTATGGGAAGTACAAAGTAAATTCAGCATATGGTCCATTATTATTCTCCTGATAATGTTTGGTAATATCCTGGGTAAAGTACCACTAATTACAGGACAACTTATGTGGCTGAATTCCAAAGCACTGTTATAATTTACTGACATGTCTGTACGTAATCAAAATTATGTCATTTCAGAGAAACAGTTATATTTCCTTCCTGTAACTACATTTCTGCAAGGTATTATAACCTAAATAGGACAACAGGCTGAGTAATCAACAATAATAAGATTTTATTTTTACATTATAATAGCCAAGAATTAAGCAAAAGAAACAGACAGGGAAACAAAATAAAAGCAGAAAAGGATATATGCACAGACTCATCAGTTTGATGCCATGATAAAGTATGAAGGTGACGTTTGGACCCTTAAATCCATCTTTGACTTCAGTGTCACATCATTGTGCCTAGGCTGAAGAATACTTCACTGTTTATTAGTTTAATGTTGCATTTATTTTAAAATGTTGTGGGCAACTGTGTTGAAATTAGGGTGTAATAAAATTATCAAAGCATCTCCCATATTTCTATAGGAAATATAGAGCATTTAGGTTATGAGATAGCTGATGCTAAAGACTTGCAACCAATTGCCTTCTGTACTGAAGGCATCATGATGTAACACATATTAGTTGAATAAAATTAGAGAGATATGAATATTGATCTGTTTCATGACAATATCCAGGCATTGAGTTTTCACCAGCAGTGGAAATATGATTTAGGAGAGCTTTTTCATATGGTTAGAAACCCTTCAAAGTGCTGTCAATTACTGTGTTATCTCTACAGCCTGCTTTCCAGTATCCAGTTAATAGATATTCTCTGCCTTTCTTTCTGGTTGAGACCTGCAACTTCCTTATATCAACCACCTGTGCAAGATTATTTAGATTCTTAGAGCAAATTTGCAGAAAGGCTGTGCTAAGTGGGTTGTATAAACACTTACACATCTGTCTTATCCTCTAAAGGATTATCTTGCATCCTATCGCTTTGTCTGCTTTTGAAATGTTTCTTAAATAAGCTGAAATTGAAGAGGAAAAGTGAATGAGAAAATCAAATTGAAGTATTTCTGGGGTTGTTTTTAATTTTCTGTTTGTAGCATTTGACAGCTGCAAGAAATTACATGAGGGAAAAAAATCAAAGGCTTAAGTATCAAAATCTTTGCTTACAAGCTACTCTTATTTAGCAATCATGCTTGCATAATAACCACTACTTGGAGCACATGATTCATAGGCACAAGTAATCAAGTATATAAAACCCCATGGCTTGTACCTAAATATATTTGGTTATTTTCAGGAATAACTTAGAATCATTAAGTAAATATTTTGTAGTTTGGTCATAAAAAAGGGAAAACTGCCTAATAGAGAACACTCTACATGTATGGTAATAGCAATAATACGTCTGGACTAAGGATAGCAGATGTTCAAATAGTATGAAATGCTTATTGATAAACTGTTTAGCTATAAAAAAATTTAACTCCCTTTCAGCACATTCATTTTTTTTTCTCCTTGCTGTTTATTATTTATACTTTTGAAGAGTGAACTTAGGATCATGAAGCTGATATTTTCATTGAAGAAAATGAAGTTCAAATTATAGTGCAAAAATGACTCCATGGAGAAAGGATACATTTAATAGATCTAACTGTGAAACCACCGAAATAGAAACTAGACCCATGTAACTTAAATGATTAGCCACAAATCTTGACATATGAGCTATAAATATTAAATAATAATCTGATTACTTGAATGTGTCCATTAAATTTGAGTAAATGTACACAATGAATATCTTCATAACATGTAGAATTTCTAGCAGACAATTTTGTAAACAGAAAGGAACGTGTATTCACCCCATAATTTACTCATAGTGAACAATTTTAATCCGTTTATATTTATAAATATAAAGTGGAAGAAATAAAAGTGGTGGAAGAAATTTCATGAATGGTGAGGCTTTCCACCAAGGTCGTAGAGAAAAAATGTTTAGTTTTTCAATATATTTGGAATTTTCAAGTTAATCTCTTAATCAGACACATAACACAGGTTTTATGTGTTCTCATGACAGACCAGCAGTACTCATGGTCGCCTTCCCCGCACTTCAATGAAGAAAGATACTCTCCTGCTCCGAGGAATATGAAAGGATTATCTGGTAGTCGCAATCAACCACAGTTATGTTCAGCTCATACTTGTGGCTTAGCATCCCCTGAAGATTGTGAACATACCCACGACCATATCCACCATGGGCAGGAGCCAAGGCCCTCATATCTTCTCAGCCCCGCGGAGAGTTGCCCGCTGGACCACCATCGTTGCTCCCCACGCAGCTCCATTCATTCTGAGTGCATGATGATGCCCATGGTAATGGGCGATCACATGTCAAGTAGCACTTTCCCCAGAATGCACTACAGCTCTCATTACGACTCAAGAGACGACTGCGCCATGTCTCACGGTAACCCTAAGATTAACCGTATTCCTGCAAACCTTTTGGACCAATTTGAGAAACAACTTCCTCTTCACCGGGATGGGTTTCATACTTTGCAGTACCAGCGGACCTCAACAGCTGCGGAACAACGCAGTGAGAGCCCAGGAAGGATTCGCCATCTCGTTCATTCCGTCCAGAAACTTTTTACTAAATCTCATTCTCTGGAAGGATCATCCAAGGGCAATGTTAATGGAACAAAGGGAGACAGTCGAGGGGACGATCATCATCATGGGCACCATTCCAAGCACAGCAAAAGGAGTAAAAGTAAGGAGCGAAAACCAGAAGGCAAGCATAAATCTGGAATGAGTAGCTGGTGGAGCTCTGATGATAATTTGGACAGCGATAGCACTTACCGAACCCCTAGTGTGGTAAATAGGCACCATGCAGATCATATATCCCATTGCTATCCTGAGGCACTCCAGGGGCATTTTGGGGATCTCTCATTGAAGACTTCCAAAAGTAACAATGATGTGAAGTGTTCGGCTTGTGAAGGGCTACCAATGACCCCAGATAGTAAATATATGAAAAGGAGTTCTTGGTCCACCCTTACAGTAAGTCAGGCTAAAGAAGCTTATCGCAAATCATCACTGAACTTAGATAAGCCTCTGGTTCATCAGGAAATCAAACCTTCCTTGAGGCCGTGCCATTACCTTCAGGTAAGACGAAGATTTTCTTGAGCTATTTAATGAAAAGAGCATCACAGATATGCCATAGTCAACATAAAAAATATAAAAAGGTACCTCTCAAAGAATTTCTGTATGGCTCTCCTAATGCAGATACCAGATATTCCATTAAAGTGAGAAATCTCTAGCTTTTGTCTTTGTTATAGATCACAGATTAAAACTATAAAACAGGTGTGATATAAATTAGTGTCAGGTCAGTGGATGTGTTTTTATCTTTGGAATTCACACTGAACACCTTGATGAAATATATATATCACACTAAAAAAGGAGGAGTCCTCTCAACAGTCTGAGAGGCAGAAAAAGTGTTTCAAATACATCTATGAATGAGTGATTTTAAAAACAGGCTGTAGGGAATCCTATTTTTGTGTTCTTTTGTTCCTTTTCTCCAGGTTTTTGTAAGTAACAGAAGAATAGGTTTACTGGTATACCAAATTGCTTTGTTGTGGTGATGATCACCCACAGATTTCTTTTCAATGATTAGATCACCCAAGATTTTATTGAAAGAGTCCCTTTTGGAACCATACTATAACAACATCTGTGTTAAAAGATACATCATACCTCAGGGAGAGAGATATTTCAGGCCTGGGCCTGTTTTTGGTGGTGTTCTACTCATGTTTTCTCTTGCAGCAACAAAGAAGCTCCCACTTTCTCCTACATTTAAATTTTAATACCCTCTGCTTGATGCCACCCTAACATCAGACTAATGTAACTATTTATGGTACTGGAAAATTATCTGGATCATAAAGTGACATGGGTTTAAAAAATACTTTCCAAAATGCTATTTTTAGACATTTACATAATTTACCTTGCCTGTGTCCAGCACAGTCCCATCACAAGCGACATTAGCACATCAGATTATACAGAGAACTGTAGTGGGTGGCAGAGCAGAAAGGAGGGAGTACCTCAGAGGATAACTTCTTCAGCTAGCTTTGTCGCTGGAAAAAGTGTAGAATACAATTATTCCTTTAGTAATTTATACTAAGTATAGTCTGCAAAGCCCACATTGTTCTGAGTACACTCTCTTCTATTTCTTTTTAAGGAACTCCGCTTTCTCCAGAACTTCACTGATTCTCACATTAACATGGGGAAATCTCTAGTCCAGATCTATGTATTTGGAGATTTTCAGTTTCTCTGTGCCCTGCAGAAATGACTGTACTTCTGTGCAGAGTTCTCTCCCCTCAGAGCTATAGGTGTCCAATAGCGATGAGTCACACTTGAAGAGCCAGATCTTTTCAAATGCATATGCAGACATCCAGGATCACTCTCCCCTACTGAAACAGGGAAAGTTTCTCATTACAGAGAAAGGAAAATAAATTGCAGCCCTCAGAGCATTACCATGCAAATTGATTCCAATCTAGACTGACAGCTGTGGTATTTTATCATATCCAAGTACATTCTCACGTATGTAAAATAGACCGCACTTCCCTGGAAGTTTTTGATCTAACTCAAGGAGCCAGAACTGGAAGTGCGTCATGTGCCGAGACTTCCACTCTGTGTGAAATGCCTATGTTCTAAAACTGTGCATACAGCTGTGACATTACAGAGAAGTTTAGATAGGACTAGTTTTTTCCTTCCCATTACATACTTCTACCCTGACAACTCTGGTTCTTCTACACCTCTTTTGTGTTTAGTGCTTTCCTTCTCAATCATGTTTCATTGTTTCTTCTTCCCCATCCCTCCACCCCTACATCTCATTTGTCTTTGCAGAAGCCATCGATTTTTACTTTTCATTGGACTTCTCCTTACTCCCAACTCATATCAGTACCCTTAAGTGAATGTGAAAAACTGAGTTCACAGACTAACTCGGGTATCGCTAAGCTTTAGCTCAAGCCCTGTGACAAGCCTAGGGGTCAGAAAAGCATAGTTCTCTACAGTCATTATTTTATGCTTTTTGTGAATTGAGATTACTACAGAAAAGAATTTTCATTCAGTAATTAGGAAGGTTTAGCTAGCTTAAAATCTAGGAGATGTGAATTCAAATTTTTGCTGTACAGAGATTATGTGATCTTTGGTTTTAAGACCCTTTAAAAAGGGATAGTACCCATTCCCTATTCACAGGGATTCTATAATGGAAATGTGTTAAGACTCAAGTGCTCAGCTACTACTGCAAGGAGTTGATACTTGTGTCCAAAGCAATAGTACAAGGAATTCTATAAGAGAAATATTCTCGTTATAAAATATTAAAATAAAACATGGTTCATCATATCAGAATATGCTATTCAGAGCATAGATATTCTTCAAACTGAGTGGCTGGCTTATTCACTAGCCCAAGGCCAGCAAACAAATTGAGGGGACTCCATTCTGTCAATGTCATAACTAAATGCTTGGTTTTGAAACTTCTACTTTGAGGCATGTTGGGCTGTCACGATGTGATCATTAAGATCAGAGATATGTCCCATTATTAGCCCTGCCAGGAACTTTCTCTCTGACCCAGGAAATGTAATTTGTTAATCACTGCACAGTTCAATTGCTCTGCTAAACTGAGGAGGGATATTTAATTTTTCTTATGGCAGTGTAAGCAGCATCTCTGAATAATGATTGGATAAAAATAATCTTTAGGTTCAGAAACTGAGAAAGTTAGAGAAACATGTCAGAATCCCTACCCAGGAGAGTTTACTGTCTTGCTCAAAAGTAGGTGGCAATGAGAATTCAAGGGATTATAAAGTTGATGTGCAGCAGCAGGTTTCCCTGAGGTCCACAAGTGAACAGATTAGCATAAAACCCCAAAACCTTTCACAGAGTTTCTGTATTTAAAGTGATACTAAATACATTTGTCCTGACTGATGTCAGCTATATATTTTTGAGTCTTTTTAAAACAAAGCTGTGAAATCATAGTCCTTCAATGAACACACAAATACATAAGCATACCTCAGAATAATAAAAATTCATTTTCTNATTCTCAGTAGCCAACTCACTTTTCTATCTACTGGTTTTCTTCCTGTTATTTTTTTCAGTATCTGCATGAAATATTTCTACTTCTGTTTTCCACTGAGACTTTTGATATGCAGAATCTCAAACTGAAAGACCATGGCAGTCTTAGGCCTGTGCTTGAGACTTTGTCTTCTGTCTTATGTTTCTGGGTTTCCACTTTGTCTTTCACCATAATTACTAAGCTTCTTTTCCTTCCAACTGAAACTCTGAAGAATGAATATAGGAATTTTCTTTCTAAAAAGGAAGCGGGTAAAAAATTAACAAATCCCTGGAAACAGGAGATGGGACAAGGGATTTTGAAGGTGTCTGCTCATTATGTGCTTCAGTCATGTCCTAGAGTTGAAAGCAAGTATTTATTGAACCTGGTAAATCTCCAAGCCTGATCTCTGGTTCCTCTTTTGGGGTTTCACTTTTCCTTTTCTACACAGAGTCCCTGCAGCTAAGGCATCTCCTTGGACTGGAATGTGGTGCTGAAAGTCAGAGGTGATTCAGTTAACATGCCTTTTTCAAGCATGGGTGGTCATCTAGTTCTAAGGTGGATGGTTTGAGAGAACTAAAGTACTTGAAATAAAGCTGTATAAAATAGTGATTATTTTTCTCATTTCAAACACAGATTTGCATTGCTCCTTCCTCAGTGGAGGTGGTGGGATCATACAGAGACAGGGGAGAGGGGAAGAGTGAGAAGCCCTTTTGGTAGGGCTGTAATGTCAACCAGTTGGTCAATTATCACCTTGAGAGCAGAGGGCAACCATTTGTAACTGTACACTAACAGCATTTATCAGACCATATCTTGTGAATTATTAGAAGCAGTTATTATGCATGGGCCTTTAATTTCTATTTTGAATGCAGACAAATTGGGCATTTCAGTGCATTTCTGGACAGCAAACACATTGCCACCTCACTCAGTAGGCAAAACAGCCCAAGTAGATCACACGTGCAATAATGCACACTTTTGTACAGTTCTAGCCATAGTGGCTGCTACTGTTTTCCAAGTCATTTTAATTTTAATATAAAATATGTTAAGAAAAAGATAAATGAATTGTGAGATATCCTCTGTCTTCATCAGCTGTTTTGGCTAATTAGGTTTCACATGTGTACAGTACAATGACTTTGATTAATTCTACTCTGATATGAGTACTAGCAAGGAGCAAAGATTTTTAACAGAAAAAAAAAGGATATTAACTAGATAACTGTGCTGAAAGGATGTGCACAAAAGAGTTGCTTATGGTTTCCAGGACTGAAATAACTTTGAATGCTAGTTAAAGAAAAATAATTTCGACAATAGAGCCAGAAGATAGGCAAGGGCATCACACTCACCATGACTGTAGCCCTGGAGCACAGTGCGAGGAGTCACTGATTAACATTCCTTCCTCACTCATTCAACAGCCTCTGAAGCAGCAAGCAATTGGGGTAAACATACCACAAGGTACAGTGAATGAGTCAGCATTAAAAAAGGAAATAGCATGTTGTTCTAAAAATGGCTTCAACCCACTCCTGTCTTCCTAGTGCATTTAAGTACAAGCGTCATCGGTTACAGCAGAGGCACTGCTAAGCATGTGAGTAATAATGTCAGCTGTGTACTCTGCTGAATGAAAGAAAAGCAGAGTTGGTCTCTTTAAAAAAAGAAAAAGAAAAAAGCAGCGATTTCAACAAGGCTCTTTGCTGGTTTAAGTTAAGCCTACATGGAGAAAATCTTTGAGGACAAGCAAATGGATAAATAGGCCTTAAGCCCTCAGTTACATTTTCCCAGGAACTCTACTGGTGACAGCACAGATTCCCACAAATGAAACCGCTGCCCTTGTGAGGCACACAACTGCTTTGCACTCTCCCTCTGGTTTGCAAGGACAGATGCATTTGAACTCCATGCACTTTTCTCAGCACTTCATCTCTCTGAAACAAGATTGTACCTGTGTGCTTGACATAAAACCCATGCATGAACTACAGATCCAATCCTCTACCAGTAAGTGTACACTGTGGAGCTACCCAGAGCTGGCAGGGTTTTGTTACTCATCCCAATCACTATCACCCAGGCTGCCTTCACAATGATTAATGACCAGCCACCACTCAAGAATTAACTGGGTTGTTTCCACAGCAGGAAAAGCTAGTATAGACAGCAGGGTAGCAGGGCAGTCTGCATCCTAAATCAGCATGGAGAAATGCTGTAGCATTTGGTTTTCTACAGCCCACTACAGTCCCACAAGGATGTCTCAGCCACCCCTATGCCCTCCCAATCAGCAGTGGAGATGTGGAGGACAGACAGGTAGTGCCTAGACAATAAGGGAAATGAAGGGACAGTTTTTACCCTACAGTCCATTCACAGTGTTAATGACAGCCTGCAACATCTTGTGAAGCATTAAATAAAGTGGAGTAATAAAGCTTACACTTCCCTGTATTTACAGAATGCTGATGGGTTTGCGCATCACAAATCCCAGAATACTTAAATACCCCTCCCAAGGGAAAAAAAAAGAAAGAGAAAAAAAAGGAAAATTAAATAAATTCTTTCAATCAGTGAACAGCTGTCTTAAATCACTGGCGTCTTGAATTACTGTGTTAATCAGTGATACAGTGCATGGCTTCCATGCCCATGTACTAGGAACATCATATTGGATAAAGTTAATTACTGAAACATTTTTCCAAAGAAGAGTAGAAAGATTTCAGAGTTATTGTTTTCTTAAAGCTGCCAGAACATGTCCCTATTACTGTGGAAATGTCAGAACTAGGAGTAGAAAAGGGAGGCCGTGATCCCACTGCCCTTTAATCAGGGGGAATTGTCCTCCTTTATAATGTTAGAAGTGTGTTGCCAAATTGTTTTTCAATGTTCACTTCACTGAAGCTGAAGGCTGACCTTTGCAGTTGTTACTCAAAGGTGTCACTGGTGCTGAAGAAGTTTCCATACAGGAGTAACTTCACTATTATGTATACTCAGGCCATCTGTCAAAGGAGACTGCCAGGAACATGCACTTGTGGCTGTAATGACTGCACACTCTCCCAGGCCACAGGCTTGCTGCCTAGGGCAGACCCAGCTCCTCTCTTGAGAAGTCCATGCCATTTTTCCTGCAAGGAGGTAACTGTAAAAATGGTGAAGTATTGACTTTGTTTTTGTTTTCATTTTTTTCTGGGTTTGACCATCTTACAATGCTGTGCTTAAGGCCTTTTTTTTAAAGTGGAATTGCAAATGTATTTAAGTGGCTCATTTTCCATATGGACAAGTTTCCTGGTACTTTCGTAGGGAAACACTTTTCTTTGAAAAGTATGCAGACAGTTAAGCATTACATAGTAGATAGACAGGAAAAAATGTTCATTTTGCTCTGGAAGCTAGATAATTGCAGTCATCTGGACTTAATTGTTCAAAACATTATGTCAATCATTAGTTAAAATCAGAAAAAATGATGAGAGGAAAATATATCCATTAAACAGTCTTTAAAATACTTGTGTTTTAAATACATGTACTGCTTTTTCAGTAGTAGACCTGTAACAAACTTAAAAAAGGAAAAAAGTGATATTATTTCCTGCTTCAATTAAATAAGATGCTGTTTACTACAGGCCATTTTCTGAGTCAGCCCTGCATATGCTGCCTTTTAGGTTCATCCCTCTCTAGCCTTATTATAGCTCTGCAGCACTGGAGACCTTGCTCCTTAGTCTTGGTGGTTTCAGCAGTGCTGTGCATTGTAAGTTTGTTGGGAGCACCTCTCTTTTTCTTCCCTTTATGGGCATTTTATTTCTCTTACTTTATACTTCTGTAACCTTGAAAGGCCTGTGGGGTCTTGCCCAACTCAGAAAAACTTGTTGTCAGCTTCAGTTGCTGATGTAGTGGTCCCTTGGGCCTCTTCTGCTGCCTGTGTCAGGCAGCCCAGCTGGCAGGTGTATTCCTGGCTCCCTTTCACCTGTAGTAAGAGACAGGCTGCAATCCTGTTTAGGTCTTTGGCCTTTTGATGCTTGATTTTAGCAGAATTTGCATTTAATTCAATTTATAGAAAAATATTTAAAGGAAAATGCAACTGGCCCAAAAAGGCAAAGACATAGGAAAACGAACTCTGGGTGCAAACTCTCTTCCTTGGCAGAAAAGCTCCTTGTTGTGGCACGCATACAAAGTTCCAGGTTCTGATCTTTGATGTTTCTGTGAAGTCCCATTAGTAAAATAATTGCTACCTTATCTATTCTATCAAACTAGCATAGTATCAGGATGTATTCTGATCAGTGGCACTGTATTCTGATCCCCAATACTGTTATGTGGTTCAGCAAGTCTCAGGCATTTTTTTTCACCTAAGCAAGGCCATTTTTTCTTAAACTCCTTCCTGAGCACTGGCCAGGGAGTTTTCCTGGTAGCCACACTGCTTCAGAGGTAAAGGATGTTCCACAGCAGGGGAGGGAAGTGCTGCAGGGCAGTGGCCTCCAGGCAAGAGAGTGGGTTTTACTGACCTGAGTTTGCCCAGCCCTAAGGTAGTCACCACAGCCTTTGCACCCTTCTCTCTCCCGAGGTCTTATGGTGGTGCAGCAGCACAATGAGTTGGAGCAACTCACCAGCTCAGCTGAACACTTACCTTTACTTATCCTTATTATTGTTATTAGAGTAATTTTTCAGGGCACTCTAGGTCACTTGACCATTACTAGCATTGCTTAAAAAGCTGCATATTGCTTAAGGAAAACCTGCCCCACTGAAGTTAATGGCAATATAATTTTAAAGTGGCTTGAGCTGACCACAAGGCAGTGTCCTTCATCACACACCAAAGGAAATATGCAGCCAACTGAAATACATGTTTCTTTGTTGAAACTCTTCTGGGTTTGTGATTCAGATTGAGAGACTATAAACAGGTACTCATGTAAGTACAGGCCAAGCTCTCTCTTCAGTCCAAGTTAACTCTATATCAAAGGTCTGGCACAAGATCTCAGTGAGTTTAGCAGGCTAAAATCACCTACAGTGTGGACAAGCCCATGGCTGCCATCTGACTGCACCTTGCTCCACCATGACAAAACAGCATAGAGTCCTGAGGGTTCCAGGGAGACCCAACAGCACAGCAGAGGATTTGCAGGTGGCTGAACTGCAAGGATCTGTGCCATCAATACAAGCACAGATGGTAATGGGGTGGGAATTTGGCCCACTTTCATCCAAACAGTATAAACAAAGCCACAAAGCCCTCACAACACCAATTACATTATTTAGCCATCCTCAAAGCATAATTCCCATTGTTGCTGGAGAACCAGTTAGGAAACATAGTGCTGGTTTTTTCTTTCTTTTTTTTTTTTTTTTTTTTTTTTTGTTTTTAATTCATCAGTTGTAAGATATGAGCTATAAAATATTATTTAAGTGAAAAGACCACCGGTTTTTAGAAAACACAGAAACAATTTTAGTACACTAGACAGAAATCTTTCCTTCAAGGATTGCTTAGTGCAGTTTGCTTGGAACTCCACATGAGAGAATAAAATCAGGCAATAAATAATGCTGACAATGTTTTTCCTATCTGAACATCCCCAGCTGGAATAGTATGTTTGTGTTCTGTGATCTACATGGTTGTCCAGATTATTAGCAAACCCCAAATTCCTGAAGTAGTTTTCAACCCAGTGTAAAGCATATGTTGTTTGGGATCTACATTATTTCCTTCCTCTTTCTGTAATACTATGGCTGTTCAGAGCAAAGCCTGGAGAGGATGGCTGACAAGGTAAAGATGGCTCTTGTTTTCTCATATTGGCTCCTGCCTTGATGGACAGTGTCAACACAGCTTCGTGAATGCTGCAAGAACTCTCTGTACTTCTGAGCTGTCAAGAGTTCAAGGAGTAGAGGGTGGCATGTGAAAATTAAAGCTAATTATGAATAATGGCATTGTTACTGGTGAGGAGGAGTCCCTGGCATGTTTTGTAGAGATTTTTCAATAACTTCATTGCATAATTCATGTTCTTTGCACAATGAATCAGCACATTAATAAAAAAATTTTAAAAGCCACACAGAAGAAACTAGTCAAAAATGTGCACTAAGAATTGTGGTGAGCTGTAGACACAAGATTAGCTACTGAGGAAACAAACTTCTCTTTTCAGATACTGCACGCTTCCCTCCTGCAAAAATCCTGAGCAACAGGGTCTGGAGTCCACAGCCAGTAAACAGGGGAATGTCTTAGTGCCATTGACTTTGATAAAACATTCTTGTAATTGCTTGGTGTTCCTTTGGTGGAATTCTTGAAAACACAGAAGGTCCGGCTCCCATGTCCCACTTTACTGTCAGGGAAACTGCCTACCATTGAAAAAAAACCATATCTGCTCTCCAAGATTGTCATTTACTGTCATCTACTTGAAGCTGTGCACAAAGGCTGTTTTTCTGAGGCTAGTGAAGAAGACATGATTTAAGAGAAAACCTCTTACCTGCATTTCAGATTGTGTCATCTTCCTGACCAGCCTGAGAAAGCATAAAATTACAAAAATTATATGTCTCCAACAGAATGTTTCATATCTTATCCTTCTTCTCATCGTGTATAGTCAAATTCCATGTGCAGACAGCTTCTGCTTCTAGTAAAATGGGAAATTTGTATTACTAAAATAAGATTCAGGTAAAAATCAATATTTCAGTTCATTTTATATCTGCATGTTAACTAAATTTCACAGAACTCCTGTGAGGTAGGTAATCCTCAGTTTAACCTTTGTGAATGAGAAACATGAAGAAGTGATAGTCATCTTCCTTAGCTGAAGCCCTTTATTGAAAATAGTTTTGTTTTAGACAGTAAAGTGATCAGCAGTTTTAAGCAGATCAACAGTTGAGTTGTGGAACATTAAAATTCTGGGAGCTGTGAGCAAATGCCATAGAAGTGGATGGAACAACAGGAGAAGATCTGCTTTGAAATGTCAATGGTTGTTGCCATTTTTACTGTTTTGGCTAAACCCTAAACTGAAATAAACTAAAAAAAAATCAAATGAACAGTGGTCAAAGTCCAGAAGAATGATTATTTCATTATTTCTTTCAGTTCTGTTGTCAGTACTGCTTAGATACAAGATTAGATATTCACACTCCTAGAATTAGTTTTAGTAGGCTTAGGTTGCCTATTTCTCATCAAGTATAAGGAAAAGCTTTTTCCCCCTTAGTGTAGTCAAACATTGGAACAGGTTGCCTAGAGAAGTTGTGGAGCCTTCATCTTTGGAAATATTCAAAACCCAGTCAGACACAGTCAATTTATCACAGAATATCCTGAGTTGGAAGGGACCCATAAGGATCACCAAGTCCATCTCCTAGCTCTGCATAGCACCATGCCCAAGAGTCACACCATGGGCCTGAGACCTTTGTTCAAGCACTTCTTAAACTTTGTCAGGCTTGGTGCTGTGACCACTTCCCTGGGGAGATTGTTCCAACCACCCTCTGGGTGAAGAAACCTTTACTGATACCCAATCTAATCCTCCCCTGACACAGCTTCAGGACATTCCCGTGGGTCCTGTCACTGTCACCACAGAGAAGAGATCAGGGTCTGCCCCTCCTCTTCCCCTCACAAGAAGCTGTGACTGCAATGAGGTCTCCCCTCGGTCTCCTCCAGGCTGAACAGACCAAGTGACCTCAGCTGCTCCTGACACAGCTTCCCCTCAAGGCCCTTCAGCATCTTTGTAGCAGTCCTGGGCATACCTGACCATGCTTTGAGCAGAAGACTGGACTACAGACCTTCAGAGCCCCTTCCAGCCTCAGCAATTCCATGATTTCTAGTTTGTTCTGTAGTTTTGTTAAATTCATCCCTCTTTTCTCTGACAACATGCTGTTGTTTTTTCTTTCTGAGAATGAGGCGACAGACTTCCTGCTGAAGTCCAGTTAGGGGTCCAAAATCCTTCTTTGTCATGGCAGAAACAGGCTTGGAACAGAGAAAATCTGTGAAAATCATGAAACAGTATTTGTGAGAAGTTCTCACACAGTGAATCTAAAACAACTCTCTGTTCTCAAGACCAGCTTAACATCAACATGCACAAAGAATGTTAAACAATAAGACAGCACCTTGCACCTGCAAGGCTGTATGTGAGAGTGACTCTAATTGGTTAAGATAATTGTTTATATCTTTTTACCCAATGAGGTTTTGTTTTCCACGATCTATGTTATATATTGGAGTGTGAATTCTTAATAAAATCTCTCTTTGCCTTGATGAATAGAATGGAGTCTATTTCATGTTGTTGGACTTGACAGTGACACTTCTTCTGTCAGATCTGGTCTGAGCACAATTAGTACACACAACAAGAAGAATAGAAACATAGAATCATTTAGATTGGAAATTACCTTTAAGGTCATTGAGTCCAACCGTTAACTCAGCTCTGCCAAGTCTACCACTAAACCATGTCTCTAAGCACCACATCTACATATCTTTTAAATACTTCCAGGGATGGTGAATCAGCTTCTTACCTGGGCAGCCTGGTCCATTTTAATCAAATTAAAACACAGTGTAAAACATATAAAATAATAAAAGAAGAAAAATAAGAAGTATATTCATAAAAATATGTACAGTTTCTATAAAAGGGAGATAGAAGTAAGATTTAGAATAAAATTTGGAAATCATAACTTTCATGGCCATTAACTGGTCATGTGACACTCTAGGTATTTAGCCAAAAAATTAGTAGTAAGGGGTATTTTAAGACATGAACTTCTAACAAAGAACAAGGATAGTGACATTTCATCTAAAGCAAGGAAATTTGTTTTTATAGTAACAAAGTTTCTAGAATACCCACTGTGAAGATGACAGTTCATTCTTTAGCCTATAGAAGGTCAAACACCATCTTCTCAGTTCCCTGAATTGCATTCTGAGCAGCAGGATGTACATCGGTTCGGAGCAAAGTTACTTCTTTTTTAAGAGGCTCCACAAGTTTTGTGCAAACTCTCTTTTACATAAAATTCATGTGAGTGCTCGGCCTAGGGGCTATAACTAAGTTCGTTCTTTTCAGGTAAATGCTTGCAAAGCTGCATCACACCATTTTATGTAAATGGAGTCCCTCTCTCCTAATCAGCCCTTCCCAGGCAATCTGTGAGTGCTTCATGAAAAGGCTGGGAGTGACAAAGAGAGGAGGAGAGCATAGCAGTTCATTCACCAGCCCTAGGTCTTCTTCCTGAGCTCTCCAAACATTATTGATTAGAAGGTGACCAAGAATGCCTTCCACTTCCACAGCTGTTTCCTCATAGAAGGAAAGAATAAGGTTGTTGTTTTCTGGGGGGGAAAAAAAAAAAAAAAAAGAAAAGAAAAAGAAAAAGAGCCTTTATTTTCAGATGATTTTAGGATCTGATACGGAAATAATAGAAGGCCTGTCTGTTGCCTGTAATCAAATATAATTAAGTCCAAGAAAGGAGAACCATATGAGATTTTTCTTCACACTTTACATTTCGATTGGTAATTAGGTGGACCTTTTGTATGCTACTTTGAAGTAATTAACTCTCCTAAATGCCTTTATGGGGAATTTAGGATCCTTCCTGAGGTTCTGGAGTTCACTCTCAGTTCAGCTTCATAACACGTGGTATGTGTTAGGAACCAAATGCTTTATTAAAATTGACCCTAGGTAATTAATGCAAGATATCAAAATGAATCAGTAGCTGGACAATTGAAAGATGTCAAATTTTCTGAACCTGGTGCTCCTTACAGCAACAGTGAATGATACTTATGAAGGAGACTCATAATTCTCTGTAATATCTGTAACCAGGTCAGTAGCCAGACCTTGTCAGCCAGTTATTCTTGCAAAAGGAAATTTATATGGTAATATGCAGTCTAACTCCTCTGTGGATAGAAACTACATATACAAGGATTCATGTTAACATCTAGAACAGAAGGAAGGCCTTTTTAGACATTATAAATATCAGCACTCATCACTATATGCAAGTAGATAATTAGGGTAATTATTCCAAATTAGCAGCTGCAAACCCTGCACATGGGAATTTCAGGGGCTGGTAACTATTGTAAGATAGAATTTCTGCAAGTTGCAAAGCCCTTTCAATATTGTGGAAGATGCATATTTAATGACCCTCATACATGATGTTAAATATTTTTGTTAATATCTCAAAATAAAAATGTTTCCTGCACTAGTATAATGCTTTTGCTTTTTTTTAAAGCTATGTTGGGGTCTGAGATGGCCTGGATTTGGAAAGATTTTTCCAAGTATTTAACCTACAGCTCAAGTAAATGAAGAACTAGGCTGAACTGAGACTCAAATTTTGCTTCTATTCTTAGTCAATGAGGAAAAACAATGTCAAGGGACTTTTTTTGTTTGTTTGTTTTTTTGAAGATGGAAAAAATATTTCAGCTGTTCTCCAAAGCTCTGGATGAAATTTTCTGAGAGAACACATGGTCCAACTTCCTCACCAGGTTCCAGAAGCATTTTCACTGAGTTTGTTGTACTGTGCTCCTTTGAATGTCTTAAGGGAAAAAAATATCCAACAAAACCCAGATATTTTAATTGTGAATAATGTTGTAACAACTAGAAATGCTTCTGTGATAGCCAGTGAGTTGGTCTGATTGGAAAGGGATTCTTGTTGCCTTGGTATGTACCATGAGCACATCACCAACATGAATGGAGCAGGACTTCTTTGGTTTTTAGCTTTGGTCTTTAGCTATTATGTGAATTCATATAACTTATGAATAGAGACAGCAAAAGAAATTCAATCAACAGAAACAGTAAAGCCCATAACTGTAAGATTTGTCCTTATCACAGTGAAGAAGCTTAATTTTTTAGATACTTTAATGTACAAAATCAGTCATTCCTATCTTTTAAAATAAGATTGCAACTTCAATCAACAAATAAGCCTGTGTGTACTCATTTAAAACAAGTCCTTATCTAGTTGTTTGAACATAGAATTTCAGAAAACATAAAGTCGAGAAAGTAATAATTTTCTGCATTTGAGTAAGTAAAAGGTTATTGATCAATGTCTTTTTAAACTTTCTATTTAATTATCTTTGAACTAAAATGAAGGAAAAAAGTTTCAAGCCAAAAAAATTATTCTATGAAAAAGTTACCAACGTTTCTTGTAAGAAAATAAAATTAGAACATGATAACTTTAGTACTGAAACTTGAACAGTATATCTTGTAGTGGGCCTATGTAGATGCCAGTAACTGCTTTTCCAGCATTTGGATTTAGGTTTTAGCAATACTGACATACATTTAATAAAGAATATTTTAAAGTAAGAGTATTTTTGTATGATATCAAGTAATAAAATAGCTCTCTAATTCAGATTTTTACAGCTGTTAGTGTTGTCAGTGTAGATTAAAAAAATGCTGAATTAAATAAGTTTATTTTTAGTATTTTAGGCAACTGGCTATGACTACTGTGACTTCATGTAAATATCTTTTAGGTCTCATAGAATCATAAAAAACATTCCTGCAAAATTAATCTTATATATATTAGATCTTAGAAAAGAAATGAGGATGATATATCACATTTACAGGCTTCAGGTTTGGGAAGATTTTCAATGCTTCCTTTCCAATCACCATCCAAAGCTGAATAATGTGAAAAGTTTCTTTCTCTACATGATCTAACCCATATTTCACTTAGATTAATGCTCTGTCCTATTACTTTCTATAAGAACATGTCTCCTTTTTTTTGTTTCTCTGGTAGTTATCTCTAACATTTTTTCTGATTTGTGCAACCTATTTCATCTCCTCTTATCTGACTTCATCTTCAGTCTTCTTTTTTTCTTTTTTTTTTNGCTTGGGGTTTTTTAATTTAACATCTCTCTTTTTACTTGTTCACCCCCTTTTACAATTTAATTTCTCCATTAATCCCTTTTTAGTACTCAAAGGTACAGGTCTGTTCACCTGATGTCCATGGCTAATTTGTCTGTCCTGAAAGGGCCATAAAGATGGCAAGCAGATCATGTTGGTTATTTAAACCCAATCTCCAAGACTGCTGAAACCAACGGGAGCATTTCCTTCAGCTCCACAGAGAACTCTGTCTATAACAGCTCTCAAATATGTTTGACTTGAAAATCACTATTAGACATCCTGCTTTGCAGAAACTACTAAATATATGTTTGATAGAGATTTCAGGCTTATAGTATAAACTGCTTAATACAGATGGAATCATTATGTTGATAAAGGATTTGATGCTGCCAAGGGCATCAACCTTTGTTCACTGATGAACTCTGTCACATCCTACTTTTTAACCATGGGTCCTTATAATGCATTTTGGAGAGTTGTCTATATCATTCAGAGTAAATGCATAAGTGTGTTTCTGGATTACAGCCAGAGGACTCAGCACCTTGGAGGATTAAATAAAAAAATAAAAGCAATACTGGCAGGGGCAGGCTTGCTGAGTTTAATCATAACCCTTAAAACAGAGCTGATTTCACTTTGGACTGAATAATCCACTCATGCTCAATTTTTTGGTAATTTGTGGTACAGAGAGATGTCCATCCACCAGCTGTGGATTATCTGACTACCAATCTTACTATTTGGAAAACCTCCTCAACTGCATAAAAGCAACTCCAACCTTGCAACCACATGTATTATTGAACTGGTTGCATTTCTGAGATATTACTGTCTCTATCAACTATTTTGCAGTATCTAATAGAAAAAAGACAAATTACCACTTTTTCCTTTTTTCCATAGAAGTTTGTCCTAATCATAATCCTATCAATTTACACTAAAATTTAGCTTAGTTTATCTTAAATATGCCATTCACATTCCTGAAAGCCCCTAATAAAGACTGCTGGTAATAAACCCTGAAGTGCTCAGGTTTCAATGAGTTTTAGGTCTGAGATACCTGATTAACTTACTGCTATCAGATGAAAATCTATGTACAAACTTTAAGGTGCTTCCTGCAGTTTAGAGCATGTCTACAAATAGATATTGCAGCTCAGCTCACAATCCATGACTCCATTGTTCCTTGGGTTCTAACATTTGCAAACTGAAAATTTTGAACTCTGAAGTTGAAGGTAAATGGCAAAATCATTTAGGGTTCACAGAAATCTCTTTCTAATCAATCTGTTTCTGAAGAATAATAAATTTGTTACTTGTCTTTGTAAAATGAAAAATGGAAGTATTTAAATATGTGAAAATAATAAAGTACATTCTGTGTGTGTGTTTTACGATCTCCATTAGGTACCTCAGGATGAATGGGGAGGATACCCAGCTGGAGGGAAAGATGAAGAGATCCCGTGCAGAAGAATGAGAAGTGGGAGCTATATCAAGGCCATGGGAGATGAAGAAAGTGGAGATTCTGATACTAGCCCCAAGACATCACCAAAATTAACAGTTCGACCAGAGTCATTATTAAAATCCATTGGGCAAAGACCACTTGGAGATCATCAAAAGTAAGCTTCATTACACCTTTCTGGAAGTTGTCGTGACTTGGATAACTTTTATTTGTGTCTTATGGGCAATGGTCAGCATCCTTAGGAAAAAAATATCATTAGTTGAAAAAGTAAATTTGTGGTTTCATTTTAGCTTAGCTACAGTTTCTTGTGGTTACTGGATGAAAACCTGCCATCTTCTTCCATCCATGAAAAAAACCTTTTACTTCTGAATGAGTTTGTTATGTTTACTGAAGGAAATTATACATATTTTTGCCAAAAGTTCAAAGTTCTGATTTTTTTTTCTCTAGAAGAATTGATTTCTATTATAATTTTTTGTTATTTCATTGGTTTCTCAGAAATAGAAAATATACTCTATTCTACACTAGATATAATAGTAAATATTTAATTGTACTGTATATTGGGCATTTTACACCTTTTTTATCAGTGTAATGCTTTATGTATCAGCTGTACTGTGTCGTACTCATTTAAACACATTGTGGAGGATTTTGCTTGACTGGGTTATTTTTCATTTATACTACCATTCATGCTATCTACAATATGGCCTATTAAATAACTAAAACAAATCTTAAAACTATAGGGGAAATATGTAGTTATATATGTTTTCCAATAGATCTTTATTTTCCTCTTCTTTTTTTATCTTTTCAATATATCATTTATAAGTAAACTGTAAATATACTTGTGAGGGGAGTTTTAAAATGGTAGCCTGATTTAAAATCTACAGATTCTCCTAATGTGACTGGGTGTTTCTCATGGCTTAGTGAATTTACCTTTTTGCCTGGGATATAAACTAAAAAAATTAGGAGTGAAACCTTTGACCAAGTGTTATTTATAGTTCTGTAGGTAATACCATAACATTTACCATAGCAACTCACCTTTTCATAAAATAAAATAAGACAAAAACCTTAGGCAAAAATCCTTTTGGCTTAATTGAATTATTTACCTTCCAAGCTGCAAGAAAACCACCAACTTTCACATTATTGAAGAGTTCCTACTTCATTGTTTCATATTGTGCTGTCCCAGGCACTGCCTGGCTGGGTTCAGGGCACTGTTGTAGGCCAGAGATCATCCCCAGAGACAGTTTGCTTGCAGTCATCTCAGTTTTGGAGGGTATCTCTTATTTTATTCATACCACAAACCAAAGTGTTTTCTGAGACACTGTTCTAACTTTCCAAGCACTTAGACCAAATAAAATGTATTTCATGCTGTCCTTTGTTTCCAGCTATGGTTGGGCCTCCCACAAGGCAATCTGGGTAGCAGCACAAATTTTTCCAGCAAGTGACAGGTCTTGGTGCCTGCCCTAGACCACTACAGCTTATAAGCAGATTGAGACAGCAATTAAACATAGCTAAACATACGTAGCTTAGTAACTATATATTCCATTCAAGTAAGGAATATATTTCAAGAAAGAACGGATTCCTGATTTGTTAAATCCTGAAGGCAGGTGGTTATTAGTAGGTCAATACCAGACGTGGTGTCTGCTGTCAGTTTTCCATGTATTGCAAATACACCACTCAAACTTTAATTGATTAAAGCACGGGTGCATTGCTGATGCATGTACTGGGCTTGACAGCTGTGCTTGTTCATGGCCCCAGAGGATTTCATGGCACAGTTACCATTAACCAGTCAGAAAAGGAGGAAGCTTTTTGTCATACTGTAAAATATTATTAGGGGCTCCGTTGAGAATGTTTCACTAACACTGGACTAAGAATAATTGAGCAGCCAGGTTGCTGCTGCTGACAGATATCTTTTTAAGTCCTCAGTTTTTCCTCAGATTGAAGGGCAACACCTGGAATCTAACATACACAGGTTTTTCCAGTGAACTTCAAGCAGAAATGTGACAACTATTCTGGTTCTTGTAAGTCTTTCTTGCAAAAATCTATGGATTGCAGCAATCCTAAACCAGAGAGGGTATTTCTTGTTTCACAAAAATACAAAGTACTGATCCTAAACCTGGGTTTTCACCACAAGCCATCTCTTCCCAGTATATCTGTCTCCCTGCCACTGTGGTTGCCTTTTCTGTCTGGAGGATTTCTATGAAGGATACAGCAATGGGTAGTGGTTATGGAGCCTTCCTTCCTCCTCCAACGTGGATCAGTAATCCCCACTGCATCCTGAGCACCATTTGTACCACTGATCATGCTGCTGAACCAGAAGCCAGAGCTTTGAACAGCATTCCTGCATGTATGGCAGGGCTGAATAGCATTTCTGGCATGTGTTATGAGAAATTGCATAATTCAAGATGTCAGCTGCATTAGCTGGCTTTTTAGCTTGTTTACCCAGATGGAGGGAGCTAGTGCACAGAAATAAAATGGGGGTTTAATTCTCTCAGTCCTCTGCTTGGGTGACAGGGTACCTCAAAACTGGGTCTGCCAGAGCACCAGTAGTCTTCTAATAAAAGCTGAATATTGATAGTTTGTCAGTATAAAAATATTTATTGGCTACAAAGCAAAAGTAGATGGATCTCATAAGAAAAAGCCTAGTTTTCCATCACTATCCTGAATTTAATAAAATGAAAATTAGAACAGCCTTCACTTAACCTTCAACAGATGCTTGATGTGTGTGTGTTTCTCCTCTGAGTATTATTAGGCATCTTTGCAAGGATTTTTTTTTCCCATTTAAATTCTGCTTATGCTTTGACAAAAGTAAGCCCTATTTTACTGGTTTGTGTAGCTCAAAGATTTGGCAAATTGAACATTAAAAGTTTTGAAACAATAAAAATGCATATTTGCATCTGAATAAATAAATAAATACCAATAGATAAATATAAAAGATATAATAGAAGCATTAAAATTCTGAAATAATGTCTTTTAAGTTGCTTTTGGAAAGGAGTATATTTTACTCCAAGTTGGGGGGAAAAAAAAAGGAAGTGCATGGTCTACCACTGCTGGTTTATAAAGCTGACAGAAGCAGGTCATACACCCAACCACCCCCATCTGATCAGCACCTCTGTCAGAGAGACAGCACAGCCAGCAGCATCCCCAGCCTATTCCCAGCCTAGGCCACCTGTCTCACCTCTGGACAGTGCCAAGGCATGGTTCAGGGACCAGCTCTGTTGGATGCAGCCACTCTCACTGTAGGATAAGAAAGCTTGGCCAAAGGGTCAGGTAATTGACCTGGCTTATTTCTGCATATAGCTATAGCATAAGGGGCTCAAATTTTCTGGACTTTTCAAAAATTAAATGCACCTAAATATCTAGATTACTCACTGAAGAGAAATGAATTTCAATTCTTTCCTTATGTTTCAAAAAACTAAATAGTATGTTGCACTACTTAGTCCAATAACATCAAGTTGAAGGCCAATGTAATTTGTTAGCATTATCAGGAAATTGCATTTGAGCAAATTATAAAGCAACCAGACTTGCTGTAGTGGAGAAAGGACACGTACCTGAATCTGCTTCCTTTCAACTTTTTATTTTCTTGGAATGGTGCCAGATGTCCTATTTAATGTGGAAATTATATTGACTCCCAGTAGCCCTAGGAAAAAAAAAAGTTAATTTTTAATTTTGTTGTTGTTGTTGTTTGGGGGGTTTTTTGTTTTGTTTTTCACTATTGATTATACAAAACTGTTCAAATGTCAGTTTGGGTATACTAGAAGTGAAATGTAAGCCCTTCTATTCCGTCCATTGTATTCTGCTGTGCTTTGATGCTACCGAAGATGAAGTTAAACTGTGTAGGAAGGCAGTATTTTGTAGAGGGTATGTCATATACTGCTAGGCTTTTTCATTTACATTAAAGGTCAAAACAACTGAACAGCTTATGGAATGGATAGCTGAAACAAAAGGAGTGTCTGTCCCTGTCCTGAATAAGTTTTTTGCAATCCTGGAAGAGAGACTGACCCACATGGTTTGTGAGGGTATTTTCCCAACCTAGTAAATGTCATTCTTCTGCATTTATGACAAAACCAAACAAAGCTGAGATGGAAACATCAGAGACACTGGGATCCAGAAAGCAAAGCTTAAAGTAAAACAAGAATTTGGTACTCTGGAATAGGAGAGCAATTCTGAAAAACTGCAGATAATACAGTTATTTGATGCTTTTCATTTTCAGGAAAAAAGTACTTAATATACTGATTATGTAAATGAACAGAATAACACTGTAGAAATAGCAAATTCCATTTTCAGTATCTCCTTTTTGAAGTGTTCCGAAAGACTCTGAAAACCATCTCACCATTTAGTCAAAAGGGATAACAATAGCATTTAGCCCTAAGTAAATACACTCTATTTGAAGATCATACTTGTATCACTCACACAAATGAAGCATCATGCTGTGCTGAAGTTTTCCATTATACTCTGAAGTGACTCACAGGAAGCTCTGAAGATGAAATAGGTTAAGCTACAATAAAATAAATTCAGTGACAGCAATGTGCACTTTTGTTTTGTGAACCTCCAATGGCAGACGTTTCTGTTTCTGGTAGTCCAGACACCTTAAGCTGATGGGCAGGCAGACAGACGTGTGAGCAGAGAGGCAGTACAAAAATGTAGTGTTTCAATGAGGAAGGAAATCTGCCATAATACAAACTATTTGGCAAACTACCACAGTACAATACCAGTGATACTTTCAGTTGTCTTGACAACCCAAGATTAAGTTTTTCACTTAATCCTCTACCAGATTTTGGCCACTGTATGGAATGAGTATCTTAAATTATGAATGACATTCACAGAGAGAGAGCACCTGTGCCTCCCTCAGATATTTAACATCTTTGTGTTGTGGGCTGTTTACACCCATAGCAGACCTGAAGAGCATGACACATGTCCATATTTCAGCCACTCTTTTTCACAGTCTGATATCTTAACACAAAACACTTGATTCAGTATTTTAAGCTAATATGTCTAAAACCTGAAATGGTTGACATGGTTTTTGGGCTTATAGGAAACCAGAGCATAAGAATGACCTTTCACTGCTCTGCCTCTTTTCAGAGTGAGAGATTGCATCTATCCATGGCCAAGCTAACTTAATCCTTATCTGGACTGTTATCCAAGACATGTCCACTTGTCCTGTTCTGCAGAATTTATTATGGCAACAGAAACGTTGCCAAAGAACACAGCACGGGGATTAAACCACAACCAGATCTGACAGCACTTAGCTGCCAGACCCCTTGGCTCAGCAGGAACAATGGAACAGCACAGGCTCCTCCAAGACGTATGGGAAATCTCCAGTAAAAAAAAAAAAACAACTTTCAAGTTTCAACCATTTGTGCTAACCATAACATGCTAACAACATGAGGAAGTGAAAGCCAAAAGAGGAGTTTAGGAGCAATGCATGACACCAGCCCTGCGGGTTTTCATCCATCTTTTCCCAGGACAGTGCAGGCTCCATTGTTCTTTAGTGCCAAACAAATTTGTGGGTACTTCTCCTAAGACACACCCCTTGACAAGAGCACACAGGAAAGGCTGTGGGTAAGTGTGCACTTATGTGGGGCAGTGGGTGTGCTGCAAAAATGTCACAGATTGAAAGTTAAAGCACACCTTCTTTACTAGAGAAATTAATGTCCTCTTTCAACATTATCCATTGCTGTGCACCAGTGATCCAAGCCTTTTTTAATTTTTAAGGTAAACTTCAATTTGCCATTAACTCTTATACATTTTAGATTAGGAATGGTTTTGAACCCACTCCTGAGAAATACTCTTAATAGAAGAGATGAGGAAAATCACTAGAAAAGGAATCCTCATCTTTTGTATGCTTTTTATTTATCTTTGGGTTTTTTCCCCTCAATCTTCTGACTCTAAAAAGCCTCATTACACACTTCATTAGTAGCTTTCTGAGGCCCTACAGTGTAGTAGCATCTACTCAAAGTCTCTGAGGGGTGAAATTGGAGATTTACTGAGGAGAGTTTGAGGGCTAATTACAAAGCCTTATCAACTAATGATGCAATCAGAGGGCCATGGGCACGGTGATAGTGTTCTCTGCTGCAGTCAATAAGATCTGGGTTAGATTAGTCTGCAGGGTTAAGAGGGAATGCTGATGAAGGGCAGACAGTCATCTGGCTACCCAGGAAACATCTTTTGTGGAGTCAGAAGACATCCCCATCTTTTCTTCCTTTGCAGAATAATAGCAAAGGCTCTTAAGCAGTGTTATGAGTCTTGTTCTCTGAGAAGTAGCACGGTGTGAAACACAGGGAGTCACTGAGCCCAGACCTCCTGCCTCACTTTAGTAAATACCAGCTTTATGTTGTAGGGCTGAAATGTACTACCCTGGGTTAGGGATGGAAGGGGGATCCTAAGGCTCTAAACAAAGTCCAGAGTCTTTTCAGGAATAAAGCAGGCTTTTCTCAGAAAAATGCAATTACATGAGGGATTGTGGTGAAAATGTAGTAAGATTCAGGTCGATAAAACAAGTACAGATGGTGATGTCCAAGGCAAAATATGCTTCTGGTTTTTGGTGCCTCTCTGTTTCTGCTTCCAACAAATATGTTAGTTTTACTTTTCATTTGAAAAGGATCAAAAGCTGATTTTCTCATTTGTTTGGTTTTTATTTTAAAAAGCTAAACAGTCCTAAATATGACTATAAAGGATGTGTACAGAAACACTTCTTCAGGCAAAGATTTGAAAGTTAAGATGTTTTTGGTTAAAAAAGCAGAAATTCTATATATATGTGTATGTATATTCACTTTTCCCAATTCTACTCAATTGCTTCTCCAGAAATTACAGGCTCATTAAGATCTTCAACTTCAGCATGAAGGTCACCTATGTGCTTTAGATCTACTGGTTTTAATGGACTTATATATGTGTTTAATTTAAGCTCATGTTCAGATGCCTTAATGAGTCCTGATAGTCCATAGTTTACTCTTGTTCTACCCAATTAGGACTTTTTGCATGTGTACATATAGATGAACCAAAAGCAAAAAGAAAAAAAAATGAGATGGCTTCCTGAAGAAATTAATAAATATTTCAATTCCACAAATGGGTTTAGGAACATACATCCAATATTTGAGTTCTACTTAGATCCACAGACCCATTTGCTGAATTGCTACATGATGCTTTAAATGCCCTTTAATTTTTTGCCATAGCACCCACCTGAATTTTGTTGATGCTTGTTGGCAGCTTGTTTCCTGCTTGCTAGGGCAAGCTCAAAATATTATATTGGAACAAGACTTGTAGGATTAGCTATAGATTAGCTATATGTGTAAATCTGTCACCTTTTGGAAAGTTTAGAGTTTAAATTTCTCATATTCTACTTTTTTTATTACATGCACATTTTGAATGATTTGGAATACAGGCTTGGTTGAGCCGACATCCTCTCTATCTTTGCAAGGAGTGATCAAACCACCAGACTGTTTAATGATTCTGATGATTTCCTCTCGTTCTCTTCTGGTTCATGTTGTACCAAATCCCTAAACCCTTACTGACAGTAAGAGTTCTCTCCTACCAGTGATTAGTATGCATTTCATAAGGATGGAAACAGCATTCTCCACCTCTTTCGTAACATATTCCTGTAATAAATCAAATGTTCAATATCTGTCAGTCACACTTTTTAAAAAGTTATGGGTCAGTTATGAAGTATCTAAGCATCTAAATAATTTCATTTGGCCCAAATTCTCGTATCTACCAGTGATCAAAGAGAAGCTTCAGACTGGCAAATATTAGAAAATAAATTCTTTGCTACAGATAAATTTATGAGACTTATGTGCACTTTCAGTTTTCCAAAGAGCCAGACTAAATGTGCTATTTGAAAGGGAGAATCAGACTTAATGTCTACACTCAGTTCTCCAGTGGGCTGCACGCAGGCACATCTGGGCCCCTTTGCAGAGCTCTATTGACTCCAGCAGGGCTCCATGGAGATGCAGTGTGACTCACAGCTGCTACACAATGGCACTGCTAGCTGAGCTTAATCATTAGATTCTGGTCGATGAGTTATTTCATGTATCTGGAAAGACATAGTTAAGATAGATCCAGATAGAGAAATGAATATCCATTGAAATGCAAATCTCTCAATAAAATAGGTTTTGATAACTGCAGCTACTTTGATAATCCTAATGCACCTCCCTTTTAGGCACCCAAGATGAATTCTTTTACAAATTTTATCTTTTTGTCCGAGAAAGATACTTCTGAATTGCATGCACTGATTTGAAGGGAATTGATTGTACTTTCTTTAATGTTCCCATTCATTCTCACATTTTTGCACAAATGCAGGCATGATCATGAAAATAAAAAGGTATGATTTTAGAATAAGGCAATTCCAAAAATTAATTTGATGGAAAATGGACTTTCTTTATATTGGATGCTCCCTGAATAAAACTGATAAAACCATTCAGAGTCAGAAGGTGACCTTCTTGCTGCAACTTTTAGAGGCCCCAGAAGACATTGTTCACTTTTGGTGCCTTTCTGACCCAGGGTGCACTGGTGGCTGAACACTTTGATAGAGAAGAGGTACTCTGGGGAGTGATCGCTATTTTGAATGTGAGTAGATCAAGGAATGACCTTGGCAAGTGTATTGCTAGCATCACAATCATACTTTTTTAAACTATGATTTTAGGTTTATGACAAAGTATGTGATATCAATCACTTATTAGAAAATAAAATGCAGACAGTAAAAAAAAAAAACTAAACCAGTGTGACTGAGAGATCCCTTTCTCAGGAATTATATAGTCTATGGTCTCTCTGGGGTTGTCTTGGCTGTCAAGTATTACTGCTCAAGAATTAGAATCTGTAGGAAGAAGTTAGGGGGCTCCTAGTTTCTACTGTGTACTCGGCACTGGTGATGCCACACTTCAATTCCTGTATCCAGTTTTGGGCCCCTCATTTCAGGAAGGACATTGAAGTGCTGTAGGGTGTCCAGACAAGGGCAGCAAAGCTGGTGAAGGATCTGGAACACAAGTCCTGTGAGGAGTGGGTGAGGGAGCTGGGGTTGTTTAGCCTGGAGAAGGCTCTGAGGAGATCTTATCACTCTCTACTACTGCCTGAAAGGAGGCTGTAGCCAGGCAGGGTCAGCCTCTTGCAGGCAACAAGGTGACAGGACAAGAGGACACAGTCTTAAGCTGCACCAGGAGAGGTTTAGGTTGAACATTAGGAGGAAGTTCTTCACAGAAAGGGTGATTGGGCATTGGAATGGGCTGCCC
>VZTR01014273.1:53944-113454 GCA_013400775.1 Chaetops frenatus
TTTTTTTTTTTTTTGTGTGTGTGTGTGTGTGTTGTTTTGACCCTGGATTAGCTATAAGACATAAAACCATGCCGTTTTCTAATTCTGGCATTTCAAGCTGTTGTAAAAGTGAAACAACACTGTCACCATACATACCTTTTTACCAAATGACAAAAAAATTCGTCTCTGCAAAACATGCAATGTTTGCATAAGTCCTGGTGCAGTACTGTGTGTTGTAAATCTAGCTCACAGCAATATTTATCATGCAGCAGTGCCAAGAGACTTCAGGAAACATTCCACAAACCATCCTGGGTGTTCATCAACATCTGATCTCAGTGTTGACAAAGGAGGGGCCGAGTGCTACACAAAGTGATAGATTTTGACTAAGTGGTGTGGGGTGCTGTGGCACACATCACAGTGGGAATGCCTCAAATCCCCCAGTGCCAGATGTGAAGTCATCATGCTACTTCAGACACTATCCATGGTCCCATAAACTTTACAAAAGTTATCTAAAACAATGGAATTCAGGAAAAAAACTCAAACAATGTTTGCTCTCTCTTACTTATGAAGTATCTTACTCCTGTAACAAATACACCATTAATATAAAAGGAAATAGAAGGTTAAATATTAGATTGCTGAAGATGAGGAAATAGGAGTTTTTCTGTTATCGTTTAAAGCCCTTCCCTTATCCTTAGTTAATGTGTTATTGAAGCTATTGAATTAGCTTCCATTATTATTCTTTTAATTAAAACATGTTCTAAATAGCTCTCTGGTTTTCCAAGTCTTCTGTTATAAAGGTCTAAGTTGGGAAAAGATAAGGAGATGCACACATTCTTTTCCATCTCCTGAAATATCTTCACAAACCTTATGTAGTGTTTTTTTATTGCAGTAGAAGAAAACTTAAATTTCTTCCTACATTTTTGATAAATGTCCTGTTAAGGATGACTACAAGACAAGGAAAAGCACAAATTGAAATTGGGGATTTGGAGTAAAAAGAATTTTTAAAAGTCATCCTTTTTTGTTTCTTTGGGTTTGAGGTTTTTTTAGCACATTTCATTGCTGGTTGTAGGGTTAAAGTAACAGGTGCTTTCCTGCGATAATTTTCCCCTGTTCTGCTCTTAAATTTTAGTCTTGACAAAGTGTGAGCAAGAACAGTTAGTTTGCACAAGAAGTCAAAGAGGTTTTGGGTTAGTGGTAGCCTCCTAAGCTAGGGGGTGGGATTAGGTGGCTGTAGCATGTTGAGCAGGACTTCTATGACAAATAGAGGTGTTAGGGCTACTTCTGAGATGTGCAGAGGACAGAAGGATAAGGGGCCCAATTCTGACTTCTGGGGGGGGGGTGTTTTAGAAGGTCTTGAAATCACAGGAAACTGTGAGCTGAGGCTTAGAGAGGGAGCAGTAAGGATTAGGATCTGGATGGGTCAAGAATGAAAAAGAGCTGTCCTTAGGGTTGTGGTAAATTTGAGTTTTGAGGCTGGAGGAAGGGGCAGCTTTCAAGTAGGAGCATCAGGACATGTGAGGTTTGGATACAGAAACCTGAGCTTTTGCAGTTTGGAGAAATGCAAGAAAACGGAGACTATAAAGCAAGACTCTTGAGAACTGCTTACAACTGCTTTTGGACTACTGTCTCTTCCCTTATTCTTGATCTATTTTTTGTTGGAATATGCAGCCTAACCTCACTGCCATTCACTCTGTACAAGGGTGACAGGCTATCCCAGTTATACTGTCCCAGATAAGCATAGCATGCCATAGCTCACTGTATGTGGTTCTAATATACTATTTTGTCCTCCTTCAAGACACTCAGGCAATCTGCTGATTTTGTTGTTGCAAATTTAGCTATCTTCACTGGGAGTCCTTCACTTTTAAAGTAGAGATTCTCAACAGCTGCAAGGCCATTACATGGAAGTGCTTTTTTCCCCAGAATTTCTTTAGGCTCTGAGCCTTTATTTCAGCTAAGATATTTCTCATTAAATTTAAGACCTCTGCCTGGCTGCCATAAATTTCTTCTGGAGCCAGTGGAAAATGGAAAGCAACCCTTGGGGGCAGAAAAGCTTTTACAGGACATCTCTCCTTAAAATCTACATCCAGAAAAGCAAGTGGGAAGAGAGCAGACATACTAATTTAATTTTTTCCTAATTTATTTTTTCCTATTCCTCCTTTTCTACAGTACTGATTCTTAGAACCATCTCTTTGATGTTCCTGTGTATATTTGTTTAGTGCTCCTGGAGATGATCTGGTAAAACATCTCATTTGAACATGCTTGTCTTGCCCTTCTCTGGTGATCAGCTGAGACAGAAGGTCATCTATGCAGCTACAAAACATTAAAAAGTTGTTTTGTTTTTTCAAAGAAAAAAAAATCTTTGATGTTTTGGAAATGAAGGTCAAGAATTTTGCTCCTAAGCTTATAGAGTGGATGTCACTAAAAAGTCAGTATTTACCAAGGCCAGATGTTGATTTTGTTTTCTAGCATTGTTGACAAACATGAGAGTTCCTCGACCAACAGATCATGATATTTGAGAACAACTTCCCCATGTAACTCTGGTATTTCACTTCTGGATCATGTTTACAGCAAGGTCATAATTTTCACTATGCATCAACAAATCCTAGAGGATAACTTTGAGATTATGTCTTAGAAGTAAAACTAGTAATTTCTTTTTATCAGGAAAATTTCAAAGTGTTAATCAAATAAGTGTAAAATTGCTTTTATAGCCTAATATATGTAACATTTCTTTTACTTTGCTAAAGTTCCATGAATCAATTAATTTCCTCTGATAAATGAAAAATTATTTAACTATCAGGTAATATCCAAACTCATTCATCAAAACTCAGCTGCTTAGAAGTACTATGGAATTCTAGGCTTCTTTCCATAAGAAATTATTGCTGTAAAAATTATGATGGTATTTAATGACAGCAATACCTAAGAAGAAACCAGAATGTGATTAATTAAATACTAGGTTGTTAAGCATTATTTAGCAAAGGGGACAGTTATTAGAATCAGGTTTAAATTAATTAATTTTAATTATTTCATACAGTAATTTCTAATTTAATTCTATTCCCTCTATCTCTTCTTAATGTGGCCCATGTTTTGATGAAATCTCAACCATCTCTTTCATAAACTGTTTATGAACACAGAATCTAGATTTTGCCACCTGATGTCAAGCAGAACGTCCAGGAGGGCCTTATTTGTTTTGAGAAATACTAACATAACAACATCAAAGAGATTAAAAGTCTTTCTGCCCTCATGAGACCCCATCTGGAGTAGTATGTCCAGATCAGGAGTCCTTGGCACAAGAAAGATGTGGACTCCTTAGATCAGGTCCAAGAATGCCACATGATGATCAGAGGGCTGGACCACCTCTCCTGTGAAGACAGGCTGAGAGAGCTGGGGATGTCAGGCTGGAGAAGACAAGGCACCCTTGCAACCTTCCAGTACCTAAAGGAAGCTTTTAAAGAAGAGAAAGAGTGACTTTTTACCTGGGCAGGTAGTGATGCAACAAGAGGTGATCAGTTTTGAACTTACAGATTTAGGTTAAATCTTAGGAAGAAATTCTTGACTGTGAGGGTGGTGAGGCACTGGCACAGGTTGTCCAGAGAAGCTGTGGATGCCCCATTCCTGGATGTGTTCAGGACAAGGTTGGATGGAGCTTTGAGCAGTATGGTCTAGTGGGAGATGTCCCTGCCCTTGGCAGGGGGGTTGGAACTACATGCTCTTTAAGGTCCCTTCCAACACAAGCCATTCCACGAGTAAGTAAAGCACATGCAAAAATTAGAATGACACAGAGCAGTGGTCACTCATCAGACTACCTATAGAGGAAAGGAAGTTTAGTTACATCCAGCAAGTAAATGTGGATAGTGAGGCTTTACACCACTTCACCTAATCTATTATATTTGTCTTCATACCTATGGGAACAAAAAAAATGCTCTTGTTTTTATCATCTAGAACCAAATTAGACCCACTTAATCATAGAATCACTTTGTAATGACTTAATTAACTTCTGAGCACATACCTGCAATAATCTCATACATTTTCATTTTGGTTTTAGCAGTTATAGCATAGTTTCTACATAGTTTATCTCTGGCATGAGGTTAGAGAGATATTCTACAGAAGGGACTGAATAGACAGGAAGAAATGAATTTTTTTTCTCCAGGGAAATTTCTTAGGATTTTGAAAGAATGCCTGACTTGAACAAAGATGAAAGCAAAACACTTTTTTTTTTTTTTTTTCACCAGCTCTGTTGCTCTTCTTTGGATATGCTCCAGCAAATTTATTAGGAAAAATGTCTTCATTGAAATGATTATCGGGCATTGGAACAGGCTGCCCAGGGAAATGGCTGAGTGGGACATGTAGATGTGGTACTTAGGGACATGGTTTAGATGTGCACTTGGCAGCATTCAGTTAACCACTGGATTCAATGATCTCAGAAGCCTTTTCTGAAGTAAATGATTCTGTGAATCTAAGGCAGATGCACCAAGGAAGCAAGGCTATGTCTGTGTTGACCCTGAGATGGGAGAACACATGGAAATGCCTGAGAACAGATCTACCAAGTATAAGGGTCTCTAAATCCCATCTGGTCTTGCAGCTGATGGTGTGAGGGAATGACTGCATCATGAAAGGACTGAGACATGAAAGGACATGGCCGGGGAGATGGATATCAATACTCTTTGCATTTCTAGGCAAAGCCATTATAAAATATTCGAGATTCCTCCCAGAGTGATCCTCAGGGATTGCATCCAAACTCAGGTTGTGTCCACTCCATGAGGAAGGCTGAGTTCCTCCTCAAGCACCAGCCTATGGTCATGCTCAATGTTTGATAAAACAGGTCTGAAAAACAAGACCCTGGTTTGTGCCTCATCTTGAGGCAGGGGTCGAATCTGTGGCTTTCTCACTCACTGAGTGGTCTGGTTCTTCCAGAGAGGAAACTTCACCCCTCACAGGGGAATTTCCAACAGCCAAGGCACATGTCACAGACACTGGTGGACTGACCAACTCTGCCAGCTCAGCATGAAGTAGCTGTACAGCCAAAAGTAGGCATTCAACTGGCACAAATCTACTTTCCCAGAAACCGTTTTTGTTAAAACTACTTTTAAGGAGTAAATATAAAAGCTGCCTATTTATGCATGAAACTAAATACTGTCTGGGACATTAATTCATTTCTGCACTGATGTGCAGGGGAAAGTTCTAAAATCTGATTTACAGAGATTCTGAGAATTCTGGTGTACAGGAGTTTAATTTTTTGTAGTCAAGGCAAAGTACTGCACTTTTCTCAGATTTATTTATTTTCCTGGAATGTTAATCAATACATTTAAAACAAAACATGAAGACTAGCATACCCTTGGTGTGAAAGCATACTGAAGAGGGCTCAGTGTTGTGTTACAGTCCCAGTCCTGCAAAATGGGAAACATGTTGTAATAAAACAATTTCTAGAGCTTCATGCAATTGCTCTGAGCACCTTATTAATGTATTTTTTTTAGCTGAACATGGGATGTTTTAATCTTTTGTAAAACTATATCAACCCTTTGAAGATAAAAGGTCTCTTGATGCCTAACAACCTGGTGAAAACCAGATTACAAGTAGCAGATTTTATCTATGAAGAAAGATTTTTAGTTACTTTGGCTTGTGCTTTACCTCTGCTTTTTGTTCCTGTTGACCTAGACATTGTCTTTTAATAAAGTTTAGTGTTAATAGCCAGGAGGATTGATGATGTTTAAATACAAGAAAGACTTAAAATTTCATACCATCTCTAGGTAGCAGAGCCACAGACAGATATTCTGCCTGTGCTAAGATGTTTGGCTACAACAGATCTATGATGCTTTGTATAGAATAAGATTTGGACCCAGGGGAGTGGGTTTGTGTGTCTCATACAAATTACTGTCTTTAGTGTCCTAATTGATTCCATCTGTAGTTTTACACCTTTTCCTTTTTTTCTTCCTCTTTCCTTTGTAGTCAGAGCTACCTTCAAACTGCAAGTGACGTGCCTGGGGGTCACAACCTGGATCCCTCTGCAAACTACAATTCCCCAAAGTTTCGCTCAAGGAATCAGAGCTATATGAGAGCAGTGAGCACGCTCAGTCAGGCCAGCTGTGTTAGTCAGGTGGGAAATTCTTGTCATAACGTTTCTTGTAGGCTAACTGCAGATGTAGGAGCTGTAACTAGTGGATGGTCTTAGTTTTTTGCATTTTTTAAATTAATATCAAACTGAGGATATGAATTGTTGAAGTAATTCAGTTCTAAGGAATATAACTCAAAATGTCAAGAAAAGTACTGAATGCTAGAGGCAAAGAAACACTACCAAACATAATATTTTCCATTTATTTTTCATTAAAAATATAAATGTTGGTCTTTTTCAGTCCGTATTAAATACTTAAATTTTAAGAAGATTCAGACTGAGCATGAGGAGTACACTCCTACAGTACTCATCATCTGAAAATACCTGCTCTGATTTCAGTAAATGTGGGTGGCCAGCTTAAGATATTGATTGAAAAAAATTATGCTCCAAAGGAGCAGTGATTCATCCTAAATCAAATCCCTCGCTCTTCTTGGGTGAAAGAATAAGTCCCATCAACTATTCTATGCACGGGGACTTCTGGTAAGGCACAGCTTTGCTCCCTACAGGTTTTATGTCTGTTAGTTAGTACTAAATCGTGGTAAACTGAGGTCTGAATCATACCTGAAGTGCAATAAGCCATAGGAATTGTGTGCATGTACTGTTTAGCAGAGGACTTTACATAACATTCCCAATGTTTCTAATGTTTATTGGTCCTGACTTTTCTTCCCTGTGTTGTTTCATGACAGAGGGGCCCTGCCCTCTTCTCAGACATGTTACTTAATATGTCTTTGACTATTCAGTGAGCCACCTAAGTGTATACATTGTGCATACATACACAATGGTTATGTTAAAGGAGAAATCTTTGTAAAGCAATTTTATATTCAATTTGTATTTCATGGCTATTCAGGCCTGGATTCAACTCACCTAACTTGAGGCTTTTAACTGAGGCAGCAACTAAAGCTTCCCCTGTGGTTAATGGAGTGAAAGAGTTTCTGCCAGGACAGTTCACATCCTGAGTGGGCTGAGAGCCCTCTGGAAGTGCTTGTCAGTCTCCACTGACTGTAGAGGAGAGCTGGAAGGGGCTATTCACCTGACTAATGCCCTTCAGTCAAATTCCTTAATTTATGTGAGGTAATTCTAAATATAATCATATGTAGCACACATTAGAATTAGAAACAGTCAGTCACTTTCCAAACCTTTCACTAATTTTTTTCACAGCTCCCTTGTGAAAACTGTTACCGTCATTCTCATGCTTTGGTTTTTATTACACTGGTTTGATTATTTTGTCTTTTTATTATACTTGGCTTTTTGAGAAAGTTTCATGTGTATTAAATCCTGCATTCAGAGCAAATGCTGTCAGCTGCCACCTAACAGTTCTCACAGAGAACTGGTCAAACATCTTCTGTCTCTGACCATGTCTGTGCACAGAGATGTTCACTGTGCCGTCCATAATGACTAATTGGTTTCAGTAGTGGTTAAAATTCTTCATTTCAGTGTCCATTACCTGGAAGGTGCCCACAATAGATTTCATTTGCAGGTAGATTGCTCAATTGGCCAGATTAACTAAACCTGCTGGATATAGTTCCTCGCTTTTTCAATGTTCACTGACCTATGCACCTTTGTGTTAGCCACACACTTCCTACCTCACAGTCCAGCTGTTTCCAGACCATTAATACATGCATTTAATAGATATTACCCAAAGCAAAAGTATTAAAATATCAAGTTCTGAACATTTGCTGTTTCTTGTTCTTTTTCCATGATGCCATTCTCCTCTTGTTCCATCTACATAATAGCAGTTTGTATAATTTGTGGTATTTTTATGCCTTTTTGTTGTAAGATCCTTCCTTTTTCACACCTGACAAGAGGTGGAATCAAGAAAAATGCTGAATTCCATGGTTTATATTTTTAATTTAAGCTTGAAAACTTTTAATTTTCTATTGTCAACAACCTGACTTTGAAAGAAGTGGCTAAGACTTAACAGAGTTTACGGACTAAATTATCAGATATTTCTTGATCAACAATATTGCAAAATAGTTCAGAGTAAGATTTTTTCCATCTTTTTGAGATTGCATTAGTCTACTTAACTTTATTAAAAGCAAATTTTATGAAGAGTAGTTTAATTCTTTTCAGAAGAGTTTCGTAGCCAAAATGTCTTACACTAAATTAAAATATCAGTTATTCATAATCTTCAGAACTTCTGTATAAAATTTCCATTTACTTAACCAAAACCATAAAACATTTTAAACATTTGCAGGGACTCTCATTCCATAATGAATAAAGCACCAGGAGCACTTAGCAGCTGTATAGGAAAATTGGTATCAACTGGATGTGCCATTTAGCGCTGTTATAAATTTAACTTGTAAAATTATTCATACTGATTCTGATTTCTAGCACTCACTTTTTAGAAAAAATTATTTTCAGAAATTCATGCAATTATCTGTCCAGTGTTAACTTCCTATCTGATTTTGAATAAAAATAATATTGAATTATTCATGTACATTTACAGGTAGTTAGGGCTGCCTTCAGTGAACCTTTGAAAAATGCTGTAGGTAGAATTAGGGCGCTTAATTTTCAAAACAGCGACATATGGTTACCTCCCAAGAGGTTCCCCAAGCCTGGCCACTCTGCCTAAGCCCTGTTTATCATGAAAATTGCCTCTAAAAAAAGGCAAAGAGTTGCATCATGCCCAACCTGCAAGGCAGGGCTCACAGGCAGATGCTAGGTCCTGCCCAAGCACTGCAGGGAGCTGGAAGGAGGGTGCTGCTGAAATACCTTGGTAGACAACCTGGTAGAGGGTACAGGAGGCACAACTGGGCTGCTCTGCCAGACAGGGTTCTGCAGCACACCTGATGGTAGAAGTATCAGATTTTATATAATGCTGCTGAAGAAAAGGTTCTTCCATGGCAGTGAATGGCTAACCCAGCTAACCAGGGTATGAGTGTGGCTTGGGTCCCTTCTCAGCTATGCCAAAAGATATTAAATGTGACATTAATGTACAGCATGTGTGATGCATTTAATATAGATGTATAGACAGCTGATGTAAGTTAAACAATGTGAATGTGATCAGAAGGGATTACTACATTTTAACTATTTGCTAAAACAGTTCTTCATCAATGTACAGGTGTCCATTTGAGATGTTGAGGCCGTGATGATCACAAAAAAGCAAGTCAAAAATCAAATGCATTGTTGTTGTTTATTCAGATGAGTGAAGCAGAGGTTAATGGGCAATTTGAATCGGTGTGTGAATCAGTGTTTAGTGAAGTTGAAGCTCAGGCAATGGATGCCCTTGACCTCCCTGGATGTTTCCGAACAAGAAGCCACAGTTACTTGCGTGCCATTCAGGCAGGCTATTCCCAAGATGATGAATGTATTCCTGCGCTGGCATCTTCCAACATCACCTCAACCATCAGGTCAACCACAGGTAAGCAAATCTCCACTGACCCTTCCACTCTTCTGCATGTAAATATATATCAGCTTATTTTCTAAAAGGATGTTTGACACTAGAAACATTTTCCCTGTGTACAGATAATGTTTGATACCAGCATTCTTATGTTTGTGATACTGAACCACTGTGGCTACATCTTGGAATAAGCACCTTCTGGGAAGAATCCTGCATGCACAATGTAATGGACCTGGTTTTTTGACCTCCATTTCACATACATGCAGTTACCTAGGTACAAATATAAAAATGCAACTTCAAATGGTATCATTTCAATATTGTTAGACATTTATGTGGTTTATCTATCAAATAATTGATCTTCCAAATGAGATTAGTTGTGCTAATTTTAATTTAGGTTGTTAAAGCACCAAAAAAAAAAAAAGAGAAGCAAGATTAAAAAATATTTGGTCTAAATCCTCGAAGGCAGTTAATGGAAAAGGTAATTAATTAATTTTAGGGAAGGTGTAGCTGATTTTATCCATGCACTGAATCGTAAACATTTTAGCAAGCTTCACACATTTGCTATTACTCATCAGTAACCATTAGCATTCACTGTCGTGATACTCACTGTTAAGATATTTTAACATTCTTCTGGCAGCTTTCTTTTCTCTTATTAGTTGTTTAGCAAAGGCGATAGCTCTATCCATTTTAGAATTTTAGCATGTATTGGTAGAGAAAAGATTTCACAGAAAGCAGTTACATAATTAAAATGAAATCTATAGGAAATATGTATTCTTTGTAAACTGATTGAAATTCACTTCTGTTTCCAAATACGTTACTGCCAGTTCCTAATTATGATATTGTCCTTGCCACATGCTTTTAAGTTGTAGTGCAGGCTACCCATCTGCAAAAGGTAAAAAATGAGCTCAAAATGTATTTTATAAAAATACTTTTTAAATTATTTGCTTTTCACATCTCTGGTATAACAGAACAGTGGGAGCTTAGAAAGGAAGCTGCGGTTGAATAACATACATTTGCATTGGACAAGTAGCATAAAATTTTCTTTTTTTCTTAAGCATAGTGTTTTAATTGTTATATAAAACTTTGTGTAAAACTAGAAGTCGTTGCTTACAGTGCCCCCTCTAGAGATGTTTCTGTTCTTTGATTAATAGAGATGTCATCATGATATAAAATGAGATCTTATTGCTACCCCAGAGAATAATTTTCATCTTTATCATATATTACTGTGTAATCATTATGAAGACACCTTCCATGGCAAAAAACACAAATAGATACTTATTTTGGAGTCTGATTCCAAGTATTGAATTGGAATATTTTCAGAATTACCTTGGTTACCAAGTGAACTGATTTTAACCTAAGCTATCATGAATTTATATGCTGCAAAAGCCCAAAATTCTCACTGAAAGGAATTTATTTTATTTTCCTAAATAAAAGAAGAAAGATATAATAAGTAAGAAAGATGAAAAATAGAACATTTTGGGGAAAACACGAGATTAGGTAGTAAGTATGTTTGCACCACAATGTTTTCATACTTATTAAAAATGTTTTGCATTGATAAGTAGTCTGCTGGTTAAATACTGTGGTTTTGAAAATTTTAACCTTCATTTCACACATAACTTGTACCTCATCTCAGAAATGATTTATCACATACATTTTCTTGCCCACAATGTAATTCTTCTTCTTTGTTGTGGTGAGGTGATACTGACAATCTGGAGAAAAAAGATTATTTGAGGTGTTTTCCTGATCCAAAATTATTTCCAAGCCTATGGACAGTTCTGAGTGTGATTCTGTAATTAAAATATTATCTCTGTGCCATGGAGCAAGTTTATCCTCAGCTTCTACATAAGGTAAATATGTGAATCAGAAGTAACTATCTGATATACAAGAAGAGTATTATGTGATTCCCTTCTAAGGAAAATTTCAGTTGTCATATAAGTTCTTGTTTTTAAAACCCTAGGTGTAATGCTTCCATTTTTCTCTCTTCAGCCCTTGCCACTTTGGAGGGAGATGCTGCATTTTCTATCCTTACTTTAATGTTTAAAAAAATCTTACTTCTTCATCCTTTCTGAAAACTGTAGAAGAAGCACTTGCCTGAAATATGAAAATGGTGTTGGTAGATATTTGACATTCAAATAAATGTCAGAAAGGTCCGAGTTTCACATCAGCTTTTAGTTCCAATTCATTCTTTTGAATTCTTAGGAAAATTACATTAATTTATTTTTTTGCTTCTGATGTAACAAATTCTTCTTGGCAAAGAAACGACAGGAATTTTTTTAGAAAATTAAAAGTCATTTCAATTTAATTATTCCACACAGTATTAACTATATAGGTCATGACTACCCTTTATTATTATTACAAAGCAATTGATTCATAACACACAGACTTAGCTAAAAGTTAGTTCTTGTAACTAAAAATGTAAACCTAAAATAAAATAATAGTATTTGATCTATGAATTCAATTACAAAAGTACAGAATATATATTTACAGCATGCAGTTTGCTAAAATATTTCTAGATGCATTAACAGCTTTCAAGAGGTAGAAAGGTTGCAACTATAAAGAATATTATGTGGTACATTATTAATGGAGTCTGCTAACAGGGTTTTCTAATAAATGGAGAAAGAACTACCAGTATCGGGTTCTTCTTAACTGCATACAATTTTACAGAGCAAGCCCAGTGAAACATTGGTACTAAACAACACATAACCCCTTCACCAATCTCTGTAGTTTAATCATTTGTGGAACCTGTCTTCTCCACCTCTGCAGGAGATTGTGACAAGGCCTAGGGCACACCCCGGTGCCCCAGGTGTAAACGAATAAGGCAAGTGACAGTGCAAAGGAGGCAGCCAGCATTGCTGGCCCATGGTGAGCTAGACCTGGGCTCTGTGTGACCCCTGCTGAGACTCTTGTTTCATTGTGGTTAGGGCATTTCTAGCCATCACGTTTCATTTTGTGAACAGATAATGAACCCAGTAAAAGATACTTGATGTTAAAAGCCCTGAATGACAGCATATGCTTTCTGTCTCTGAACCGTATCCAGTCACAGCTGTCAGATGCACAGCTGAGAAAATACAGCTCCAGCTGCTGCTGCCTCCCACCTCGTTCCTCCATCACAGACAACATGTAATTTCCTGAATGGGAAGTCACTGAGTGCAGTAGTCATCCTAAGTGCTATTGACTTACAGCTCTGCTACTCCTGCAAGCAAAGCTTCACTTTTCAGGAAGAGTTCGTAAAATCTGGGTCACTCTCCCAGGTAGTACCAGCCCGGTTCCCTGTTGTCTAAGCACACTGTCCCACTGTCAGCTCAGCAGGTGACACCCAGGGCATGTGGCACAGGGCTGGGGGAAGCACAGGCTGCCAGAGGTGTTGGGGCTGTGTCACCACCAGCTGAGCCCGCAGGGAGCCCTGGCTGTAGAGCCCTACAGGAAAATGGAGTGCAGTAGGTTGGGAGCTGTGCTGCAGTAACACCTCATCCCACCTGCAACACCTGGCTTCTCTTACTGAAAGTAGTACAGATACCATGGTAAAACACTAGACTGTACTGTGAAAACATAACCAGCAAGGTTATCTGGAAGATATTAATCACTTCCTCCCTTCCTCATTTCCCCTTTGATTGAGAAGGTCTCCCGCCCTCCCTCGTTTCCCCTTTAAGAAGGTCAACTTATTTTTGTTACAAGTTCTGTATGTAGAGAGAGTCCTTTATATTAATCACTCTCTATGTTATAGACTATTTCAGGATGCTTCCTCAGAGGATTTTTAGTTTGGTTTTACTGTGAATGCAGAAACACTGAATTACAATGGTAATGGAGGTAGCAGGTAGGATGGTCTCTTGTGAAGCAGAAGAACATGCTAAAATCCCTTCCCTGAGAGAGAGAGAGCAACTTGGTGTTTGCATTTCTGGCCTACTTGAACACCAGCTTGCCATCTGTTCACATGTGGGGACACACATATTTTCTCCTGATGACATTATATACATTGTACAAAACACTTTCATCTTAATTGAGAGAAACACTTCCACTCTGGACCACTGCTCAGGATGTTTACCCATCAGGTGGAATACCTTCTTAGTGTATATTGCTTTATATTCAAATTGAAACAGCTAAGCCAGAAATAATAAATATGTAACTCAGTCAGATGTATGAAATTCTTCTCCAGCAACAAACAAAAACTAAGAAGACTCTGTTAAGTTCTTTGGGTTTTAGTCTGATGAATAAAAGAGAGAATCTTTTAGTTTTTTAAAACTACTCCATGTCTTCCTCTAACCCATCTTTTTGGCCACAACAATATTTTTTGACTGGATTAATGATAAATGAATGGATTAATGACAAAAAAATCCACCAAGCTATGGACTTCACCACAATGGGGACTTGGTCAGGGTACATAAAGGCATCCTGGATTTCTGTCCTGTATTAAATGTCAGTCCAAAGTCATTTCTCCCACTTCAGGGACTTCTTGCTAATCTTGAGAGAAACTTAGCATTAAGCATTGCTGGATTTAGGGAATATAGTTACCAGCCTTAAGTTGCCAGTATACTGCACAAATTTTTAAAAATTCTTCTACAAAATGTAGCAAAATGCAATCTGTCGGATTTTTCCAACCTCAATGATTGTCTCAGTTGTGCATGCACCTCCTTTTTTCTGATCCATAGTACCTAGCTCAACTAAGCTCATGCTTGCTAAAGACTTAACTGGAGAAGATGGAAAGTAGGGAACTGTCTTTGGGCCATTTTACTTTTCTTAGTCAGCTGGACTCTGCTTGGCAATGAGTAAACTTCAGAGAATTCCACATTTACTGAAGTATTCAGCACTAATTCCAAAGCAAATTAATTCAAACAAGGTCACATTGGATGAGGGATTTTTCAATTAGAGCTCCTACAATTACTCAGGATGTCTGAGGAATTGTAGGTTTCCCCTATCCTGACTTCAAGCTATTTTCAGCTTTCCATTTTTAAATAAAGGGCTATGTAGGGTGAACTTTTACAGCCCATGTTTGATATTTAGCCACAAAACTCTCATGGTCAGTGAACTGATTGCATAGTCATGTACTTACAAAAATAAATGGATGAGATTATGATGTTTCACACAGAAATTGTACTGTTCCATAGCATGGCTACACCTTCAGACTCGAAAAGGACTGATTCACTGGTTGCTGTCTGAACACTAATAACATTAGTTACTGTACTTAGGTTTTGCTGGTTTGTCAGGTTTTTTTGCTACATATGAGGATACCAAAGATGGGCAAAAGTCTTGGTGCTACTGCATATGACACCCCTCCCATGAGAAAAACATAAGAGAGTTGAGACTGATCAGCTTGGGGAAAAGACAGCTCAGAGGGAAATTTATAAATGTGTATAAATATAAAAATTGAGAAAAAATGCTTTTCAGTTCTTAAAATAAAAAAGGTTTATGAGCAACAGATGTGTCATTTTCTCTTATTTCCTCAAGTATGAGATCCTTCATCCAGGTGGCTGTTTGGATCTTCTTAATCTGATGCACTATGGCTAGGAAAACCCAGCCAAATGAGGGAAAACATATTCATGGAGTAATATCTCCACAATTTCTGTTCTCTCTATAGAAATAAATGCTCAGTCTGAGAGGATTTTACTGGTATCCATTGCTAAGTAATAGCTAGCAGTGGAATCCACAACAGTTATGTTTATAAACACAAAGCATTAAGTTCAAATAAGATATAGAAGGCTTGTTCGCAGTCATAATTTATTATGTTGACTTTCCTTAATTGCTCTTGGGGCTCTATGGAATTATTTGACACTAATTCTCTGCAGAAAACACAAAACGTGTCTCTGGGAGCACTTGGGCATCCTGAGTCCTGTGATCCTTTGATCCTATGCCTGACTTGTCTTCCTATACTGTGAGAATAAAACTTATCCTAACAAATGATGAGCCCAGTTCTACACTTGGACATGCACACATAATTTTCATTGCTCTGGGTGTATCTAGAGGGCATAATTAGTCTTTAATTTTTTTAAACATATTGAAGTTCTGCTGCTATGCTGACACTGCTGCTCAAGAGCAGCTCTACGTGGTAGAAACGGCCCAGGAAGTCACTAGGATGAAGGTGACACAAACACTTTGGTTCAAGGACTTTGACAGGATGGCCGAGGGGCTGTCACAACTGTTCACAGCTCTGGGATTCCTGGAGATGGAGTAAGGCTGTGCTAATCAGGGCTGCCTGGCTGCTTCAGGCTGATGAGGCATGAAAGCAGTTGGAGCAGTAGCCAGAAGATTTTCATAATTTTCATTCTCCCTGGTGCAGATTATCTTCAGAGTCAAAGATAAAAAATTAAGTCACTGCCTTCCATCTATGGTTAGTTTAAAAATGTGTAATGAGTGTTTCTCTCTTGCTCCTGCTGTTCTGTGCTTGACAAAATTCCTCTGTAACCCACTGGATTTGTCAGGCAGCTGGTTATTTTTTTATTAAAAAGGACACCTATGCTCCCTCCCCTGATAGAATTTGGCTTCAAAGCTACTCTGTTCACAGGCTTTTCTCAGCTATGTTTTTTTATGGTACTATATGGTAAAAAAGAGAAGAATTTATCAGAAAAATACAACATGCAAGGAAGGTGATTCACTGCTTAGTGTTTGAACCCTTCCTGACATGGTAGAAGCTGACAGTGGCAGATGTAAATCTCAGCCCTGAGGTTGCCAGAGGGCTTTGTCCTCTGGTGGGTCTGTGCAGCTGAGGGAAGCACACAGGGTGGGTGACCCTAGAAGCACCATTTCATCATGCTTCCTTGCAGTGAAAAAGAAGGGAGGACCCTGCATGTGCTTCTATTCCTGGGTTCCACTGTGAAAGAAAATAACCTCTAAGGAGTCTTCTCAGAAGCTCTGCATTTATTCATTCCTGTTTTTTTTGTGGAAGATATATATATCAAAAGCCATAGTGATAATATGTGCAGTTTAACTACATTCCTTGTCGTGCTGGCTATACAGACATCCTTTGATCCATTTCTGGATCAGGAAACTTATTCAGACTCAGATCTACCCTAGAAAGACAATTGATAAGCCTGATGCTTAAAAATTGAAAGATTTTCTCCAGAGCATCAAAGAAAATAAAGATATTAAAATTGGTGACATTCCTAGGGCATAACCTGACAGAATTAGCCTTTGAGCAGACAGGTTAGTTGAATTGTGTTGGGTTAGCCTCCAGGTCAGGTCAACTAAACATAGAAGCTTTTGTGCAATCTACTTGTCTAAGTTCCCATAACAATAAACTCTGATTAGTTCAAAGACAATTGGCTGGTACCATTTGAGACATTTGAGACATCTACACAGGACCTAGAAGAGAATTGCATCATTCTAGACAAGAAGCTGTTGTTTGGGCAGGAAGGCTTAGGTACCTATGTTTTGGTGAGTTTGACTCTGACTGAATATGGTGTATGGATCTTATTGTACACCAACAGAGAATTAACAAACCTCAACCTGCATGTAGCGGGTTAGGTTCAATAACTGCGCAGAAACACCAATTAATGTAGTGGTTTTAGTTCGCCATCCTCACACAACACCAATTTAACGTAGTGGGTTGAGCACTCTGGCCGAACACCAGTGCACCCACTAAACTTATTTACTCATTTTCTGCTGTGAGATAAGGATTAGGAGAAAAGAAAAGCAGGCTCAAAACTTTAAAAGATATAAAGACAGTTTTATTAACAGAACTAAAAGGAAAATAATAAGAACCAGAACAAACCTTCAGACACTTCTCCTCCCCTCACTTCATTTTCTCTTTCCCACCAATAACATAAAAAGACAAAACCTGGGACTTTTAGTTAGTTTACCACCTCTAAAATAGTCTTTCTTCAGTTCACTTAGGGAGAGGAGTCTCTCTTGCCATACCGTGGAGACTTTCTCACAAGAAAACAGTTCTCTCGTGGCTCCAATATCACAGTGAATCAGCTGCCCAGAAAGGAAATCTATTCACAGTGTGAAAGTCCCTTCCCTTGACCCACAGTTCTTCCCACAACTGCTTTCGAGGGCTCATCTCTGTCTCATGGGGTACTGTTTTAAGGATGAGCTGTTCTGGTAGAAAAGCAAAGGGTCTTCTCTTATCTCTCTCTGGAAGCAAGTTTTCTCCTTTCTTCTATCCCTGGGGCAAGGGTTCTCTTCTCTCTCATCTCTGTGGCATGGTTCCCCATCTCTCTCTGTTCAAGTTTCTCATTAGACCACAGCTACTTCAACATCTGCTTGCTTCAGAACAGGTGCCTTTGCTCAGGCTGCAGTTAGAATACTGCATCACCCAGATGCATTCATGAGTTACAAGGAAGAGTCTAATATATCATCAGTATGGCCTTACAAAAGAATTTCAGCTTAAAGCATCTCCTCTTTCTCCGCCCTCTGGTCTTTGGCTCCTTCTTCACTGACTTCAGTGTCTCCATATTGGTTTCCTCACATGCCTTCACTCTTTCCTTTTCTCTTACTCAAGAGGGGATTGATGTCTGTAAGTTTCATCTGTGCACTGGAAAAGTTAGTATCTCTTCCTGGCTCTGCTGTTGGTCACATGGTTTCTGCTGGGCAGTGGCCAAAGTTGCTGCAAACTTTTCCCAAGGAGAGAGGGGGCAGGGGCTGCAGGATCTCAGCAGCCAGGCCAGGACTCAGTTGTGGCAGGATCTCAGCCTTGCCTGGCCCAGTCGAGTGGGCTTTGCCTGGCCCAGCCTGGCCTGGCCTTTTGGAACCAACAGGGCCCAACCGAGCAGGCCTGGCCTGGCCTGGGCTGGCCAACCCTACCAGGCCGCATGGGCCCCCTGTTACCTGTTCAGGAGACGGAGGCAAGAGAGAGATTCCCTGGCTTCACCTTTCTTAAATGTGAATCACAGAGGCATACTCAGCTTCTTAAGTGGCTAAAGAGAGTGTCCATCCTAGAACTCACCAGCTAATTTGTTCTCTCAGGCCTGAAGGAAGTCGACAAGTTCCTTGCAGGGAAAAATCACTTTTCAAACCACAATACTACACTGAGGTGTTTTATTGTCAACTAATACCACCTTGATAGCTCCCAACACAGTCTTACTTGTTGTAAGACCAAGGTTCAGTCTCAGTATATAGTCCATTAAAATATACACACTGGAAATCTCAAACACCAGAGCAATCCCAACTGCACACTACTACTCCTCAAGGGCAGTTAGAGGACTAGAGGTTAGGGAAGATACTTAGTTTGAAGTGAGTAACCTCTCACTTGGCTTTCTGAGAAAGAGAACAGCATATCAAGGATGCATCAATGAGTCTAGATGTTTCTATGCATTTCTTTACCTTTTGGGACATTCCTGTCTCCAGAAAAATACATATATTTCCACTCTCTGTCTCTTTCCCCCAGTCAAAGAAATTATACAAATTTCAGTCATAAAAGGTCATCTCACGTGATACATATATCTAAAATGTAAGTGTCAAAAGCAATCACCTTAATATCCAATAATAGCCAATGGATATATATGTCCTTTATAACTTGTATCCAATATGAAAGAAGTGGTCCTCTGGACAACCCTTTTTCTGTTGTCTATTAAAATAGTCTACAATGATAGCATTGTATAGCTAGCTAACTTTCATAAATCTAAGGCAAAAGTTAAAGCTATTCAAATTGCATTATAGGATGGAAACAAAGGTTAAATTTGAGTCCCACTGAAAACAAGGATAACTGAGAGAACCATGCTCTGACTTACAAATCTGAGAGGTCAAAACAGAGCAGCATCACTTTCTACACCTGAATACAGGGCCAGGATCCTGAAAGTAGCTTTCTTAGCACTGGTTTTAATACTCATACTGACTCCATCTGCTTCTTGGGTAAACTGGTTATTGGATTTGACAAAAAAAGTGCACTCTGAGTTTATGTTCAGAATTGCAATCTCTGTGGATTAAATTAATCATTTAAAGGTATTAAATGTTATTTGTTTGAAATATTTAGTAATTAATTCAGTTCTTTAATGTCAGCTTATTATCAAAATACAGTGATAAAATTATGCAACATTTCCTTAAGGGTAAGTAAGCAAATTGTTTTTCTCATCCTATTCACCTTAAAATTCCTTACTGTAAGTTAAATAAAATTGCAAGCTACACATAGTTACTGTAAGAAAGAGAATAGAAAATATAAAAACAAAACCAATTATAAGCCTACATAATATATTCATGAGGGGGTTTAGGAAGCTGATGGAAATTAATGTAACTGAGAGAGAAGGGTATGTGGGAGTTCAAGAAGAAACTCTACTGAAAAACATTTTCAATGTTTTTGTTTTATTTCATTGTGAAAAGAGTAGCACAAGAAGAGCAATTCTTAGTGTTTGGAACTCTTTTTTCCCTTTGTCTCTTACTGTGTTAGTGATGTGGCAAATGCAATCTGTATTCCTGAAAAGCCACACATACATTTTGAAAATGAAATATAGTTAAAGGAACATTTTTCCTTCCTGTACCTGAAAAACTGAAATGGTGCTTTTTAATTCAACTTCAGTATTTAAGAGGCACACAAGAACTGTTTAGAAGTGCAGTACAGCTGTCAGCACTTTGCCATACCATCTACAGGATACTGGTTAGGCTATAATTTCTTGCTAATTAACTGATCTAAAATAGAACCCTTTGTAACCAGTCCATCAGCAATCTATGAGATCTGTGTTGCCCACATCTCTCTTAATTTTAGCAAAAGCCTACAGTTTCTGATCTTGATGTCTTGTTTGATTTGCATTTCTGTTTTGAGACTAACATTAATTACACTGTCAAAACAGATTTGATCATTTATGTAACATGGAGCTGCCTACAGACCTAAGTTTTCTCAATATGGAGGTAATATCTTGCACACTGAATTACTTGATTAAAGTAATTCCTTTTATATATTTCTTCTCCAGTAGACTGTAGTGGCTCCAGCTTTTTCCAAATTTAGTAGTCACATTTCCACTTAATTGTTAGTTTCCTGTACAAAATCAGATAGATGTACAGAACTGAAGCCTAAAAGGATCTACTCTAAATATTGAGACTAACCTGTTGCTCACACAGATTTATTTCCTTCTTTTTTTGAAAAAGGAAAAACCTCATCCAGTAATTTTGCCTTATCCCAGTAAATTTTAATTGAGATTAGGTGTCATAGTAATGATGTCTCTAGTTTTTAAAAGTGCTGCACAGATTCTGTTTATCAGAGAGATGTCAAAGGCGCTGTTTAAAAAAATAGGTTTTTTATACATAATTCATTTGCCAGCAGCATCTCAGTGATGCACTATTTTGAAAAACTCTTTTTAAAAAACTTCTATACAGGAAGAGAAGTTCTTGTCTGATGTTAATATACCAGGTCCAGATCCTGAACTGGTATGAATTGGACAGATTCCACTGACTTCACTATCAATGTTTTCAATTGGGTTAAAAGCATGGCCTAATCTAGTGCCTCAAACTGGTAATTTAATTTCAAAAATTACAGAAATACAGAATGTTTGCTTTTCATTCCTGTTTGGAGTTATGAAGATACCTTGGGCAAAGCTGGTAGTGGCTGCTATGTAGTAGCTTTAGCAGGAGGGATCAAGGTGCAGGAAATTGGGTTTCAGTCATTACTGCAGGCAAATTCCATCCAGATTTGCTTTGCCATCCAGCTCACAGGGCATGTGGAGAAGGGGAGACAAAGCTCCCATCTTTCCAATGAACACTGGTAACAAAAGACAGGAGAGGTTATGTCCCAGTGCAAACCAGTGTGTCACAGGGACAGAGCTTTGGGTTGGAGCTTAGCTGATCCCTTTAGGCATTTCATAGCACCTTCTAATCATTAATGTTGTATAAGATCTCCAAGGTCATTGAGTCCAACCTTTGACTGAACACTACCATGTCAACTAAATCAAGTGCCAGGCCCACTTGTTTCTTGAACATTTCCAATTATAGTAACTGTTAAAATTAGATGTCCTGATTTGAGCTGGTTGTCCTTGATTGTCTTTATGGTTGACAGAGAAGCATAGGATGATTCATTTCCTGGTAAAATAAGTATCTAAGATGGGCAAGAATTGCCCCCAGAATCGCTTATTTTTCTCACAGTAATTCTAGAAGTGATTGGACAACTAACTTAGACCTGGATGACTGGGTTTTTTCAGTGACTGATGTGAGGTGAGATGGATTCCCATGTATAGTTCCCAAAAACTGTCTTGAAGGTTTGATGTAATTCACTGTTAATAAAAGACCCTACTTAAAATACTGGATAAAAGCAACATTTTGCTCCCACAGACTATGTCAACATGAGACTATGGATGCCTTATCAGTTTGACCTGGAACAGAGGCTAGACAAAATTAGAGGAATAAAGTAGGTATTTCTTGAAAGGCCTTCAAAGGCCACACCCTGGCAATACAAGAGTGCCAGGACGGGCCTCAAGTTGGACGCAAAAAAAGAGGTCTGTTCATGGGGTTTCACACTTTTATAAGTTATGGTCCATTTGCATATTGAGGCTAACTGTCCAATTAATAAATTCCAATTATGAAGTTCCATCCTCCTTGCTTGCCATCCTCTTTTTTATATTGTTTATGCTTTTGGGCCTGAAGTTTAGAAAGATCGTCCTTGAATCTTGAGCTGGAGAGAATTGTTGTGTCTAAATACCCTGTAAAGAGAACTTAGTAACACTTAATATGAAGCTAAGAGCTACACACTAAAGCAGAAAAGAAAAAAACCTTAAAACTTAAGGCATCATTTCCCCCCTTTAGAGGCTTGACAAGGCCTCTACCTTGTCGAGTCTATTCTAAATGTCTACTAATAGTAGATATTTAATAACAGATAAATATCTAACAATAATAAACAACTGACAATAATAAACATCTAAAAGAATAAACATCTAATTGTAAATAAATACTTAACAATAAACAAACATCTAATAATACATCTGACTTTAGGGTGCATCAAATATCCAGGTTTACTTAATCATAAGACATGTAAAATGAATCAACAGGAAAAAAGGTTTTAAAGTTATAGATGCATACTATCCAGACAATGCTTTCAAGAATGTAGTTTAAATAAAGTGCAGCCCGTCATATAAATGGTGCTGATAAAAATCACCTGGGTGTAAGCAGTCTTTTCAAAAAAAGTCTCATAAAAATAGCGCTGTGATATTTTATATCATTTATATACATATATATATATATATATATAACTGTTTGTTACTGTTTAATCTCAAAAGGAAGAAACAGGGTCTTTTCACAGATACCCAAACTTGAATGAGAAAATGGAAGAAGCAGAAAGATAGGATAACAACTAAAGTGTCTCTCTGATTATGTTGGAGAGAAATTTATTCAGAATTTAATTAAAAGAATTAACTTAATTAAAACCAAAATTATCTCTTGAATTTCAATCACATTATGACATTGGTAAGTTTTAACAACTGCTTCTGCAAGGTTTGAATACCCTTACAATTAAAAAAAAAACACTCTCAACTACCTTAAAAATGGACTTGAACATGGAAAGCCTTCAGAAATTACAGGATATTTTGCTACCAGGGCAGCAAGCAAAGGTGTGGACATTTCCAGGGAGTAGCAAAGGAAAGGGCTGGAGGACCCTGGACTGTATGTGACACATTTCCCTCACCTGCCCTACACACACACAGACAATATTTCAATTTAAGTACAAGTGGGTGTGTTAGAGAAGCACTCTGAAGGACTTGATTTACATTCAGGTGCCTGTCTAGGGTCAGGAGCAAATCACTCTTTTTTTCTGTGCAGCCTGAGCACATACTGCTCCAGCACAGAAAGGAGAAAGTAGAGACCCCAATCATCAGTGCAGGTTTTGAGGTAGCCGCTGAGGGCACACACTGAAAATGGCAAGCTTGGATCCAAACAGTCTGATTTACTGATTTACTTGTATTCAAACAGACCTTTTTAACCTTTAACCTTTTCCTCTTCATTCTAACAGATCCATTTTTCTTAAATAAATACCAGCGGCTACACATATTAAAACTAAGCATTTTAAAATCTTTTTGTTATGACTGAACTTTAAAGATATTACTGATTCAAGAAGGAAATCACTTACTAACATTTCAGAATTTGGCTAAGAAAAGCAGATTATTTTGTACAATTAAACTGGCCTGTTTGACACTGAAGTCTCATTTTAATGATGTTTGGAATCAGAGGCTTGTGTAGATGGAAGCTGAAAAGAGGCATATATAAAAAGATGTGTCCCAACACCCTCTCTTTTAAATAAATTCTTGTATTCTTACTTTTGACATCCATGCCATTAGAAAAATCATCAAATAGTTAATTCTTTTTTTGTGAGAAATAAACACTTTTAGTGTCTGAGATTTATTTTTTCTCAGAAGTCCCCTTTGGTTTCTTAATGTTGTTTTAATGATCATCATTCTGTGTTTTGAGAAGTAACTGTTAGGCATCCATATGTACATTTTTATTTTAGGAGTAACTCAGATGTTCTAATGATCATGATGGAGAACAGTAAAGAGATTCCAGGGCATTTCAGGGACAGTCATGTTAGCTGGGACTTTCAAAGCCTTTGGGTAGGACAGTACACACCATGGTCAAAGGATTATTCCAAAAACTGAGGACTCCTTTGATACAGGGTTAGATTTGGTTGTGGCTTTTCATTACGAGAAGGTTAATAATAATTTCAGGGCTGGTGTTCACCTTCCCTGTGCAAAGCAGAAAATCTAGCACCAGCCTGGGCATCTGCATTGTGTTTCTCCTGGTGCTGTGGTTGCTCAGAGGAGCCCTGTGTGCCTTCAGCCACGTGCCCCTGGGACCTCTGCCTCCAGGGCAGCTCCAAGCTCCCTGCAGAGTAATTATCCTCCTTTTGAATAAACCTCCTTACAAAACAGAAAATCTGGTTTTCTCCTGCCATGTGTCATAAGGGACAACCATTTCCTTTAATTGATGGTGTTTTCATGTAAATTCATCATCCAGCTAACTTTGTGATCTCAGCCTAAATAATGTTATTTTGACTAAGTGCTTAATGGTTATATTGATTTGTAAAAACCCCTCAGGTGGTTCTGTCTTGCAAATGGACCAAAAGTGGTGATTTATTAAAAGGCTGCCTTTTGAAAGGTGTTCTGAATGTCACCCATGGCCACTGCTATTTCATCAAATAGATCACATTTCTCCTACTGCCTTGTGTCTGTGAAGGTCTATGGCTAACCCGAAGTTATATCTAAATTGATTTATTTTAGTAATTTTATTTCTAGTATAAACTTTGTTGGCACTGAAATATGGGCAGAATAACTGATTTCTGTGCCTGTATCAACAGTAACTTTTAGCAAGTTTTGACAAATGCAGTGTAGATTAAGAGGGATATTCTGCTTCCAGCTATATCAGTTAAATTGTTGCTTATAAATTATTAGGAAATTTACCTTCTATTTCTACTGTGTGTATCCAAACCCGCAAATTTCCAGTTCTCCAGTGCTGGAATTGTCTTCCTGACTCTGCAGTATTGCCATAGTGCCTGATATTCTGGTTGTGACCCATGCTGCCTGGCTGGCATCACACAGAACATAAAAAAATTAATGTGGTTTACACAACAGGTCATTCATAGCCACCTCTGTGCCAAATTCAGCACTGGTAGGCAATCTTGTGTATGTGAGGGTCTGGCAGTTAAGATATCAATCCTTACAAAGCTAATTTGATGTTTTACACTTTTTCCTGACTGGGTGACAAATTAATACCTGTTATGCTGCATTGCTACCTGCTCATTTCTCCTAAACAATTTATACCTGCTTTGCATCACTGTTTAATCTGGCTCACTATGAAGCAGCAGAGAACCATTTTGTTTTCTCTCCGTTTCTCTAACAATGCCCTTCCTCAAAGGAAAATCCAGTGGAGCCAATTGCACATGTTTATGTTGAAGCGTGGTACTGTGATTCAAATGGAAGTCTGAAATACCCACATGGTCTAGAATTACAAAAGTTTTTACAATTTTTATAATTTTTTATTGGTTATTATAAGCTAATAGAGGGAGACAGAATGTATATGAGGAACTTGAAAAACATTTTTTCCATTTTATTACATTAGGCAAAAAATAAATTCTGCATTTTATATCAATATATTTTATATCAGAAATTTTTTGTTTCTTTTTCTAGTTTATTCATAAAAAGACACTTGTGTCATCTACTTTCTTTTCCTTTGCATTTCAGAGCAGCTATAGATTTTGCAAACTGATTAACTGATTAACAGCAGGAAATGTTTCTTCCAATATATAATGTGTTGTATTTACAACTGCCAGGACCAAGAATTAGACACGATAGAAAAACATTATTGTTGATAAGAGGAATAAACCCAGATGCCATTATTAATGGAAACAATTTGCAAGTGACATAAAATTTCATGCTTCAGACCTTAAGGCAATACTTATTTATTAGAGATCAAACCCAAGCATGAACAGTAAACTATGGATTACTGTGTTACTTTCTCCTTTAACAAGACCCTAATCTGTTATGTAGTCATCTCTGAAGTCAGCAACACATACCAAGTTATACCATTTACTTCACTAGAACCACTTGAGTGATTAAAGCAAATAGAATTTGGTAGCAAGGTCTGACTCTCAAATGCATGTCTCTATCCTCTTACTTGATTTTGTTAGTCTCCAATTAGTCCCAGATTTCTGTCTCTGAAACTGTTATTCCAGATATGAATTCAGAACAGTGTAGAGATGGATTTTTTTATTCCCTGCTCAATATTTGATCTCTGTGACTGTATAGGAATTAATTGGATTTCTTCCTGCCATATTTCACTGTAAACATGTAGGCAGTTTCTCACAAAATCCCAGTCTTTCTCCTGGTTTCTTCTACTTGTTGAACATCTGTGGGATTTTTAATTCCTGTTTAGTGTTCACAATCCAATGCTTGCCGGAACACTGCAGTTACTCTAATACTTGGTGGCTTTAAATCATGTCACTCCACTACATCAGAATTTTTTAGAACAAAATATTCAATCCTAGGCAGAGGAAAAAAGGGCAAGGGGAAGAAAAAAGGAAAGAAATTGTTTTGATTTTGCCACAAAGAGAATTTTTCTTTTTCAGAAATGTAAATGAAGATTAAGTCAGCTATGAAGGGTTGCAACAGCAGTTTAACATTTATATTCATTAGAGAAGTGATCTGCTGCTCAAGTAGTAGGGATATACCTGCTTGTGATGTTTCATTACCACATTAACCATATGTTTCATTATTCACTACTATTCTTTTACATGAAGACAGATGTAAAAACCAGTAAAGTAGTTATCACAGTGATTACCTGTCTTAGGTAAAATTGGCTTCCTGTGCTGGATATTGTTCACCCTGTTTCACGCCATTGTCTGTATTTTTAATCTTTCCCAGCACCTTGATCACTTGCAACTACATTTACAGGGGGAACGTGGAGGAGAAGCATTATGGCAACTTTCTTTGTGGAAACATTCCTCAGACCCACTGCTCAAGTTCATTAGACACTGTCTTAATTTCCAAGCTTCACAGCCTCCCCCTTCTTCTGTGAACTTTCTGTACTCCCTAAAGCATCTGAAAAATAATGAGTTTTTCTTTCTTCTTAATTGCTGGTTACAAAGCTGACAGCAGATAAGATTGGTGATAGGACAACAAAATGGCACTTCAAAAAAAGCAGTTTCAGATTCTGAAGTGTATGTTTCACATGTTTTACGTGTTTCACTCTGTTAGAGCAATTTAGCTCAGAGCAAGGTTCTAAATGTCTACTAGAACTGAGCAGCATCTATAGTAATTAAAAATGTTCATTAAATTAAGGTTTTCACTTTCTAGCTCTGCCTTGCTGTCTTTTATGTATGATAACACTTTTATTTATGATTTTCAAGAGCCAACATTTAAGAGCCACTTTCTCTAGACTCAGTGTTCACATAGGCTAGCCTGGTGATACAGGCTTAGCAGTCCGAGGTGTTAATTCCTAAGCCCATCTCTTCACTCCAGATAGCTTCAACATAGCCTTATAAAAAAAACCCCACAACTAGAGAGGCTGACTTCACTACTCATCAGCCCATACCAGTGTAATGGGAAGAAGAACTCTTGTAGAATCCTTTTTGGACTCAAGTAACCCCAATTCCAAGGTTACCTGAGTCGTGTTGCAATGTCATTCCATTTAGTAACACTAGACAAAGGCAAACTTACTCCTGTAACTATACAAGAAGTGAATTGAACTTGGTTTCCCCATACAGGAATAAAGATATATCACAATGCATTTCTTTTCCTCAGTTGCCAATTTTATGAATTATGATTATATGTGCTTTGGGGAAAATATTCTTCCACAACAGAAATATACCTATAAGGAAAAAAAAAAAAAAAAGTGTACAGTGGGCTTAAACAATTAGAATATTCAGCTGTGTTCCATTAATGACTAAATATTAATCCCTAAGACATTTTTTAAATTTTCTAAGGAAGCAGTATTTGCACAGTTCTGCTTCTGTAGAGTTTTCTTTGTTGTTTTATTGAGCCTTATGCTGGAAGACAGAATCTATGTTAAAGCAGCCTCAGACCTGCTCTGCTCATCAAAGTCTTAATAGCTTTGCATATATTACAATATTTTTAACATGCCTTGAATTTCATTTTATTAACCGTATTGTGAATATTTTTAAAATATATATACTTCTTACACAAGTAAGTAGCCAACCTTACCTAATTCCAACCAGTGTACCTAGAAGTATATAAAAAGATTAAAGTGTGGCATACCTTAAAGTAGAAGTTGTTGAATAATATTTTGTTCCAGAGTATTGATGCTATTTTCTTAATACACTGTATCCGTACATAGCTCACAGTTCAGATGATAAGGAAAGATGATAAGGGGAAAAATATCTTCCTTTATTTCTCTTATGAGCTTAATCCCATAATCTCAGAAGCCTCAGTGTGTATTTACCCAGCACAGGTCTCAACACACATATCCTAACTAACTCTCTTTCATCTTCACTGTAATTTGGAACTCCCATTTCCATCCCTTCCTTCTTCCTTGTTGAAATAAAATGTTTCTGTGGATACCCATCTGACTCTGAGAGACACTTTCAAATATTAGTGAGGCACTACACTACACCATCATAATTTTTAAGTAGCACAATTTTAAGGTGATTTCTGTTGTCAAGTTTCCATCAGATTAATCTTGATTTCTCTCTTTCTTTTCTTCTTCTTTTTTTTTTTTTTGTTTTGTTTTTTTTTGTTTGTTTGTTTGTTTGTTTTGTTTGTTTGTTTGTTTGTTTGTTCGGTTTTATTTTTTTTTTCTTGCAATCCTTTCCGTAGCTGTAACTTATACAAGTTACAAAAAAACACCACCGCCGGTACCACCTCGTACCACTTCCAAGCCCCTGATCTCAGTGACGGCACAGAGCAGCACAGAATCCACCCAGGACGCCTACCACGACAGCCGGGCGCAGAGGATGTCCCCGTGGCCGCAGGACGGGCGAGGGATGTACAACTCCACCGACAGCCTGGACAGCAACAAGGCCATGAACCTGGCGCTGGAGACAGCGGCCGCCCAGCGCCACGCGGCCGACAGCCAGAGCACCTCCATACGCACCAGCGACAAGGCCATTCTAGTGACAAAAGCAGAGGAGTTCCTTAAGAGCCGGCGCTCCTCTATAGGGATCCAGGTAGTCTATCATTAACATCTGTCTGTGATGAATTGCTTGTCTTCTTTCTGTAAATAACATAGAATGAGTCATTCAGCTTCACTTGCTCTAATAATCTAACAAACAACCCCTAGCTGCTTAGCATTAATTGCAATTCATATCATGGCTGTGCAGAAAAGTCTTCGGCTAATACACTGTACCTGGGAGAAAATGAATGAATAAATCTCTAGGGAGGTTACCTGTCATTAACACTTGATATGAAAATTATACTGCAGAGCTACAGATGAACAGCATGTTCATCTCCTTCCCTCCATGAATTCACAGTCCTTTTTATAGAATTTCACCAGCTTTAAAATGCTTTCCTGAACTTTTTCCATTATATTTCTCTTTTGACCTTGGAAAATGTGTAAAGCCACTTGATTTTCCAAGTATTCAACCTTAAAAGAGACCCTTGCCCTTTTAGTTGTGCTGGGAAGAAGGTACTGAAAAAGAGAAAGAAATGTTCTGCTGTAGATACAGCATAATTAGAGATGGCAAGTAATGAACTAACATTAATAAACACAGTCTTTGAGCATTCTTCCATTTGTCCATCAAAACCCACAATATTTATTTCACCTGACAAAACGTGCGTCTGACTATGGAAAGCTCAGTCAAGTTCTGTTGTTTCAGGCAAATGAAATAAGACAATTCCAAATGCAAATTTTGATTGCTATTCCTTCTACTAAATGGTAAGTACTAGATAGCTAGAAACAATCATTTGTTCAAATCTTTAGGAAATACCAAGTAATAATAAAAATCTGAAAGTTGAACTTGCAAAGAATGTGAAGTCTTGGAATGTGAAGTCTGTCCTGGAGACAGGAGTAGAGGAAAATTTAAGCTTCTGTTCTGCTAAATATTCCTTTTTACATCACTGGGTTCACTTTTGTGCTTACTTTTGCTAGATTAGCTGTAGAGAAACTGACATTTATTTTGACACAGTTATTGTGGAGACAGCAACACAGATCTTGAGAAGGTAATCATCCATGTATAAAAGCCAAGTGAGCGACTGTATATTTGAAATATACAAGAATATAAAAGAGCATATTATTTTCTTTAAAAAGTAGTAATTGCATTTCCATTAATTTCATAATATAGTCACAGAAAAGTGTTTGGGTTCAGCTTGTCACAGCTGCTGATTGAACTTTACAGGCTAATATTTTAGCATACTGTAATTTTGCTGTTCCATATTGCATTAGACTAATGGGAAGGAATCAGCTTTGCCAGAAAGCTGTTTGTCCATTTCCTAAAAGTATTTGCTTCTGATTTTTCAGATGCAGAAGAATTGAATTCAATTTAACAACCATGGCAAAATATCCAGATGGCTACTTTTCAAAGGTTTTAGAAAGTAATTAGTGTATGCTAAATTGTTCAGAGAAGGAGTTTGGGAGATAACACTGAGAAGTTCAAAGGAGCAGCAAAGAAATCTTTGGTACCTTTTAGCCCCTAACCTGAAAATTAGTCTTCAGAAAGGAATAGTATCTAGTGTTGTTCTTATCTCTCCTCTACAGCAACTGTACACGGTGGTATTTATCAATGTTGTTGTCTTGATTTGGTCAGTCCTGATCTTCCAGCAATTAATTCTGGAACCTTGATTACATCGCTTGATCCTGTTTATTACTACAGGTGACGACCAGTACTTTTCATGGGGTCCTGACCCTTCTTTATATCTGCTGTGCCTAATAACATGTGTTTATAACCCACAAAAACACCTGTGGAATGATTTCCATGGAGGCAGTGGATCTTCCATAACAACTTGTCATCTGACGCTTGGCCTGTAACATTGGTCCGCAGATGCACACATGGAGAAAGGCAAATGTTGTTTGCAACGGCAGGTCTTAGAAGGGTGAGCTGTTTGTAATCTGTCAAGAAATACAAACTGCTTGGTTGTACCATTTGGCATTAGATGAGGTTGAATTTTCAAACCTATCCAGAGCACATTTTAGTTGTTTGGGATTTTTTTCAGTACTAAGCTTCAAACATCACATTAGTGCGAAAAATACATTTCTGCAGTATTTTTAAGTGGGTAATGCATTTTTTTATATTGCTATTGCCAAGCTTGTACAGAATGAAAACACAAGGTACAATGTTCTTATTGCAAACTACACAAATAGTAATTTATGCACTCAAAGTACGGTTGCAGAATTTAATTTCTTTTAGACTTCTGTGTCAAAGTACCTTGGAAAAGGATGTTTTTTATTTGCATATTTTCTTGATTGACTAAATGACTTGTTTTCTCATTAGCATGCCATGCCAGGGTAATGCATTGAATTTGCATTTATTTGCATTAGTTAATTTGCTATCAGGATGGTTAATTTGTGCATTTTTAAATGTTCCACTCCTTTAACACATTGATGGGAGAATGTTTGCCAAGAGGCCTTCATATAGGAGCAGAGAGGAACAAAGGTAAAGAGTGACCAGCAGTGCCACTGCAAGTGGAAATACAATGGATCCACCCTAGGGCTTCCATGTCTTTGGGATATATGATTTGTTTAGTGTACATGCAGTGAATAGAAGTCCTTTTAAATGGAATGCTAGGCATGTTCCAATGGGGCTGGAATTCACATGCACAGAGAACCCAAGCTCCTAGGGAAGCACTGGAATTTCTATGAACATCAGTAGCACCTGTCTGCAGAGACAGAGAACAGCAAAGATACACTAATCCATGTGTGTTAGTCCTATACCAGATGGAAATTTTGAACAGAAAAATAGAAGCTTTGGAAATGAAGCTTTTCCAGAAAATAGCTGGAGGCCTTTTGTTATTTTTGGGGGGAGGTTTTGTGTTGGGATTTGTTGGGGTTTTTTTGGTGGGGGTTTTTTGTGGGTTTTTGTTTGGTTGGGGTTGTTTTGTTTTGTTTTGTTGTTTTGTTTTGTTTTGTTTTGTTTGTTGTTTGGGTTTTTTTGTTTTTTGGGGGGGTTCTTTGTTTTTTTATTATTATTATTGGTTTTTGTTTGTTTGTTTGTTTTTGTTTTTTGGGGTTTTTTTTTTGTTTTGTCTTATTTTTTCCACTTGCATATTTAAATCAAGACAAATATTGTCAGGCACGTCAATAGGCACTGGGAAAAAAAATGCCGACTTATAAATTCAAATGAATTTCACAATACTGATTTTGAGATTAAAAATTTAGTCAGCAATTGAAAGAATATAAATGGAAATGAAAAGAACAAAACCCTCATAATACTAGTAGCTGTAAATTTCATATCTGTCTTCTATCATGACACCAAAAGACTAATCAAATTATGTGAATTAAAGTGGAGAGTAGAGATTGTCAAGAGTAAAATAAGCATTAAATCAGAGCAAGGTTGTTGCTAAGGTAGTTTCCAGGATTTTCCTCTCTCTTTTGCACACCCTGGTATATATGCTAATGATTAACATTTCAAATCTGCTCTAGTTATAAACCATTTCATGTTAAAAGCACTGGGAATGTGAAATATATGAGAAACATATCAAGAAATTCCTGCTATTTATTTCAAGTACTTCAAAACATGCAGTCCTTTGTTTCATCTCTCTTTGGAAGATATCAAGGCTTCTCAAAATGAACAGAAACCCTGGAAACGAATGAGATGGAAACAAGTGTTCTAAGTGTGAAGGCTGATTCATGGTGGTATTTTTGGACACAAGCACTAATTGTAGCATAGAGAATGTACTCAGTCATCTTCATTTATCATCAGAAGATCACGCTTCAAAATACCTAGTGGGTTTTTTTATAATCTCCAGAATCTACATTGAACAAATCCTTCTTATAAATTAAAGGCTGTATCCAGGGAGATTAATGCAATAGCTTGCCTGCCTAAGTTTTTTGTGACAAAAGGGGATCTTCTGCATAATTTTATATGTATATATATGTATATATATGATTAAATTATGCACATCACATGGTAAAAACATTGTCCATGATATTCTGCACTCTCAAACTAGAACTCCCCTTTAACACAAAGCATTTTGTACCCATATGTTAAATGTACTTATATAGGCACACACATTTTCTTTGCCCAGTTTAGGTTTTATCATCTTTGCCACTGCTCTACTTCAGTGTATACACAGCAACAAAAGCAAATATTTGCATTGATTACACCAGTCTTTGGATCATAAATGATCCAAAGCTATAGAAGTAAGTATTGTTTATTCTCCTCCTAAAATGACAGACTGTGCTTTTGTGAGAGGAGTGTATGAAGTCCTCTTCCTGGAGAAGTCAGTGAATATTTGTTGGTTCAGCAACAAATGAATTTGTTGGTTCACTTAGCATTAAAAGCACTAAAAAAGTTATCAGTAACCTCTACTGTGTGCATTATTTTCTTGTTACAATTTCATCTAAGCTTGACGTAAATCCCGTTTCTAAACTCTGACTTGTATTTGTAGTAAAAAGTCCTTTCTTAAAAGATCAGAGGAAGTTTTCAAGCTCCTCCTTTTGGCAATTAGCACTTATTGTGTCATGCCACATATTTGAGTAGTCCAGCTGTTCGGCTGGGAAGTAGCAGAGTGGCAAAATGGAGCTCAGTGGTGAGACACAAAAAATCTCACAAGCATGAAAGTACAGGTTTATTTTGCTGGGTTTCTAAAAGTTGTTTTGAAAGAGTGTATGTTTTTGGCTGGTTAAAGTATTCCAGCAGTTAAGGAAAGCAATAGCTGTTAATAGTGTAGTTTTATTTGAAGTGGTTTTTCCTACTTTGAATTCACTGCATACAAATAAGGTCTCCCCATACCTAAGAATGGTTATCTGAATTCACAATTACATGTACTTGATCTAGTGTCAAAAGTAGTGTTTTCTACTCTATTTTAGTCTTGTCATTACTGAGAAGCCTATGGAAGAGAGGAAGGGTGAATTATTTCCCTTCCTGTACACCATCAGAGAGATTGTTTATTAAATTCTAATTATAGAATAAATTGGTTACAGCACTGAAAACTCATTGAGGGCAGTGAAGTCACATGGGGAGAGATAATGTGGCCTGAAGAACTCTTACTACTAATGTTTATGAGAGAAACTAAAGTCAACAGGTTAAAATCTGTTTTCTTATGCATTTAATATATTAACTTCAAGTCTACCTTTGAGACAGAATGTATAGAAGCTTAGACTGGAATTTTTAGGATGCTGCAATGTTATTGCAGTTGCAGTGCTCATGTTTAAGAGCAGAATAAGTCTTTAACATAGAAATAAAGATTATTTTTAGGATAGTTAAAATATTATCTAAAAAAGCATAGTAAATACTTTGAAAGAATAATTTATTTCATGCACTCTTTGCTAGAATGAGTGCCTGTAAATTACTAAGATTGATTATAACAAGTGAGTTATAATCAATAAAAATCACTTGCAATAGTGATTTGCATTTATTCAAATAATTTTGTGTTCATATAATTTACTTCTGGATCCTTTATTACCAAGACAGTGTTAGTATCTGATACTTAGTTTTCAAATTTACAGCTGTATCAGTCAGCAGGGACTGATCTCTGAGGATTAATAGTATTATCTTCTCCTTGTATCGACAGCAAGGAATGTGAAGGGGACAGTTATGTCTTTGTGAAAATTAAGACAGAATAATAGAATCATGGAATATCCTGAAAGGGCCTCACAAGGATCATTGATAAGATAGAAAAAAATCTCAAGGTGTTCCATTACATTTGCTATTAATATTATAAGTCCAGTGGACATAAGCACATAAGACAATATTTTTTGTGGCATAAAATGCCAATTTTTAAGGAACTTTTAGCTCTTTTTTTGCAATGAGAGAGGAAGGTGATGTACTGTATTAGATTGACTCCTTTCTTCTGCTTTTGGTATGATTGGCTATTTTTTCTTTCCTCTATTGTGTGAGACTCCATCATAAACATATAAAGAAAATTTTTCATGTTATTTTGTTTTACTGAGACTGTAGGCCAATTTGAAAATATTAAGGCTTTTAGAACTCATGTAAATATTAAAACAATAATGAATCAAGGAGAATAACAACAGGTTTAGTAAGACTTATTTGACTGTCAAGAGTCAAACAATCAAACCAAATGTATTACTTTTTATCCTCTACTCATTTGAGTTTAGCCTGGCCAATCTGATTAAATAGTTTCCTGCTGTTTTCTAGCAGGAGTCTTTATGATATCTGTCATACAGCAATGTAATTTATTTGGGTTGTTTTTTTTCTCTATGATTGCAAATTACTGTCTTATTTTCCACTTTTACTTGTGTTGGTATTTACCTCCATTTTACATTTTGTTGGTTGCTACAATATTTGCAATGCTAGATTTTGCCTGCAAACACACACACACACACATACACACACAAAATTGGCATTCTCCTGCTGTTACAAGGCATAGTGAGAAAATGAATGCCTTAAAATATCAAGGCAATCATCAGGTCATTTAGTAAGTGTCAGTCTTGGCAAGCTGGAGGGAAGAATAATTTGGCAAGAGTTTCTATTTAGAGATAAGTAATATCATTTTTATTTTGATACCTGCATCATAATTTTTCTGATAATTTTTTTGAATAAAATTTTGTAGTCTATTATTTCATTTGTGCCTGTGAATTCTAGTATCAATTATATATTGGGTAAATTACTCAGGATTATATCGGCAGGTGAAATGCCAGTAAGAAAACACTTGAAAACAAACAGATGAAAAAGATTTTTTCTCAATGTGTTACATCAATAGAAAGATACCAACCCATTCCAAATGTAAAAAGTAAATCTGCCTCCAAACATCAGAAGCAAAGTTCAAAAGAAGACTTGCTATTTCTTACTAAGCCAAACAATGTAGCTGGCAAAAACAGTTATGTGTTTGATATGCAATAAGGAAGAAGGGTGTGTGTTGCAAATCTGCCTACTTTGTTCCAGAAAAAAATTGATGGACCAATTGATGTTCCCCATAGGGGCCTTTCCTTGTTTATATCTTTGGACCATCATGTTTCCAAGAACACTTTGTCTGAGCTGCTGAGCTATCTCTGTGGAAAGCAAATGTCTATTCTCTGTCCATTGGCCATTGCTCACCTCCAGAGTGTTACCAGCCATATGTTACCCCCACAGCTATGATACCATTGCCCCTGCTTGCCCTATCTTTGTGTTCAGGAATCTGGCCTACACCACCTACCCCAGGACTCACATCTTAAATACCAAGGAACACATTAGATAAAAATGGTCATCCTAAGGATATCACTCTCTGAAGGAAGTGCAGTGCTCTGGAAAGGGCTGAAGGCAAAGACTGACATATGTGGAGTGGAGATGTCAGCTTGGCTTAATCTCTCTGGCTTTGTCTCAGGTCTGAATTGGCACACAATGTCCTGTCCTTCCACGCTGAGCCATGTGAGTGAGCAGAAGGCCCTGATAAATCCTTTGTTCCCATCTGCTCAACTTCTTCAGTCTGGCCACCCATAAACCTCTTTTCCCTTGTCAAACCTTAAGTCTTGTAACCCTGTGGAGCCTGTGGCTACATCACTGACATCATTATCTGGAGTTGCAGTTCAGTCGAAAAAGTTCAAGGAACTTGATCAACAAGTGGAAGTAATAAGAAATTATGATGGTCTTTTCCTTTGGACCCAGCCAATAGAATAATAAAATACAATTGAATCATGGAATAGTTTGGGTTGGAAGGGACTATAAAGATCATCTGGTTACAGTCACCTTCCATGGGCAAGAATAATTTTTACTAGACCAGGGAGCTCAGGGCCCCTTCCAATTTGGCCTCAAACACACTTCCAGGTAGAAGGTATCCACAACTTTTCTGGGCAATCTGTTCCTAAATTATGTGATTTAACTCAGACTGACTGGTTGCTTTGGGATGAACCCCAGTACCATAGCTCTAAGCAATAGTTTAGACTTCCTTATCACTCCAGTGTTGTTACAGATTTCAACATCAAACAACATCCTCCAGAAAATGTTTCCCCACCTCTGGCATCATCTTCCTGCTAGCACTCCTACAAATGCAACCAGGAGCCACAGTCTGAGAATTTTGTGTTATCTGCTCTTGTTGATTACACACTCACAGTATGGGTCAGGTTGGAAGAGACCACACTGAATTATCTAGTCCAACATCCCTGATAAAGCACATTGCACAGGAGCGCTTCCAGATGGTTCTGGAATATCTCCACGGAGGAAGACACCACAGCTCCTCTGGACAATCTGTTCCAGTGCTTGGTCACTCACACTGTCAAGGAGTTCTTCCTTGTATTCAGTTTCTGTCCATTGCCTCTTGTCTTGGCACCACTGAGAAGAGCCCGGAAACATCTTCTTGATACCCTCCCTTCAGATGCATGTAGACATCTATAAGGTCCCCTCTCCATCATCTCCTCTACCTCTGAGAAGAAGTTGAGTTCACTCTTCAAAACCTGTCCATGCATATTTGATTGAGGTCTCATTGCAGCAGTCAAAGCTGCAAGTGTAACTTGCCTCTCTGCTCCCCCCCAACAGCCTACATGAGTTTCTCATTCTTTGCCCAGTTAATTCAGGAAATGAATATGTTTTATATGCAGCTTTCTTCAAATCACTGAAAGGACAAGATGAGTGCCTAGTCCCTCACTTAGACAAGAATTTGTTATGTAAGGCTCTTTAGGACTCTTCCGTGCTATAGATAAGTCTGCTTCTCCTGATAGATACCTCTTTGTGCTAACAACTGGACCTCATGGCTGCTTTTCTTAGAGCAATGTTCTTTCAGAGGCTGTGACCCCCCAAGCACCTGAAGCTTCTCACTTACATTGCAGCCAAGGTTCACCTTAACTAGGAAATCAATTTGCCTATGATTTCAGTTGGTTGTTCTGGCATTTTCTCCTCCAAGTTGCTACCTCTGTGGGTGAGGTGTTTTGTTGTTTTTTTTTTACTGACAACGTCAAGAGAAATCTTTCTTTTTATACTGACAACACCACATCCTGGATGCTGTTACCAAGTTTGATACTTTAGTTCTCTGAATGCACTGCCCATCAAAGTGAATACAGCCAGCTTCCCTGCAGCTGCCAAGGCAGAAACAGATGGTAGCATGCACTGCCCCCTAGACTTTATGCAGAATAAAGGGAATTCCTGGGAAATGTGTCTTTCCTGGACAGTTGTCAAACTAATAGCCAGAGATTTTAGCACACCTTTGCCTAGTGCCATACTGTACAGTTCAAGCATGCCATTAACATTTACTAAAGGGTTCCTGCACTTGCTCTTCTCATGAACATGTCCAAGAATCACACACAGGTAAATATGAACATGTGAGCATTGCTGGCTGGAATTCCTTTCCGTGTGAATCTACACTGAGCTACAGCTTAAAGACAGGAAGAGAAGTTACCAGCAACTGCCTTCCTCAAGAAGTATAGTCCACATATGCCCTCATTTCCCCACCCTCCTCCCACCTTGTCTCTGCATCCCTTCAGAAACCTGGTGGGGTTGGGACTGTGCAGCTGAGACACAGCTGCAAAGACCGTCAGACTCTTTCCAGAGATGCCTGTGACTGCTGCAAGGGTAAAACTTCATCATCAGATATATTCTTTGAATTCACACATGGAGTGTGCATATTGAAAAACTGGTTGGTAATTTTTTTTCTTTTTGATTTAACGGTGAAAATATCATTCAGAAGGAAAAGTCAGTTCTGCTCTTCTTTTTTCCTGCCTCTCCCTTGATTCAGTATAATTTGCATACTGCGGCACTTGCTCTGTCTGAGTCAAAGACTTGGGGGTGGTGTGGTGGTGGGGAGTGCTATATAAAATCCCACAGGAGCTTGCAAATGCCAGTCTCAGTTATGAAGGAAACTACTATGAATATATTTTGGTAAGTGTATTTCAGATGGGAATGCTATAAAAAGTGCATAAATTGCCTGCTTCATACAGCANCAAACACACTTCCAGGTAGAAGGTATCCACAACTTTTCTGGGCAATCTGTTCCTAAATTATGTGATTTAACTCAGACTGACTGGTTGCTTTGGGATGAACCCCAGTACCATAGCTCTAAGCAATAGTTTAGACTTCCTTATCACTCCAGTGTTGTTACAGATTTCAACATCAAACAACATCCTCCAGAAAATGTTTCCCCACCTCTGGCATCATCTTCCTGCTAGCACTCCTACAAATGCAACCAGGAGCCACAGTCTGAGAATTTTGTGTTATCTGCTCTTGTTGATTACACACTCACAGTATGGGTCAGGTTGGAAGAGACCACACTGAATTATCTAGTCCAACATCCCTGATAAAGCACATTGCACAGGAGCGCTTCCAGATGGTTCTGGAATATCTCCACGGAGGAAGACACCACAGCTCCTCTGGACAATCTGTTCCAGTGCTTGGTCACTCACACTGTCAAGGAGTTCTTCCTTGTATTCAGTTTCTGTCCATTGCCTCTTGTCTTGGCACCACTGAGAAGAGCCCGGAAACATCTTCTTGATACCCTCCCTTCAGATGCATGTAGACATCTATAAGGTCCCCTCTCCATCATCTCCTCTACCTCTGAGAAGAAGTTGAGTTCACTCTTCAAAACCTGTCCATGCATATTTGATTGAGGTCTCATTGCAGCAGTCAAAGCTGCAAGTGTAACTTGCCTCTCTGCTCCCCCCCAACAGCCTACATGAGTTTCTCATTCTTTGCCCAGTTAATTCAGGAAATGAATATGTTTTATATGCAGCTTTCTTCAAATCACTGAAAGGACAAGATGAGTGCCTAGTCCCTCACTTAGACAAGAATTTGTTATGTAAGGCTCTTTAGGACTCTTCCGTGCTATAGATAAGTCTGCTTCTCCTGATAGATACCTCTTTGTGCTAACAACTGGACCTCATGGCTGCTTTTCTTAGAGCAATGTTCTTTCAGAGGCTGTGACCCCCCAAGCACCTGAAGCTTCTCACTTACATTGCAGCCAAGGTTCACCTTAACTAGGAAATCAATTTGCCTATGATTTCAGTTGGTTGTTCTGGCATTTTCTCCTCCAAGTTGCTACCTCTGTGGGTGAGGTGTTTTGTTGTTTTTTTTTTACTGACAACGTCAAGAGAAATCTTTCTTTTTATACTGACAACACCACATCCTGGATGCTGTTACCAAGTTTGATACTTTAGTTCTCTGAATGCACTGCCCATCAAAGTGAATACAGCCAGCTTCCCTGCAGCTGCCAAGGCAGAAACAGATGGTAGCATGCACTGCCCCCTAGACTTTATGCAGAATAAAGGGAATTCCTGGGAAATGTGTCTTTCCTGGACAGTTGTCAAACTAATAGCCAGAGATTTTAGCACACCTTTGCCTAGTGCCATACTGTACAGTTCAAGCATGCCATTAACATTTACTAAAGGGTTCCTGCACTTGCTCTTCTCATGAACATGTCCAAGAATCACACACAGGTAAATATGAACATGTGAGCATTGCTGGCTGGAATTCCTTTCCGTGTGAATCTACACTGAGCTACAGCTTAAAGACAGGAAGAGAAGTTACCAGCAACTGCCTTCCTCAAGAAGTATAGTCCACATATGCCCTCATTTCCCCACCCTCCTCCCACCTTGTCTCTGCATCCCTTCAGAAACCTGGTGGGGTTGGGACTGTGCAGCTGAGACACAGCTGCAAAGACCGTCAGACTCTTTCCAGAGATGCCTGTGACTGCTGCAAGGGTAAAACTTCATCATCAGATATATTCTTTGNCACCACTGAGAAGAGCCCGGAAACATCTTCTTGATACCCTCCCTTCAGATGCATGTAGACATCTATAAGGTCCCCTCTCCATCATCTCCTCTACCTCTGAGAAGAAGTTGAGTTCACTCTTCAAAACCTGTCCATGCATATTTGATTGAGGTCTCATTGCAGCAGTCAAAGCTGCAAGTGTAACTTGCCTCTCTGCTCCCCCCCAACAGCCTACATGAGTTTCTCATTCTTTGCCCAGTTAATTCAGGAAATGAATATGTTTTATATGCAGCTTTCTTCAAATCACTGAAAGGACAAGATGAGTGCCTAGTCCCTCACTTAGACAAGAATTTGTTATGTAAGGCTCTTTAGGACTCTTCCGTGCTATAGATAAGTCTGCTTCTCCTGATAGATACCTCTTTGTGCTAACAACTGGACCTCATGGCTGCTTTTCTTAGAGCAATGTTCTTTCAGAGGCTGTGACCCCCCAAGCACCTGAAGCTTCTCACTTACATTGCAGCCAAGGTTCACCTTAACTAGGAAATCAATTTGCCTATGATTTCAGTTGGTTGTTCTGGCATTTTCTCCTCCAAGTTGCTACCTCTGTGGGTGAGGTGTTTTGTTGTTTTTTTTTTACTGACAACGTCAAGAGAAATCTTTCTTTTTATACTGACAACACCACATCCTGGATGCTGTTACCAAGTTTGATACTTTAGTTCTCTGAATGCACTGCCCATCAAAGTGAATACAGCCAGCTTCCCTGCAGCTGCCAAGGCAGAAACAGATGGTAGCATGCACTGCCCCCTAGACTTTATGCAGAATAAAGGGAATTCCTGGGAAATGTGTCTTTCCTGGACAGTTGTCAAACTAATAGCCAGAGATTTTAGCACACCTTTGCCTAGTGCCATACTGTACAGTTCAAGCATGCCATTAACATTTACTAAAGGGTTCCTGCACTTGCTCTTCTCATGAACATGTCCAAGAATCACACACAGGTAAATATGAACATGTGAGCATTGCTGGCTGGAATTCCTTTCCGTGTGAATCTACACTGAGCTACAGCTTAAAGACAGGAAGAGAAGTTACCAGCAACTGCCTTCCTCAAGAAGTATAGTCCACATATGCCCTCATTTCCCCACCCTCCTCCCACCTTGTCTCTGCATCCCTTCAGAAACCTGGTGGGGTTGGGACTGTGCAGCTGAGACACAGCTGCAAAGACCGTCAGACTCTTTCCAGAGATGCCTGTGACTGCTGCAAGGGTAAAACTTCATCATCAGATATATTCTTTGAATTCACACATGGAGTGTGCATATTGAAAAACTGGTTGGTAATTTTTTTTCTTTTTGATTTAACGGTGAAAATATCATTCAGAAGGAAAAGTCAGTTCTGCTCTTCTTTTTTCCTGCCTCTCCCTTGATTCAGTATAATTTGCATACTGCGGCACTTGCTCTGTCTGAGTCAAAGACTTGGGGGTGGTGTGGTGGTGGGGAGTGCTATATAAAATCCCACAGGAGCTTGCAAATGCCAGTCTCAGTTATGAAGGAAACTACTATGAATATATTTTGGTAAGTGTATTTCAGATGGGAATGCTATAAAAAGTGCATAAATTGCCTGCTTCATACAGCATTTTCAGGACTGTGTTATTAAAAATGGTGAGATAGGGCATTCTGCTGTATCCCTCACATCATTTAATGGTTTTATATTTGTCAACAGAGTTGTCGATAAAATTTCATTGCTCCATTTCTTTTTATCACTCGCAAGCTTATGGGGCTACTTGAGATTTTATTTTATTTTGTAAATCAAGGACTATAATGAGACTGGTTTATAATAATAGAAAAAGGTGTTACCCTGTGGATTCTTCATTCTAAGAACAGCCCTTCCAGACCAAGCTTACTCCCTGATTCCACCAAACTGAGTACTTGCTTCTGCTTGGGTTTGAAATAGGGAATTACATAGCAGAAGTACTTGTGCAAAACTTTAGTAAGACATAGCACCAAAACAATAATACCAGGCTGAATACCTACTGCATTTATTTTACTAGGTGCTAGGTGTTTCTTAGCAGTAAGAGATGAAATATATAATTTCTTTTGAATAAATGTGTGTAAAATTGTGCTGAGTTGTCGATGTTCACTCTGCAGATGTATCTTTTGTGTTGAATTAGGTGGAAACAGCAACTGATTCAGATACTGAAAGCAGAGGCCTACGGGAGTACCACTCTGTTGGAATACAAGTGGAAGATGAAAAGCGGTAATTTAAGCATATTCAAAAATCTGTAGTCTTTTATAACATAACATGCATTTGTAAACAGAGTTAATAAGTAACACCAGTGCTGCCACTAAATAATCCCCAAAGCCAAATTTCCTATAGGCATGCTTGTCATTTGGTAAACTTTTTGGAGATTACTTAGCATTTGCTTCACATAGATCTAACTTTCCAGTTTTTAATTGGAGGGAAGGAAGTGAAAGTAATAAATTGAAGAAGTGGCTTAATATAATTTCATTATTGACAGAACAAATACTAAGAGCTATGTTTTGAAACAGTCTTCCTTTGATAGAACTCCTCATGCTGATCCAGGCTTTCCCAGTCCACACAAGGAGACACATTTCTTAGGACGGTATCTTTATTCTAAACTAGAATAAGCTTTTTGATTTGTTCAGTCCTTTTCTAGTTTGTAAAGCTGCTTGCTCATGTACTGACCCACAGGTTATCCCTGGCAGGTACTGTTTGTCAAGTACTGGACCAGAACCCNTTTTACTGACAACGTCAAGAGAAATCTTTCTTTTTATACTGACAACACCACATCCTGGATGCTGTTACCAAGTTTGATACTTTAGTTCTCTGAATGCACTGCCCATCAAAGTGAATACAGCCAGCTTCCCTGCAGCTGCCAAGGCAGAAACAGATGGTAGCATGCACTGCCCCCTAGACTTTATGCAGAATAAAGGGAATTCCTGGGAAATGTGTCTTTCCTGGACAGTTGTCAAACTAATAGCCAGAGATTTTAGCACACCTTTGCCTAGTGCCATACTGTACAGTTCAAGCATGCCATTAACATTTACTAAAGGGTTCCTGCACTTGCTCTTCTCATGAACATGTCCAAGAATCACACACAGGTAAATATGAACATGTGAGCATTGCTGGCTGGAATTCCTTTCCGTGTGAATCTACACTGAGCTACAGCTTAAAGACAGGAAGAGAAGTTACCAGCAACTGCCTTCCTCAAGAAGTATAGTCCACATATGCCCTCATTTCCCCACCCTCCTCCCACCTTGTCTCTGCATCCCTTCAGAAACCTGGTGGGGTTGGGACTGTGCAGCTGAGACACAGCTGCAAAGACCGTCAGACTCTTTCCAGAGATGCCTGTGACTGCTGCAAGGGTAAAACTTCATCATCAGATATATTCTTTGAATTCACACATGGAGTGTGCATATTGAAAAACTGGTTGGTAATTTTTTTTCTTTTTGATTTAACGGTGAAAATATCATTCAGAAGGAAAAGTCAGTTCTGCTCTTCTTTTTTCCTGCCTCTCCCTTGATTCAGTATAATTTGCATACTGCGGCACTTGCTCTGTCTGAGTCAAAGACTTGGGGGTGGTGTGGTGGTGGGGAGTGCTATATAAAATCCCACAGGAGCTTGCAAATGCCAGTCTCAGTTATGAAGGAAACTACTATGAATATATTTTGGTAAGTGTATTTCAGATGGGAATGCTATAAAAAGTGCATAAATTGCCTGCTTCATACAGCATTTTCAGGACTGTGTTATTAAAAATGGTGAGATAGGGCATTCTGCTGTATCCCTCACATCATTTAATGGTTTTATATTTGTCAACAGAGTTGTCGATAAAATTTCATTGCTCCATTTCTTTTTATCACTCGCAAGCTTATGGGGCTACTTGAGATTTTATTTTATTTTGTAAATCAAGGACTATAATGAGACTGGTTTATAATAATAGAAAAAGGTGTTACCCTGTGGATTCTTCATTCTAAGAACAGCCCTTCCAGACCAAGCTTACTCCCTGATTCCACCAAACTGAGTACTTGCTTCTGCTTGGGTTTGAAATAGGGAATTACATAGCAGAAGTACTTGTGCAAAACTTTAGTAAGACATAGCACCAAAACAATAATACCAGGCTGAATACCTACTGCATTTATTTTACTAGGTGCTAGGTGTTTCTTAGCAGTAAGAGATGAAATATATAATTTCTTTTGAATAAATGTGTGTAAAATTGTGCTGAGTTGTCGATGTTCACTCTGCAGATGTATCTTTTGTGTTGAATTAGGTGGAAACAGCAACTGATTCAGATACTGAAAGCAGAGGCCTACGGGAGTACCACTCTGTTGGAATACAAGTGGAAGATGAAAAGCGGTAATTTAAGCATATTCAAAAATCTGTAGTCTTTTATAACATAACATGCATTTGTAAACAGAGTTAATAAGTAACACCAGTGCTGCCACTAAATAATCCCCAAAGCCAAATTTCCTATAGGCATGCTTGTCATTTGGTAAACTTTTTGGAGATTACTTAGCATTTGCTTCACATAGATCTAACTTTCCAGTTTTTAATTGGAGGGAAGGAAGTGAAAGTAATAAATTGAAGAAGTGGCTTAATATAATTTCATTATTGACAGAACAAATACTAAGAGCTATGTTTTGAAACAGTCTTCCTTTGATAGAACTCCTCATGCTGATCCAGGCTTTCCCAGTCCACACAAGGAGACACATTTCTTAGGACGGTATCTTTATTCTAAACTAGAATAAGCTTTTTGATTTGTTCAGTCCTTTTCTAGTTTGTAAAGCTGCTTGCTCATGTACTGACCCACAGGTTATCCCTGGCAGGTACTGTTTGTCAAGTACTGGACCAGAACCCTTATCTCATTTCACAGCAGCTGTCTGAGAGTATCCGGCTGCTAATTGCCTTTTGCCATCACTGACTACAAATAATTTGAGACAATAGGCTCCAATGTGAAAATATTTCACAAATAATCATTGCTTCTTTATCTAACTTTTTAAGATAAATCTTTTCTAAAATGTCATTTTTTGGTGTCATATAACAGTGGAAAATCAACTTTCAATGGGCACCATATAAGACTGGAAAAACCCCCAACCCACCATCTTAAACCTTCTGATATTATCTTTCTTTTATTACAGGATTCTCAAAAGTCCTAACTGAGCAGATTATCAGATTTTTCTACTTACAATTCTGAACATTTGAAAATTTTATATATATATACTTTACAGACTTCTATCAGGAAGTTTCTAGTTCTGCTAGTTATTTCTAGTTTATTTAGTAATGAAACGTGTTATTGTGTAGTATGAGAAGAAATCAATATTTGCTTCCAGAGATAATTTAAATTATTTTCTTTTGTATCCTTGCTTAGATCAATGATTCCACTATGCATTTTGTTTTTCCTCTCTGTTGCTACTCACCATCTAATCTTAGTGAGATATACACAAAGAAAAAACGTTTAACATAAAGTTCAATGAGAAGAACAGAATCCACTCACTGAGACATTATTCTTTGCCTCTGTACTATCACATGTTATTTATATGTCTTAATATCTTTTCTTTCTTCCCCCTTTACCCAGGCATGGACGATTCAAGCGTTCAAACAGTGTAACAGCAGCTGTCCAGGCTGACCTGGAACTGGAGGGTTTTCCAGGACACATCACCATGGAGGATAAGGGGCTTCAATTTGGCTCGTCATTCCAGCAGCACTCAGAGCCCAGCACACCCACCCAATACAGTGCAGTGAGAACTGTACGGACACAGGGACTGTTCAGTTACAGAGAAGATTACAGGACCCCGGTTGACACCTCAAACCTTCCACCACCAGAACCCTGGCTAGAGCCAGCCATTGAGACAGTAGAGACTGGTCGAATGTCTCCTTGCCGACGGGACGGATCTTGGTTTATGAAGTTACTACACACCGAAACTAAGAGAATGGAAGGATGGTGCAAAGAAATGGAAAGAGAAGCAGAAGAAAATGATCTTTCTGAAGAAAGTAAGAACATTTCAGTATCTTTTCTCACAGACGATTGCTAAAATATGAAATCTGTTAGGATAAAGCTGTGAGCTGTGGTTTCTCCTCGCTCATTCTGTAGGAACAAAACCCATAATGTATAAAAACACTGTCCTGCAACTGACTGTGCAAGATGATGCTTCCCAGAGTAAGGTTTTGTTAAAATACTTAAAGAGCCAACTCTAGAGTCCAGTGCAGGATCAAAGTCTGTATACATAGAGCTCAGATGGTGCAATAGCTCCATCCACAGCTCTAACTCTGACACATCCTTCCCACTCACTCGTATGGCTCAAGTGCTTGACCCTTTGCCACACGGGGTGGTCTTACAGGAACACTGTTTTGCCTTTTTCCTGAAACCTGTGATATTGCCTCTTAGTGAGCAGCCATTTCAAAAATGTTTCCATTCCTTTGCAGGCACTTCAGCCTGTCGGAAGAACAGAAGGCTGTAGTAGGCAAGAACAATAGTTAAAGCACGTCTGCAGTTAGACAGGCATATGCATTATTAGAAAATTCAGCTGCATTTTCTTATTACAATTTTGTCAAGAATCATTATTATTCCCACATGTCCTATGGACACCTTGAAAGGAGTGATGGGATACAGTGAAAAATAATGTCGACTATTTTGGAACAAGATCCAAGACAGCACTAATGATAGTAATATATCAAAGTGGTCCTAGGACTCAGTAGCCAGCTCTCTGTGATTCCCTTTGAGGTCAATTACTCTTGTTCTTCAGGCTCAGTTTTATAAATATTTCAATCCCTGACAATCTGAATTATTGTTTCAGTTGAGATTTTTCTCAGATCACAAATGAATTAATATTAAGTTTTCTTACTAACATCTTTCCCTGCATTCTTACAAAATTCATCATCACCTTTGAGTACTGTTTCCTGATCATCTTCTTTCCCCCTCAATGAGTTCTTGCTATGATGTACCCTCAGGTCTTGAGCCAGGCCAGCATGGTGACTAAAAGGCCAATTTCTATTTCTTGCCCTGACCTTTTCAAAGCAAAGAATGTCTATGTTTTTACGTCATCATTTTTTTTATTTTACAGTCATATTTCTCTGCTGTATCGTGCACAAGTCTGCCAAGTAACAACAGAGGATTTTGGGTGGGGCATAAGTAAGGCTGGTTTTTCTTCCTTCAGCTTCTGGTGATTTCTGGACTGTAGGTTTTGTCCCTATTTTCATCACGGCAGATCAGAACTCAAAATTTTCCCCTTCTGTTGATGCTGTGAAGACTTTAATACCCTCCTAGGGACAGTTAAGTAATAACATATTTTGCTTTGATTAGCCTGTGGAAGACTTTCCAAGCCTTCTTTCATAATGGTTATTCCTCAGTAGTTCCTTTTTATCACATATGTCTTATTTTTCAATTCTGCAAGTCTTTGCACTGCTGAATACTGACGTTTCAATGTCATCATTAAGAATCCCAAAGCACCTGCTTCCCAGATCACCTGTTACTGATGTAGGAACATCAGTGTTTTCAGTCTGAAGCAGAAGTTCAAAGAGCAAGGCTTTGATCTCCTTTGAAAGAGTAAGATTATTAGGGAGCTAAGGAGAGGAACACACAGGCTGTTAGCCACTCTCTCTCCTAGCAAGGAGCTTGCAGACAAGAGCTGGACTTCTCCTACTTCCTCTCTCTGTAAGCTCTTCCTTTTGCACAGCCCTGGTCAAACCTGCAGCTGTATGAAATGAGCAATGGAAACACGCTGGCTTCAGTACTCCTCCCTCACTCTGAGACGTGGAGAGGCAGTTAGAGCTGTTATTCTTTGGAATATGAAGCTGGCTACTACATGGGGAAAACTTGGATGACCTGACTTTAGCTGACTACCTGTTCACAGAACCATTCTCCTTCATGTCATGTGAACCTATACTTTTGCACTCCAGAAATACCCTTGCTGGATAGTGAAATGGAAATCAAGAAGGTAGTTGTCTGTAAATTGTACATAGGACATGAAGACAATATGGACTTCAGCAATTTTTATGAATATTTGGAGTTAGTGACACCCTTTTAACTTGGAGTACTTCAGCCAAAAAACAAAGCATAGTATCTGGATTTTGTTTCCCTGTTTGTAGAGGGACTCTAATTTGTAAAAGAAAAAGAAAGAGCAATTCCCTGATAACAGAGTTGATAAAATAAAACTTAAACCCTTGAAATCTCTTTTTTTAAGCTAACAAAGATGGGTTAATTACTTGTGCTTGGGGGAACATTTTGACCTCCCTAATAGGCTAAACTAAAGAGGTTATAGAATAGGTCTACATAGTGTTTGCAAAGTCAGAATCTGTGTTCAGCTGACTGTCGAAAGTGAACACCAAAATTCAGATTTTTCATTGCATGTGACTCATTTCAAGAGGTCTTCCTGAAATAATTTCCAAATTATATTATTTTTAAATGTATGCCTTTATCTAATAACACTCACATCAAGTAAAAGGAAGTTTTCAAATAATTTCACCACGGGAATGAGCTTTATAGCATTCTAAAAACTCTATATGAATAATTTTTTTTCTGTTTGAGCCTTTAGAACATTTTGCATCCTCAATCTGAGTTACACAGGTTGTAAGGTGTGTATTCTCAAGAACTTAAGTTTAATGCTATCCCAGCATGAAATGTATCTCGACATATTTAAACATTTGCCAGTTCCTTGAAGAAAATACCCACAAATGGCTGAGCCAAAAGCAAATAAATATGGTTTTCCATCTTCTAGCAAGACTACTATTCCAAAAACACTTCACAGCAAAGTTTGCACAATTAAACTGTCATTCTTAATGCTGAATCTTTTTTTTTTTTTTTTTGGCCTGGGTGTACTAATTGTACCTGAAACCAAGAATAGCTTTGCATCTCATAGGAGAAGTCTGTCCTTATGATAACACTTCTACTTTGTTTTAAGCATGGGAACAGTTAAAATAGGACTGAATTTTAGAAAACAATTTCAGTTTGGGCATTAACACAGGAGCCTTGAGATCACCAAAAGCTGTCTGATTGCTAAATTGATTTTTTCTTTCACTGTAGCTTTTCTCCCATAATGTTGTTTTAAGAACTTCACTCATCAGATCTTAGAAAAGGAGATAATCATTGCTGCACAAATAACCTCTCTCTCTTTCTTTTAAAAGAGTTTTTTTATTTGGTCAGTTGTCATGAGTTTTATTTTGAAGTCTCTGTAAAGTTCCGATATTTTTTGTGGGGACAGTTATTTCTGTTCTGGTTGACTATTATTTATATGTGTGTGTGTGTGTGTGTGTGTGTGTGTTCATTTATATGTAAAAAATACAGATATGTGGCTGTAACAGTTCCCAGGGTTAGACATCTGTTCATTTGCACTCACAGAGTGCCTCTAAGCAAAGATCTGTGTTTCTCATGGGTGCTCACTGGAGTTTCAGTTTTACACCCTGAAAATTGTGTTTGGCTATTACTGTGCAGGTGATGACAAGAAAAACAATTTCAAATATCACAAAGCTATTGAAGATCAAGAGGGTCAGGACTCTGCATCCCATGAGCACGGTGATGGGAGCAGGGAGAGCAGAGAGCAGGGAGAGGGAACCGCAGTCCCTGCCCACAGCTTGCAGGCAGGATCTGGCAGGGGAAGGAAGACAACACCCTGGGCGTCTTAGTGCCACGTGCTTGGCCATTACAATACATCATTATGGAGAACAGCTCCACAGAGTTTCCTCTCATGTCAAACTACTTAGATAGGTGCAAAAATTAACTCTAGGATAAACTATGCTAAAATTAACTATTTTAATATTATAAAATAAACTATGCTAGCAGCAAAGTTGTTTTGCTGGTAACTTTGGCCTGGTGGTTAGGAGCTCTGCTGGCATAGCAGCAAAGTGATCTCTAGCAGGGAAAAAAACAAAGGTATTAGAGTAGGAGCTCAAAGTACCACCTCTGTCTCCCACTGTCCTTAATTCCATGGATACTGGACCATTTCTTGCTAATCCTGTAGCTGATATTTCCACAGTACTGCAAAGGCTTTACTAATAGGGCAACTATTACTGTTTACTAAGGGTAATAAAAAACACAGAGTAAAATCTCCCATAATTTTAGGGGAATAAAAATCAACAAAAAACCCTCACAGCCAATTGATTTTAGTATATTCATGAATTAATTATCCATAAAAGCTTTGTTAGGTGTTTGACCAAATATAGGTTATCCTTTAACCAAAGAGAAATTACTGACATAATTTTTCTAATGCTTTTCACAAACCTATCCTTCAGGAGCTATTGAAATTTCCAGTTGGAGTGTTGTGAATGACTAAAGAATGTCATAACTGTACTGAAACAGTCTGTGAAGTCCTACATTGTGTCATTCAAGAATTTCTCCCAGCATTTGTATTGTTCTGTTGAAATTTTCTCCTTTTTGAACTTAGGTTTGTTGAAGTAAAAAGCAAATTTGCAGCAAGCCTCAGTTGGTGAACAAGGGTCCCATTACCCTCAAGAGCACTGCCAGCTGGGGGCTGTGTTATCCTAAAATGCCGTCTGAACATTATATATTTATTTTTGTGTCTACATACTCTCTTGACAGTGAAAAAGATATTTCTAAAGAGTACTAATTTAGGTTTAGAGATTAGACAAATATCATGCCCTACTTTGTGGTAGGAGGGTGAACTAAATGCCAATTTGGATATTTTTCCAGGCATATTTTCTCAGATTGTTTTTGGAGTAATTTATTTACAAGTATAAGGGGGAAATTGAATGATCAAATGAAATGAAAATTTAAATTCAAATATGCCACTTAAATAAACAGTACTGAATGCCAGAAGCAGATTGATTGTTAGTTTCTCACTGCTGGTGCAGAGTGGCACAATTGAACAAAGCTTTTAACCTGTCACGATCAGAGTTACAGCATCAGATTATAATCGATTTCATCAATATAGACCTAACTTTTCCCTCTCTACCTTTGTGATATGAAATCATTTTTTATTACCAGGTTTTGTAGAATTTCTCAAGCAATTCCACATATGCAGGGGAAAAGACACCATTGTGTTAATTGTGCAATTTATACAGTCTCCAACCAGGGTGTAAATCCTGAGCCTGCTTTTACTGAAGGCATGGTCAGGGTTTTGTCTATCTTTAGAGCTCAAGCAATACAGGACCACACAACAAAAATGGAGCTTCAGGGAGCAGAATTAAGGTTGTGTGACTCTTTCCTGACATTTGGGCAAATACAACACTATCTTAATGGAAGGAGGTATATGGATTATATGAAGATTATGTCTATTTATGTGTATTGGTAGATTTTATCATCATTTATTCAGAAGAAAAATCTTCTAGTCATCATCAAGCATCTCAGTCTCTACAGTCCCTAACATTCATCATTCTTTCATGGATATAATCAATCTGCACTCATCAGAATAATTCCCCAATGCATGAAATTAATAACAAGGCTTTGGATGTCTATTAATATTGTGCTAAAGATTATGAGTTGAAGTGTTTTAATACTTTAATTTAATTACTGCAAGGCAGAGTAGCATGAATATGAGAGATTCTAACCTCTATGTTTTATTACATCTGATTTACTTATTAAAACTGAAATAGAGTTAGATCTTTAGTAAATGCTGTAATTATACATGTGTATTCAGCACTGTGACTCAATGGCACATGCAAACATCCCTGACAAATGTGTATCCCACCAAAATGCTACGTTACCAGTGCCTAAGTCTTGATCATTCTGACTGGGCTTTAAATCACTAATGCTTGTTGACATGATGCTTCATGATAATGAAGAGAAAATTAATGTTTATTTAATATGAGGGTTTGGGTAACTGAGATTCACTAGAAATTATCAGACATATATAGATGTCAGGATCTATTTCTGCAGAAGAGCTAAAACCAATGCCCCTTCCTCTATGTATTTGAGCTATGAACTGCAAAATTCAGCAGAGGAAACTAAAACTGAACTTTACTCACTAAAGACAACCAATACAACCATCAGCCCGTGGAATCATCCTCACTCTTTTTTTGCCCAGTGAATCATTGAACATAGCATGGAATAGGTGATGTCAGGAACCTACTACAGTACAATTCCTCATCCTGGAAAAGGAGGACCTCTGACCCCACACTGGGAGTTTGTCTAATGTCCTAAGCTACAGATCACAGAGAGAAAAAAGGAGGATACAAGGCTGTTTGTCGCTAAAATCATTGCCTATTAAAAATGTTGAAAACCAAATTAAAGCAATATGTATCAGATCAAATGAAACACATCTATTTATGCTTTTGTATATTTGTTCAGGTTTTAACATTCAAAATACTCCTTTCTGTATGCCAATAACACTATAGAGAAAAGTGAGGGGTTTGGTGATCAAAAACCCCAAACCAATTAAAATGCTTTATTTCTTTTGGCCAACAGAATAAAAACAAACCTCAGTGAATTACTCATGCAGCCCTGAACCACTTAACCCTTTCACAATGGATGTCACACAGGACTGATGAATTATGTATGTTTCTGTTTAATTTAGTGTTCTGGCACAGCTGTACTGTTTGTCTAACAGGAAATGGAATAGAGTTTGAGAACCACAGCTCTCTATATTAACACATGCCTTGAAAGTAACTGAGATTGTAACTGGAGCCCAAAACTTTCAAATTATCTCTTGCTGCTACTTGTGGGTGAGCAGATGTTTCACTTGTCTAAAGAATGCAGAATTAAAATGTAAAATTTACTACCAAAATACTGTTTTCACATGCCCTCCTGTACTTAATCTAAATAAAAACAAAATGTGAAGCCCTGCCGAAGTTTGTTTCCTATATGAAGGGCTGTCCTGTACTACTGTAGCTTTATTCCATGCTCACCATCCTGTTTGAACTATCAAACTTGGTTTCTCAAAATTGAAGTAAAATTGAAGTAAAATATATCAGAGTAATTCCTGTCTACCCATACCCCACCTCTCTATATCTTTGACATTATTTAAAGATCTGGAAATTCCCCAGCTGAAATGAATTTTTCATCGAGACCATAGCCTATAATGATAAGGTGCCACTGAGCTTTCCTATACCTCAGTCTTTTTTTTAAATATTTTTGTGTATAATCACAAGCAACAAAACCAAATATTCACTTCCCTTTTAAAAGAACCAGGAATTTCACCTGCATATTTTTGAGCTGGATATTTTATTTACTGCCAAAAAAAAAAAAAAAAAATCATTGGTAATAATCCATCTGTATGCTTAGTCCTAGGTAAGATCCGAAGTGCTGTTGGAAGTGCTCAGCTCCTCATGTCTCAGAAATTCCAGCAATTTTATTGGCTTTGTCAGCAAAATCTGGTAAGTCATTTTGCCTGGCTGTTCTTGAAAAGTTTAAGGTTCATCCATAATGTTCCACAAAATGTCACCTTAAATTTTAGAATTTAACATTTTTACTTCAAAAACAATTGTAGTGCACCTGAGTGGTATCATTCTGAAATATTATTCTCATGTCCCACATTTACTTCTCCCTTTTTTTAAACTTTGTCCTTAAGTATGATGTTAGTAGATTTTTTTTAAGCAAATATATAATTTCAGTAATTTCTATCTGATTATATTTTGCTTTTCTCTATTTGCTGTCTTTAATAAAGAAAAGAAAATGAGAAGGGAACAAATGCAAGTTTTCTGAGACATAATAGTATGGCTTACTTTTGCAAACCCTAATATAGTAACTATATTTCAGGTAAGAAAGGGAGAAATTTTCACATTACATTCAGTGGAAAATATTAAGATAAAATAGTGGACAATACATGATCCAGATTTCTACCTACCTGAAAATAGACTGATCATGGAAATGAGATATCTATAATGTTCATAAAATTGGGTTGGATAATTTGTATTGCCAATTATATATGAGATGTCCTGAGGCTAAAGGAACAGATGCATTATATTACTTATGAGAGTTACTACTATTGTTCTGGAAGTTCATTATAGACTAATTCAATTCTAAATGTTATCTTCATTAATATGACAGCAGCCATCAGTGATACAAACATTGTAGCAAGATGATATTAATCAATAGAACATAATTCTTCTAGCTACAGCTAGTGGTAGAACACCTTTCTTTGTCTCTCTCAAATATCAAGTGTACCTTTTCCTTTTGACGTCCCTAAACCTCATATCTTGAAAGTACTGAATTTCATTGTGTGCATGCAGACATAACCTATACGTCTGCTTACATACTTTTCTTTGTTTGTTGGGATTTGTCACATAACTTCCAAGGCAGAACATCCATTCTGCAAAGACCTACTTGCTACTTTCCATCCATGAAATCAAACATTCAGAATGCCTGAAATGACAATGAAATAATACTGCGAAAATAATGCCAAAAATGTCACACCTTCTGATAGAAAATAATAAGATACATGGTCCTCATTAGGAAATAATCCAATTATCAATTTCAAAAACTCTGTCAAAACAAGAATTTTAAAAGCTGTTACAGAATAACAGAGGAAATATATAAAATCTGACAAGCAAGAATTGAACACATCTGTATTATCAATTACAACACGTGTGCTCCCTATCTAGTAACTTGTTTCATACCAAAAGATGGAAATCTTCATTTACTGAAAGTTTCTCACTGAAAATTTTAAAATACCGTCCATTACCTGATTGATTAAACTATGCAAACTAACATTTGGAGAGCCTAACCTCCACTCTACTTCATTTATCTTCAAGTGGGCCCAGCACTTGTGCTCGAGAGCATGACTGTAATAGCAAGTGTAGCTACTGCTCAGCACAGCCATCAGCTCTTGGGGAGTGAGAACAATTCATTACTGCAAAAGCAATAGGAGCACAAGGAGAAATCTACAGCTTTGTAGATAACACAGCCGAAAAGCCGGCAAGATTTTACTTCTCTTTTTCTCTTTTGGATAATGAACCTCTGAAGTCCATAACCCCACTTTACCATACTCTTAAGATTTAGGCTCTGAATAGCTTTCACTTTCATTCAATCAGTAATGGGCTCTGCAGAAAGCAGAAACTGCAAAACTCACTGTAGGTCATTCATGTTTGGAGGCTTTTCTTCCTATACCTAATGACAGAGTTTGTTACTAAATAGTCACTTAGTGCATGCCTACAGCAGGCTTTCCATAGGCTCCTAAGGCAGCAGCTCAGTGCCTCAGGGGAATGCTGCCAGCTTGTGCATTCCCTCTCTCAAAAATATCCAGCACCTACAGGGCTGCCACACAGCAGTTTCTCTGACAGTGTGCAGCATCTGTAAGCTTAAATGTAGGACACAGAAAAACAGCATTTACTTCTTCCAATTCAAAATGCAACAAGGGTTTAAGAGGAATATACTTGCTCAAACTGAAAATTAACCAGGAACATCACCTATGGACTTTTCTAAAGGATCATGGGAATTTCAAATGGCACATTTGATCATGCTCTGTGTTATGAGCTCTTATCAAAGACTCTCACTTAGGGTTAATTCACAGAAATGTAAGCTTCAATGAAGTTGTTTGTTTTTTTTATGAACCTGGCTGTCCATCTCCTACACATAGACTGTTCCCACTACCTACTTAGAAAAAACGTCATTACTGATTAATAACTAGTCCCTTCTGCATTATTTACATTACTTTTTGTAACACTCTATTTTTTTCTCTGAAGTATCCTCCTCCATGCTCTAGTCAGCACAGATCCTGCTCAGCTTGTGTGTCATGGTTGCAGTCTAAAACAGGGCAGCTTGAGTGCCAGCTATGTACTTACTGCTTGCTATAAGCCTCCTTCAAAAGGAGGGCTGTGAAACTGAATTCCAAGTCAGATACAAATAAATAAGCAGTTTCTGAGAAGAAGCAGGTTTAAGCCAATCTTTTCAAAACTTAGTTGGCTTTAACAGTACTCATTTGTGCCAGAATTTATTAATGAACTGTGGATATGTAAGAAGCAGGAGGCAGCCCTCTTGTGTCCAGACCACACACAGCACAGCCCTCTGCAGGAGTCGTGCTGGAGGCCACGGTCTTCACAAACACCATGAGCAGAGTGGGGCACACAAAGGTGCAGAACAGCAACTAGCCTTGATTCAGAAGGCAATGGCCTTGCAATGGGTGGCATCACTTCCTGACTGTTTAGAGGAAACTGGGGAGAGTGACTGAGGAGACCAGGCAGGAGATTGCAAGATAAAACAGACTGCTATGGGACTGTCCTCATGAGTTTCACAGAGAGAGTCAGTTCCTAAAGCCTGAAATATTGACCTCTGTAGAGTAAGTAACACCACTGACATAAATTTTAAATTGTTTTGTAACAAATTGGGATCCACCCAATGAAGTAGTTTTCAGTAAACATTAATCTGGAGCTGTAATGTTTCCCAGAAGTCTGTTATAATCTATATGGCCAGTTCTCTTGAATCCCTGAAGCTTCCTATTAAAAGATTTTCTTCTACAAAAGAAGTCTTATGAGTTAGACAACTGTGCGGTTGTGTTTAAATGTAAAATGCCTTTGACCACTAAATTTGAAAAAGGTGGGGAACAGAGCCTGCCATAACAGCAGTGATGCTAACATAGCAAACTAGTCTTTACAGCTCTTGCCCAGGAAGGCAGAGATCCAGAGTCTGTTTGTCATGGTTTTGACATCCTCTCTCCCAGCATTTCTTCATTACCTTCACAGACATGTTTACCAATTAAGCCCTATTGCAATAAAGTGACAAAGCTCTCATCTAGAACTATTACCAGTGCTCAGAGAGCACAGGGTTAAGAGTCTGCATACTACCTTATAATACAATTTTTATCCAGCACTGGCATCAGGTTAATTATCAAATAGAGGGTCATCTTGCTATTTGTTACCACCAATGTTTGCTCCATTAAGTCTTATGCACATAGAGCCTCTTAATTGCAGTACCTGGAGGTAATGTCTTCCCAGTTCCTGGGTGTGATTCAACCCCCTGGAGAACAAAATCCAAGCATCCCATCAGGACTTCATACTTCATGTATACATTTGAAAATGCAAGACAACATAAACATCAAGTTCAGCATAAGGTGGCAACGTCTTTGTGGCATTATTTTGTCTTAATCAGCTATCATGAATGCAATTTTTAACCAGAAGGATTTCAGGCTGGCTGGAATACAAACCATGTTACCCTTGCTTTTAATAATCAGCAGACAGAGGACATCAGCTTACCCCTTTTTAGAAATGCAGGTCAGCACAGCATACGGTGCTAAGGAACTTCCCATGCCGCAGATTCAGGAAGGCTCTCGTGTGACATCCAACTCATTCATGTTTGGGTTGTGTAAGAGGCACAGCTTTCCAGTCACAGCTCCCAGCTGCAGAGCACGCAGAGCCTCAGCACTGAGCAGTGCTGCAGCAATGAAACCCGGCACCATGCCCTTCCTGCCTCAGTGAACACCACTGGAAGCCTCCTGGAGCATTCATGTTCTCTCCTTTGTGCACTACAGGACCCGAGTGCCATGCCAAGACCAACTTCCCAGGACCTTGCAGGTTTCTGGGACTTACTGCAGCTCTCAATTGAAGACGTCAGCATGAAGTTTGATGAACTGCACCAGTTGAAACTCAATGAATGGAAAATAATTGAATCACCTGAAAGGAAGGTAAGCAGACCATGGACAATACTATTTACTCCCTATTGTAGTTCTGCAGTCTCCTTGTGTAAAATACAATAGAGAAACACAATAGGTTTCTAACCAGGGGAAGTATTTAATCGGTATGGCCCAATTTTTACATGGAAATTTTCATCAGATGAGAGGACTTTTTTCTTTTTTAACAGTGTTGAGATGAATTATATAATAAATAAAATGGATTTTGCTAAGCTAGTTTACTCCATGACACTTGTTCAAATTATTTCATTCACGTTCTAAAGGCTAGAACAGAAATATGTTCCTGTTCATTCAGACTGAAGATAATAGTCCAAAAACTCAAACAAGGTAAATGCAGCACTCTGCTACAATTGGGGCAGTTCAAACCTGCACTCTGCAGTGTTTAACCCTGCCTGCATGACACAAAAGATAATAGAACAGGAATGAAAGAAAAGCATGTGACAGAACATAACGCAGGTCATACTAAAGCTCAACCCACAAACTTCTGGGGGACAAAGTGCTGCTGGCAAATTCCCTGCACCTCTGCCCTGCAACTCCACCATTTGGGAAATGCCCCACACAATGCTTACAAACCAAAGGTGACAAAGTGCCCATAAAAGCAGTGTAATTCTGAAACTGCCTTTTCCCTCTCTAGTACTCCATCTCTTACCTTGATTATCCCACTATCCTTGCTGATTATTGTATCAGTCAGCTGAAAACAGCATTTGGTTTGAGTCAGTACTGTTGGCCTCAGGTGAATACTTGTTTGGTTTGGGAGGAATTAGGAGGCATTTTGACAACTTTTTCATTTCTTCATGCTCCTCTCGGATTTTAATTTTCAGCCAACGGGTTGGTGGATGGTGAGTTTGCAACTCTTGCTTACTAGTGACAACTGGAAATAAGAAAGTATTATAGTGACAGCAACAGTGATATTCCTAAGAGGGAAATAACTAAAAGTGGAAAAAAAAATTAAGATGGGATGATGGGAATGGAGCCTTTATGAAAACAGGAAATAGAAAAGTAAAGACAGGCAGAACTGGCTATCACGGGAAATAACATCTTAGGCTGCTGCACTGTTCCTGTTTAATGTAGAACTACGTTTTAAAATAATCCTAGTTATTTAGTCCTGGCTATTGCCTTTGGATAGTAGAGTCAGAATTAGTTTAAAAAAAAAACCAAGGGAAAAAAAAAAAAGAGGAGTCTGTAAAACATGAGTGCATCAGTTCAATTTTTGTATTATTTGAATCCTGCTGTGCATCAAATTAACTGTGTTCTCCATAAGGAACAGCCCATACTCTGGACTCTTACCATTACTTTAAGAAATTATATGGCAAAAAGGTCTATCATAATCACCATACCTATACAAATGAAGTTATGGAGTCTTCATTTTCAGGGCTATGCAATCCAGTATTAAACACGAAATCTAAACAAAAACAAACAAACAGCGACAACAAAACAAAACAAAACAAAACCAACACCAACAACCAAAAAAAAAAAAAAAAAAAACCA
>VZTR01014273.1:113526-227354 GCA_013400775.1 Chaetops frenatus
AAAAAAAAAAAAAACCACTCCAACAAACAAACAAAACTGATTTAACTTCAAAGTTGCATCTATCACCTCCAGAAGTCCATCTCTTCTAGCCTAAATTAGTGTACAATGCCTTGATTATAGGCCCTCATATGACTTTTCACAGTCTCTAAATGAAGTAAAATATCCATTTCATACTTCAGAACAGTTTTTTATTTAACACCTGCAGAGAAATTTACAGCTACTTTGGTAACAAAATCCACTGAATTTCACTTTATAATTTGATAATTCTTCAGAATAATTTTCTTTAAAATGGTCCAGGCTTGCAAGCAGAACAATTAGCCCGATGTTCTCTCTCTGGCTGGCACTTGAATCTTTCCATAGTGCAATTCCTGGAGGAGACTAAACTAATAGACATGTATACACAGCTGCTATCTCATATCCAGCTGAGGCTAAACTCAGTATGATTAATTTAATCAAAAATCCTGTCCTGCTAGCCTTAGAGAGTCTTTTCACTTGATCAGACCACACAGATGCGCTGAATTCTTATTGGAGAGACAGTGTGTGTTTCTGTTTATAATAAGTGTAATAATGTGTCAGCTTAAACTAAACAAATCCATATGAAAGTGAGGTGTGCAGATTGCATGTGCCAATACCTGCAAGGACGCTGGAAGGAAGTGCTGTCTTTTTTCAGGCACAGGACCGCAGAATGCATAATGGTTGTCAAATAAGAGGGTTTTGTCAGTGTTCCTAGTGTGGATAGCTGTTCATGTAATCCATTAGTCAGCTGATGGGCAAGCACAAATTGAGCATGCTTGATGTATGTAATCAGTATTTTGCATTTCATGTCTTTGATGTGCATGCTCTGCTGACAAGTACCTTTTACGCGCAGCTCACCCTTAGTTTTAATGCCCTATTGCAGGAAGAAAGAAAGATTCCTCCTCCTGTACCAAAGAAGCCCCCAAAAGGAAAATTCCCTATCACAAGAGAAAAATCTCTGGACCTACCTGACAGACAACGACAAGAAGCCAGAAGACGGCTGATGGCTGCCAAGCGAGCAGCCTCTTTCCGGCAGAATTCAGCCACCGAGCGTGCAGACAGCATTGAGATCTATATCCCAGAGGCTCAAACCCGGCTTTAAAGACAGAATGCTGCAGAGTTCCTTTTTTTAAACAAAATGCTTGTACAGTTTGTCACTTACCTGGTAATTTTTGTCTCATTCTCTCCACTAAATATGCCCTTGCTGTTGTGTTCTTTGTGCCATAAGCACAGTGGAATGCTTTTGATTTCCTCAGAATTTGCTGAGCTCACCGCAAGAACGACTTCTTTTTGTATTTATTGTCTGACTTACAATCAGCTACAATGGATAGGGCTTGTCAAGACCTGACTTATCCAATATATTCTCAGAGGACAACAAGAAACACCTCTTGAGATGGAACCCAGCTTACTTTTTGTTATTTATATTTTTATAAAATGTGTGATAATTAGGGATAAGAATAACAAACTATAAATGGGTGCATCTCACCATTCACTAGAGGCATTAGCTAATCCAAGTAGAAGGTGCTACAAATGTAAAGAGCAGGAAAGAAAGAACCCATTTATCTCCTTGACCTCCAGTTTCTTTTCCTAGAATCCAGCTACCATATTTACCCATGCGCTCTGCCACTCTTCTCATCTTTGTTACTGCAAAATAACATTAGGCCTCTCATCTCATTCGAATTTCTGGAGATGAACAGGGATATCCAGCCACTAAAACTCCAAAGTTCATCAGAAACCAAGACACATACAAGTCTGGTGATGGTGGGAATGTCCACTAAGAAACATTTGCTGTTAGCAGTATAATGACACTGAAACCTAAGCAAAATTGTAATGCAAGAGGACTTGAGTGATGGGTGAAAGGAAAATGGAAGCCTTAAAAAGTTAGATCTTCTGTAGTAAGATGAGTAAAGAAAAAAGTTATACTCACTCCTTTGGACCACTCATTGCATTTTTAACCGTTCTTTTACATGTTAATATTTATTTTATAAACCTTCTCTCTTTCATTTCAAGAGCTGTGCTACATGTACTATTTCAAACTCTCAAATTGTTATAACAATTGAGTTTCCAGGGTATCCTTGAGAACAAAAAAATCTTGCTTGTTTAAAATGCCAGTTGTGATGTTGTAAACAGTTTAAGAAATATGGATGTGAGTGGTAAGTATATATAAGTTTAAATGGTTATGTTAAGGTAAAGGTGAACTGTGGTTTACAGTTGTAATTTCTTTTTAGAACTATTTTTCTATGCAGTATCATTTATTGCAAGAACCAGGTTCTTGCTTGCTTCAGACATAGAAAAAAGAAAAAAAAAAAAGAAAAAAAAAAAAAAAACAAAAAACCTGAGTCGAGAGTTAAGTGAATTCCAGTCATGGAATATAAGGGAAATAATATATTTTCAAGCCTCATATTGTCAGAAGAGAGAAGTGGTAGCTAGGTAGCTACCACAGACAAGAGGCTTTAATTTAAAACAAATTAGGACAGAATTATTCCACTTCACCTACCTTCCAGAGCCAAGCAAGCAATCCAGCACTTAGAAGTCTTCAGGTGAAGACGCAATAAAATGAGTAACATGCAGCCCCCAATACCAAGGTTTATATCCTACTGAACATAAGTTTAGGCCAAAAGAATGAGAACCCAGTGAGACAGACAGACCCAGCTACCACATTCCCTGTTTACCTGCTTTAACAAATGCAATGTATTTAGCCATAAGCAGAACAACTCCTATAATTATACTTGAGCACTTTGGTTCTTCACCTGTTGAGCACTTTAAATCCAAATCCCACACGCCCTGCAGACTGATGGATGACTGAAAACATGAAGTACCGTAGGTTATGCAGACTTGACACTGCTTCAAATCTGTTTTCTTTTGTTTGGTTAGTTTTTTCCTTCTCTTTTTCCTACAGTGTGTGTTATTAAGCATGAGTTCTGTCTTTGGACAGCTGATAAAGCATGCTTGGCTTCAAAGTATGAATCTTTAGAGATGAAATTTTGAGAAGTTTCTGTGAGAAGACACCCCTGTAAATTGAGCCTGGTATCTGGTATATACTTTACCAAATAGCCTTAAACTATATTTGAAGCAAAAACCAAGACGAATGTATTTCCTTCAAGAATGCAAAAAAGGAAAAAAAGGAAAAAAAAGAAAAAAATTAATAAAAAAGGAATAAAAAAGAAGAAATCCCTGAAATATTCTTCTATAGATGAAAACATTATATTTCCCATCCCTTGTGTTTTCAAGGTATTTTCTATTAAGGAAAGAGCTGAATCCTAGGCAGTGTACAATATTGATGCTACTTCCTATAGTTGTTGTACTATTTTAAATACAGAATTACATGCAGACACTGGCATCTTTAGTGTTGAAAACTGGTATCTTAAAGTGGAGCTGATAATTAGAATATCCACACAAAACCAAAGCCAGTATTTTTCCTAGACTGAAGAAATTTAAAATAGAGGCACACACACCTGTACACATACATATCTATGGCAGCTGATACATTTTATCTAATTTTCTGTGCACTTCCAGGAGGAATCACACTTGCCTTACTCGCTTGAACCCTCCTACCTGCAGCAACAGGTCATGCGAGTAAGACAAGCTGTACCTGACCCTGCCAGTAATCAGACTTCATAAAGAGAAATGTAAACCCAACAGATTACAGAAAAATTGAGACTTCAGCTGGCCTAATAATGCTGACTTGAAGGAGTCTATGTTCTACATTTCCCATGCTGTTCTAAGAAAATTCTCAGTATGAGATTTATAAATGTATGATTTCTGTTTGTTCCACCTTGTTCAAACAAGAAAAAACAAAAACAAAACCAAAAACAAACAAACAAAAAACAATTGGAAAAAATCAAAAGTAAACTAGATGCCTACCAACAAATCTGATAGTGTTATCTGTGCACATTATATTTTGAAGTGCAATATATTAAATTATTGTACAGGTAACATTATATCTTTTCGGGCAAATAAGCCATTTCAATTTACATATTGTACACCTGGTTAGTTTAGAAAGATAACATTATGCTTATCATATTTGTGTTGCAAATAAATCAGACTGCTTCATTCTCTGACATGAGAAACACTGTATCTTAATAAACATATAACCAGATTGTAATCTGATTCCCCATCACAAAAATAAAAGTCAGTTACAAAACCAAAGTAGGAGGAACATAAATAAACAGAAAGATAGAAAGCGGAATGCTTTCTCCTTTGAGAGTTCAAGGTATAGAGCCAGAACAGCTGAATATAGCAAAATAGTCTATTGTTTATTTAAATATTAATTGGGGTAAGATGTATTTTAACACATTAAAACTATAGAAAGTTTCTGTTTATTTAGTCATTGCCTGTGAAACACAAGTATACTAAAAAGAATTCAGAAAATTTAAATAAGGAAAAAGGCCTGAATGGTAAAATTGTTGATATTTGCCATACTTATTTTTGCTTTGTATATTTTTTTAGATTTGAAATTCTCTGTAATTTGGTGAAGTACATTATGAAGTGTTTTATGATTTCATGTCCACCTGATTGGAATGGCCTTTGGCAGAATGCAAAGACGAACAGCGTTGTACAGTTTGATACCAAAAAATGATGTTTTAATTCATGCTTAAACCTTAACACTACATTAGATTTGAGATCAATTAGGAAGGAATTAAAGCGTGCATAGGAAGGTGTGTGAATTTCATACATATAGGTAGATACAACATATATTTCATACAATGGAAATTATTTGTTTTAAAATAAGCCCACGTCCTGCTGTATCAGTAAATTAGTACTCTACTTCCTCAGCACTGCACCTAGTGTATAGTCAAGGAATGTTTGGTCATTGGGTGGTTTTTCAAGCAACTGCTACAAGATGGAGTGTCACTGGTGGCCCGGTGTCACACGGGGCCTGCAGCCTCTCGTGGCCTGTGGAAGCAGTGCCCTTGAGAGGTTCCTGGCCCCGTGGCACCTCAGGCAGTGTCACCGTGCTGTGCCAGGCCCTCTCCATGCAGGCCCCCCGGCCCCTCACCCGGAGCAGTGGGCCTTCACATCAGCCCAGCTCAGCCTTTTGCACTCCAAGCCTTGAGCCTGCCCTGCCCAGCTGGTGGGTTTGATGTCCCCCTCAGCGTTTCAGTGTCGGCACCCGTAGCAGGAGCACACTGGAGGCTGACCCATCAAAGTGGTGGTTTCTGCACGCCAATTTGAGGTCTGAAGCTGATTTGGCAGCTCCAGGTGTCAAGATGTGTGCACTGAAAACCTGTGAAAGCAGAGCCTTAGAGTAAGAGAGCTTAAAAGCATCATGAAGCAACGTTACTCCCATTACTGTTCCAAGAGCATCTTATGATGCAGGGATACCACCCGCCAACTGTGCTCGAGGTGAGGAATATCAACAAACCCCTTAATGTCTAGAGAGGTGCTTCCTGGTGTATAACAGGTTGACACCCACACTTATACAGTGCCTTTCATCCAGAAGGATCTCCAAGCACTTTATTAGCCAACACACAAACTCCAGGCTGGGTTGCAGCTGGGACAGGTAACCCAGCATAGCAGGATGCTGGGGTTCTCCCACCTGTCCCCATGCTGCTGGGGAGTTTCCTTCCACAGCACCCTTCCAGCATCTGGGATCTCACAGTCTGAGCCTGTGCTGAAGGAGAGGAAAAGGCTCACTGAACCAAGAGGAAGACCTGAGGAAAGCAGAGATGAGGGCAATCAGTGCTCATACCATCCCCGCAAGGAGTAGGCATGGAGCAATGAGCATCAAATTAACCTTCCAGGACAATCTCTGCCTTTTCTATTCCTGACAACAGCAGTGAGGTCCCTGCAGTGGAGGAGCTCCCTGGGAGGGTGCCAGAGGATTCTCCTGGCTAGTGCCAGGCACAGGAGCTGGTGGCACTGGCAGCTGAGCCCTCTTGGTCAGGAATCTTGGCAAGTCTCCTCTTCGTAAGTGCATTTTCCCCCGCTTTCTTAGCGGGAGAGATCCATGGGGGTACTTGCTGCACAAGCAGCCTCCCCCAAGCGCCCTGTTCTCTCCCCGAGTCTGCCCTCCAGCCAGCTAACACGAGGGATGACATGGGGCACAGGACTTAGGCATGATGATTGTGCTTTGGTTTGGGCAGCTGCTCTTTAGTGAGACTCAGCCCTAACCCTAAGGGTTCTTTTATGGCAGAGCAATGGGGACTCGTCTCTCTGCATGGACAGGATCAGCAGACGAGAGACCACCATTTCATACTGCACAGAACAGAAAGAGGATATCTACATATATCTATATATACACATAATGATTTTTCACTGTCAAGGTTCCAGACAACCGGACCCAGGAACCAGAGTAAACACTCACATTCCTGTAGATTGTGCCACTTTCTTGCAGCTCATCCTCAACACTGATGGCTGTGGCAGGTTCAGTGCCTACTGCAGCCCCATGGCCCATCTGCAGCTATTCACCGTGTTCACCTCCAGGGACCATCTTTCAGGAACAGATGTTTTATGGCATACTCATATGCATACACTGAGTCCTATCAGGAATTAAGCCCTCTGGATCCACAGAAATTGCTTAATTTATCTCTGAAATGCAGCTACCTCTATGGCATAATGCTGTAGCTGTTTAACTACATAATAGGCTGTTCAGGACAGCAAGTATAAAACCGAAATTGAAATGGAAGGTTGCCCAAAAGAAAATTTGGCCAGCATATGTGGGCTGATTCAGCTCCTCTTGATGAAATAAAATTCCAATAGCTGAAAGAGGCCATAGCATCCATTACTGAATGTCTTTTCCAACATTAACAATTCTATGATTCTGTATCTAAAAACAGTATTCCAGATCTTTTCTCATTAAATGCATATTGCATTTCATAAAAGATGATGGCAGAAGAAGACTGCACATCCACTAATCCACGTTTCCACACCCAGCTTTTGTCCCGTTACCCTTCATTGCCAGAAGAGAACTGGGCTTTTGAAGTCAGATCCTGGTTAAGGTAAATGAGTCTGTCTACACAGCTTGCTCTTTAACTGAGCAAACACAGAACAGTTTTCATCAGCTGGCAATTTAATTCTATATTTTATTACGGCCAAATTGTTATTTTTCTAAATTGGTTTTGTTGGACAGGATTTTTTACTTCTCTAGGTACAAAACCATGGATATTTTCACCTAAGCATAAATGAGGGGGAGGCTTATTTGAATATATAGTCATTATTCACAAACACAGCCCATTAGTGAGGAATTCTTTTCTTACCTTGACACTCTTTCATTCAACACACTATTTCCCATTCCTAAAGCTACACTGTCATACAAGTTTCTTATTTGTGAGATGGATTATTGCAGAGCTCCCGGCTAAGTTCTGATCCCAGCTGTATTAGAATCAATGCTCAGAAACTGAATTCAGAAAGAAATATCAGATCTGAATCAGTATAATTCAGATCAATATCTGACTCAGCAAGTCTGAGGTAGGAAGGGCTCTGCATTCAAGGTAGCACATGTGTCATTACTTTGTAGGAGCTCATTTTTCCTTTCAGCTAGGTCACAATCATGCAGAGGGCTCGGTAGTAGGTTCAAGTCTCTGAAGAGTCCTCACAAAGAAATGCCAGTTTTGTTTATAATTACTCACAGACTCCACATGCTCATATCCTTGCTTTGATTTACCCTTAGAAGGTTTAATAGAATGGCCATATCATTTTAAAAGGGCTCAGCATGTATGTATTATTTAGTTCAATTTATACATTAATTTCCTAACTGAAATAAAATTCCCCTTCAAGTAGCCTGGCTTATATGCTCTAGAACTGTTCTTTCCTGAAGAAAAGCCACTATGACTGTGCAGGATTTTCTGTACAGAGACAAAATTCATACTTTTCTTTACCATGGACATGCCAAAATAATTAAGTGTGGCCTAAGGACTAAATTAAATGCCTCCTATAGAACTTCAAGGAATGTTAGAACCAGGAAACTAGCTGTTTAGTTATCATTAAAAGTATATATAAATATATAAAAATATATCTATACATAAGAAATCATATCAACAATGAGGATGAACTGAGTGCCAAATATTCACCATCTGTATAAAGCTACACTTCACTAGAATTAAACTATTTTATGTAATTCTCTTTCTCATGCTTTTATGGTTCTTTTGATAAATTCTATTTGGTAGCATGCAGGATACCTAAATTGAATGTACAGTATGTTGTTTCATTGCTACAATAATTTATTGCTTCTCAGTAATATCTTCTTTACCAGAATGTTATTTGTTACTTTGAAGACATATTTGAAAATTGTTTTATTATTGAGTTATTCTTTTTTTCATGGTTCTTTACTCACATCCAGCTGATTGTAAGAAAATGTGCTTCACTATTTTGCCCCATGGCTCTTTTATGAAGCTGCCTCTTTCAATTGGTTTATGTATTGTTTATGTTCATCTCCTGTAAATAATTCTGCAATTAAATTTTTTGAGAAAAAATAGAGTACACTCTTTATTACATTTTCAATTTTGCATTAGTTAAAATCTGATATTTCCAACTAGACAATTTATAGACAATACTAAACTATTACTTTAGACTTGTAGCCTTTGGAGTGTTAGGAAATCAATTATAAAAATAATTTTGATAGGATTTTAGCTGAAATCAAAGGAAGAAGCATATAAAATCTGATGGGAAATAGAAAATAATGGAATAAACTATGCCATTCCATCGATGTGTTTTGATTTATAGTCATTAATACTTTAGGTATAGAATGTCTTCCACTGATTTTGAGTGAGAATATTTTGTTCCATTAACAAAAAGAATACTAGTTTCTTTTGCTTGTAAAAAACCCAAAACTTAATTACTTGTAAGCAGTCAACAGAAGTAACTGAATGGATTTGTTTTGACAAGGTGAATTCTGAAGCATCTCTCTCTGTGTTTTTACTGTTTGCAGCAGAGTAACCAAAAAGAGCTTTTAGCCTACTTCATGGTTTTCAGCTCCTTTCAGGGCAGACAAGTCTCCTTCTGGGAATGGCTTTAGCAACTCCACAGAAAATTTGATGAATACTTTGCCACATTTCTTGGTTAGACAAGAACCATGGTAGGCATGAAAAAAAGATTAGTCTAAACAAAGGAGTTATCAGAAATAATATGAAAAACATGGATTAATTTGGCACAGAAAAGTGCCTGGTTTCTTGAACCATTAGATTTTTTTATATATATACTATTGTAATGCTTAGGAGCTCTAGCTATGGACCACTTATATGCTTGAACATTGTACATTTACAAACTGAAAATTTTCCCTTAGCACAAAGAGTTTACAGCCCAACCAATAGATAAGAAAGAACAGACAGGCAGACACAGAAGAGAAACTGATGGAAAAAAGTGAGATGCTATTAATTAAAATGAAGAGCAGCATCCTATCAGTTGTCATTTGTTTTGCAGCCATCAGAAAAAGAGGGGATAAGGAAGTGGAAGATACCCTCAGGGATGTCTTCACAAGAAGGGATTGAGTCAAGAAAGATATTTGTTTGAAAATTTAACACAGAGATGATGAATTTTAGCATCCTGAGCCAGCTGGAGGTGGAAGATGACATCTCCTGCCTTAATGGCTGGTGCTAGGTACACCATGGCCAGGTGGTGTACAAAGAGGCTGTGAAAGGTCTTGACAGTAAGACCAATAAAATTCAGCATTCAACACTCCGATGGCTCATTGCTTCTATGAAGGAGTTTTCATCTTTAATACCTGTTGTGGAAGGCTCAAAATTTTCCAGCTGTATGCCAGCAGTTTTAATGAAAATGAAATTAAGGGAGAGGTCATTAGAGCAGCATAGTGGTTGTTTTTGTCTATGTCCTAACACTGGATGTTATGACTTGGAGCATCACTCACAGCAGTTCTGTACTGTTATATCAGAACTAAGGCCTTGATCACTTCTAGCTGAAATTCCAGTAACCTCCTAGCTTCTCTTAGCCTTCAGGAGTTCCCTAAAATAGGCTGATCCTTCTAACAGGCAAGCTGTTTCTTGTACAACAACCTCACAGATGGTTGAATGTCAGTATTACATGCATGCCTGTGTAAATGAGGACAGGCATCGCTGATGAACTAGTAAGGTCAAGTAAAGCTGGGGCATAGATGTGACATATTTTATTTCAATTGCTGAACCAAATAATCAGGTGCAGAGTACATGCTCTGGAATTAACATATTTATTCCAGTTGAACTGCACTGGCACTGACAGTGAGTTTGTGGAAGGCTGTTATTGTTTTAACTGTAGCAGCACAGCTGAAGTGTGAAAATTTTAGAATGTAGACAAGTACCTTACATAACCTGTTGCAGCCCTAACACAATCCCTGCACAGATTCTGCCGTGGCTTTTTAAACAAGCAATTTATAAGTAGCTAGAGGATAATACAGTAATAAAAACTAGGCAACACTAGTTTGCCAACATCCTATCACATCAGCCAATTTAATTTTCCCTTTTAACAAGATGAATGGCCTAAGGAATTAGGTAAAAAGAGTAGGCTGTGATAGATCTTCATTTCATTGAGGCTTTTCATTCAGTTGCAGTGTATGGTTTTCATATAACACTAGGAAAATATTCTCTAAATGAAATTTTTGTAATATTAAAACTGATGCAGCTAAAAGTATTATTTTAAATACACATATGCATTTGATCTTTTGTGAAATCTGAAGGCCTTTTGAAGTGTGAGAAGGAGAAAAACCTAACCTGCTGTCAGTACTATTCAGCAATTTAATTAACAACTTTGATGATTTACTAAAAAAGTCATCATTGACCTGGGAGTAATTGATCTGGGAATGGTTACAGGTTCTGCAGAGGATATGATCAAAATTCACAGTGATGCCAAGAAAACAGGCATTCTTTCTAAATTTAATGTGATGTAATTCAGTGAAGAAAAAATGAAAAAATGCTATACTGAATGCTATCCTAAATGCTGTACTCAAATGTGACAGAATATTCTTTTGAGAAAAAATAGGGCAAAAAAATGTGATCACAAGCTGAAGGAGAGTCAACCTGATGCTAAATCAACACACACCATATCACATGCTCTTAAGAAAAGAGGAAATCTAATAGTGAATGTATTAGCATATCATTAAATTAGTGTGGCTTAACAAATTATCGTGCTGTGTAATCATCCGTGTATACACAATCTTAAATTGTGGCACGCACACATTATTGGACTTGGCATTGCAAGCCAAGCTAAAACAAATTACCCATAGAAGGGAGGAGTCTTCAGATCGATAACAACCAAACTCGTGTCTCTATCTGAGACATGGCTCATCCGCCCCCATCCAGGCTGCTCAGTAGAAATCTCCATGGGCACTGCATTTTGCTCTATGTCAAGTGTCCAAGGACTTCTAACAGACTTGGGTGGAGATGGTGTTTGTCTCTGTCCTAGGTGTGAACCCCAGCCGGTTTGGGATACAGGGCAGGATGCTTTTCGTGTGCTTGTCTGCCTGTGTTTAGGAACCAGACTGTCATGTTTGGGCAATGGTGGGATATAGACTCTCTGAATCTTGCTGTCTTCAACTTAGCCACTTCCACCCACATTCTGTCTGAGACGGCAGAAATTAACCTCTGAATCTCAAGCAAATACTCAAACACAAAACGTTAACAAGTGAGATAGGCAGAGACATTTCATAATACCTTAAAGTGACACTGACTGGCTGAGTACTCAGTGATGCCACTGAGAAAATTGCAAGTCAGATGCTGGGGATGTAGGGACATTTCCTGTACACTACAGAGGTTCTTGTTCCACTTTGTTCAATACTGGTGAGTTTTGGTTAGAGTATTAAATCCTGTTTTGGAGGAATTGAGAAGCAGTGGAGAAAATTTGAAAGAAAGTAACAGGGATTACAAAATATTTAGAAAGCATGACATAAGTGAACAGAATTCAGAAGATGGATCAAAAAAAAGACTGATTTGTTTCAACACATATGAGTTGTTATGAGCTGTTAAAGAAATTGCTTCCCCGTTTCCTGGAAGGAGGTTATTAGCATCATTAGCAGAAAAGTCCAGCTTATGTTTCTTTGGATAAGAGTAGTGAATCCCTGTTTAACTATTTAACTCAAGGACAAAATAGCAAATATGTCCTATGCAGCTTTGCAGCTGTGACTCATGTCAGAACTCCCTGAAGAACCACAGGAACCACCATCCAGCATCCTGGCTGCACACATGCTCTGAAAGGGATGTGCCTACACAACTGGTACCCTCATCTCACTTGACAGATGATCCTATTTATAAGCAACTGACCATTTGCAAGTGTGAAAGAGGCATTTGCTTGCCCAGGTTGCCATTTCTGTTTAGCAAGCTGTTCCCCAGCCCTCCCCAGAAGGAGAAGCTGACTAGGAAGGTGGATACAAGAGGCTAGTGCCTCTGCTGGCCTCAGCACTTGGGGAGCTGCTCAGGGTCCCCGCTTCTTCTCCTGTGTGTTATGGGGTTATCAGCTCACAAATGAACCAAGATGGGCTGTTCTTGAGTAGAACACCTTAATACTAAATAAGGGAATTGCAGAAAATCTCTGATAGCAGCTGAGTCAGCAATCTTCTTTTCTCAGTGTGAGGTTCATATCCCTTTTTATTAGTAGCAGGCACAAGGCTGCTTGACATTCTGCAATTAAGAAAAAAAATCTAAATAAAATTTCTGCTCTACATGAGGCGTAACATTACCGCAGCCTTTACTCCTGAATGGAAGCCCAGATCCTGGCCAGGAGTAGACATTATTAACCTGCTCAGACAGAATTTCTTCAAAAGTCTTTGTGGTTGTTGTGTGGCTCATGTATCCTTTGTGACCCACACTAACTCACCTGCACAGGTGACAGCTATCAGAAATACTGAGGAGTTTGCTTGTCAGAAGGGCTCTGCACATGTCATTGCCATGCTTGGCTTCCTCCTCGCAACTGAGCACCATCACACTCACTGCAGAGCTTGGCACTAAAATATTTCAGGAAGACAAGGCTTAGGTCAGTGGAATGGAAAATAATGACAAATCAATTTAAATGCAGATCCTGGAGAATTATATTATAATAGACTGCTTTAGAGAAATCTTAAAAGGAAATTAGCTTTGGTAAAAATCAAGGATTCAGTGTATTAAAAAGTGACATAATCCCAGTCACAAGAGAGGTGATAAATCAGTTTTGCCAGATAGGAAATAAATCATGACTGAACAATAAGGGGAGCAGATGAATGTTATGCTTTGGGGCTTGAATATGTCAAAGTGAATTTTGTAAACTATTTATAAGTTTATGAAGCATTGACAACATTTAAAAAAAATCTGGTATTTAGAATTTTATGAATGTTTATATTCATATATTTGTATGAGTTTATGTGGCTTTATATGTGTGTATGTATATATATATATACATATCTATATGTGTATATATAATATGTATGTATATATTTATCCATACAGAAATAAAAGAGGAGCAACTGTAAATTTTAAATATATTTACACTTTTAAATGGCCAGAAATCATGTTCTGTTTGATTTGTGCATATCTGTGTCTCATGATAAAACCATTTGCTTGTCTAAATCATAGAAAGAGGAAGCTGAAAGAGGAGGCTGAGAAAAGGGAAAACCTATGGAGCAAAACCAATGTCAATGCTATATTCCTTATCCTTTGCTTATTAGAAATTCATGGTTGCTTTAGCTGATTTGGAATAGGACTTTACCATAATTCTGCTTCACAGAGAAGGAGCATTTCTGGGCTAATTCACACTACATATCGGTTTCTACAGCCAGATCTCAAATCAAAGGCATACATGCATATTGTGCCAGAAAGCAAACAGATTCTGCAGGAGATGAACTAATTCATTTAGACACTTTTCAGCCTCAATTAGGAGGTTGTTGTATTGTTTGAAGACAAATTGGTGTATAAAAAATTCAAGATATTTTAATCCTCCACTCAAATTCACTTCATTCTCCCAAATCTTTCCAGAATACATATTATTGTCATCTTATTTAATGAGGCACAGAATAAACAAATTTTACAAGAGCATCCTCATTTGAAATAATAAGTAAGAAGCTGTAACTCTCCATCAGATTTTACATTCTTAATTAGTAACTGAAAAAGGAAAAAAGCCTGATACCTGGAGATAAATGTAAATTTCTATCTGTTCAGTTAGAAGGGTCACTTAAGACCACATGTGAACCAGCTGTGATAGCACATGTGGAGATGAGGTTCCCTCTGTGTGTCTTTTCCCAGCTTGCTTGTCTCCAAATATCAAAGTAAGGTAAGTGTAATAAAAATGCTGTGGTAAGTCAGAGGCCACAAAATTTTCCCAGGAATTTACTGTGTCACAGGAGAACAAGAGGATACAAGGAGAGGAGGTGCATAGGAGAACCCGAGGAGCAGATGGCAGCATTTCATGGTCATGTGAAGGATTTGTAGGAAGCCTCTGGAGCACATTTACCATCTGTGATGTGTTTCACTTTGATGGCATTTACCTTGTGAGATGTAACAGATTGTGACCCTTACTTGGCTTCTTTGTGGGATCAACTTTTCTGGAAAACAGAATAGCTAGTCCATGAGCTGCTAAGTATTCGTCTTTATTGTCACAAATGAAATATCTGTAAATATCTTCTGTGAGGATCTGTTATGTTATCTAGTGTCAGACACTATACTGGGACTACTGACTTTTTTGGACAAAGATTAATGGCTTCCGGTGAAGCTAATATTGTATTTTCACCTGTGAAGAAAAAGGTTAGGTGAGTTCAGGAACAAGATGAGTGATAACTCTCAGTCAATTTATGAAAGGGGGTAGTTTTCATGGTAAAATATATGAGGGAAATTGTTCCTGGGGAAGTGGGTGAGAGATGTCAGAGATGGATAGGAAAGAACAATAGATGCTTTTCAGTCACATGTTCATTTCCAGCAGCTAAAAATGAAGGATTATTATGATCAAAATAGTATCTAACTCGCTGTAATTCTCCTTGCACTACCTTACATTACCCAAGGGAGATCTGGATTTCAGAAAGTGTATGAGGAGCTGACGGCCCTTTTAACCCCCACCACATCCCTGTGCTCTCTCTGCTGATTTGCCCCTCTTTCTGAATATCTCCAAAGTTATAACGTTACTTGCTTTTTCTCTAAACAAACTGACACTTCCCAGGGTCCTGGGAGTTCCCTCCTCCTACAGTGCTGGTTAAAGGCAAACGTCCTTTGACCCTTCTTGCTTCATTTTACCTTATTCTGGAAGGAACCTCACTGTTTCTTACATTTAACTAAATAAACCAGTATAACCTGTATAATAAATTGGAATAAATGTAGTTCTCCCACCCTTCTTTGTCAAGTAGGAAACGGAAACAAATAGATTAGAGAATGCCTTTGAATACTGACTGGAGGGACAGTCTGGGGAAGCACTAAATTATTCCGTTCCTTTTGGCTGTGTCAAACAGGACAGAAGAAGCTTTTCGCAGTCCCATTTTGCCAGTCTGGACAGTGTGAGGAATGAGAGGCATACACCCCATCTCCTTCCCAGCCTGCCCTCCTGGATGTCCTCCCAAAGGCAGGCAGACCGCCACGCCCTCTCGGTGTGTCCTGCCGTGCAGCTGGGCCGGGGGCTGCTGGCACAGGCACAGCACAGCTGCCGTGTCCGGCAGGCTCAGCCAGCGCTTCTGAGCACAGCTCTCTGCCTTTCAGAAGTTTATACTGCCACCCATTGCTCTGTCGGAGCACATTTCCCCTGAAAAGTGATAGCAAACTCCTGAACAGATTTCATTTGCAATAACACATTTCTCTTTCTGGAATCACAGCTCTCCATCACAGCAAACAGATATATTTGGGAATAATGTTTTCTGAAGTGTGTTGCGTAGGTTAGAGCGGAAATGCTCTCTCAAAGGCAAAGTGTGATCAGACTGTGGAGCCACTGGATCTATTTTCAGTGCCTGCTTCTTCTCAGCCAAGAATACTTTGGCCCCAGCTTTGTTCCCTCTGTCACAAGGGTTTTGTTCCAGATGTTGTCAGCATGTTGCAGTGATGCAGGGGAAAAAAATTCAGGTCTTCATAACCTTTGAGGCTGAGCATCCATTGCCTGACAAGATACATTACACCACATGATTGGAAACAACTGCACCTGCAGGACAGGTGCAATGGGAACTATGGCTCCTACAAAATGAGATGAGAAGGAAACTACATTTGGGACTGTGCTGGTACATCTGGGCCATCAATGTATGCTGCTGAAATAATGGAATCTATGTTTTTCTGTATACAGAGCTTACAATAAAAAGGCATTAAACCAATATATCAGCAGTCAGTGTAAGCACCAAATTCAAGAGCTTTCTTCAATAGTAATGATTCACCCTTTTTCAGGAAATTTAAGGGGTTTCATGTTATCATATAGTTCTACAAATGTTTCCTTGCACCATGCTTGTGGCATTCAAAGAACTTTAATTTAAATCTTCTTTCTTCCCTTTGGCTTCAGCTGCTGTAACTATACACATCCAGCTTGCATCTGTGTTCCCCCCACGTGCACACATGTGCATAGATGATAAATTCCTTTATACCAGTACTTGTCATTAATGAACTTCAGTCTCAAATTTTCCAAGCCATTGGTCAGCATCTCATGAAATTATCTGGCAGAACATTTGTAGGCATAAGAATGCACTTCTATAAATGGGACTAGGAAGAAAATGAATTTTGTTTGTACTTAAAAAAAATGGGATACTCATTTCACCAACATCATAGCACTGAGCAACTCCATGGTATGTCTAGAGTAAAGCCCAGCTCTGCACGAGTCATGTGGAAAAAAACTAGAAGCCATTCATGCATGGCAGCTCAAGCTGGAGGGATTTGGGGAGCTTCAGGTCACAGCTATCATGCAGAGCCCAGTAAGGGACAGGATAGGAGACCAGGATTTTCCCTCTACCCTTTTTTCTTCCAGCTTTGAAGAGACTGGGCTGAGAAGATTTTGCTAACTGGAAGCTAGGAAGTATCTCCAGGGATGTTTGGTTTTTTTCTGTCTAGAGCTCAGGAAGCAAGAAGCTATTGAGGAAAAAATCTAGCTCATACTGAGAAGGAGGACAGCAAGCTTGGAGAGGAGGAACAGGAAAAGACCCAGGGGGTAGGAAAGACACGCTTGAGGAAACAGGAAGAATTACATGTGAAAAAAGGTGCTGATGGAGGCCAAGACTGGCTGCCAGGGTGGAACAGGAACTTATCCTCCCTGGCCCAGACTGAATTCAGGGCTACTCAACAGCAAATGTTCAGCTACTCCCAGTTAATGCCTCTGAAAAAACAACAGATCATTACTCAGCTGTGTCTCAGGCCTCTTAAGAGACCAGTTCACATGGAGGTCAGTAAAAATGATGGAAGGGTCTGGTCCTTTCAAACAGCAACCTGGATTTTAGTTTGGGGTTGAAGGGTTGGGGGATTTTAAAAGCCTCTTGCAGAGTGCAAGAAAAAAACAACTCTAACCTGTCCCTCATCCTATAAAGAATAGATTGATCACAGCTTATTCTAGGCCAAAGGAGCTGTGGGGAAGCAGGCTGAGCAAGCTCCCAGTTGGCTCATGGAAGGTTTCTCAGCACCCTCTCTCTCTCCATTTCCCCACTGACAGTGCCACCACATGATATGCAAGTATGAGAAACTACAAGTAAACACAGGGGTTTATAACACAGCAAGGAGAAACCTACCTAATGAAATTAAACAAGGTTCCCATCTGAACATAAAAGAACTTCAATAATTCTAATTAATGGCCAGGAGACACATTACAAGACACAAGACAAGCAATGAGGAATAAATGAATAAATAAAAACAACCAAGAATGCTGAATCACAGAATACATTTTGTTCATTTTATTTGTTGTTTTTTCATTCAAGTTAAAAAGCAAAAGGAGCTGCAGGTAATATTCAGGTCTTGTTAACGCTTTAAAAATAAATCGACAAATCAAACTCACTACAAAATATTGCAGATGCAATTTGATTTCTGTAATGCATAATCAGCCATCGTATGCCAGGGAGGATCAGCAGTACATTCACTGAACATAAGTCAAGACAGGTATACCAGATCTTACAGAAGTACCTGCTGTTGACCCTGTACCATGCTTGAGTAACCTTGCCCCTCACTTTAGTGGCCTGGACTTATCCCTGTGGACTCATGAATAGCACTTGAACTTTAAATCTACAACTGGAATTTTCTGTGTTTGTGCTCTAACTGCCTATATTTAGACCATTGAATCAAGCAAAGAGAATATTTCCTTTTATACCTCTAAGTAAAATAATTTAAGGCATATCTGAAGTGTAAGCTAAGTGAGATACCACCTAAATTCCTCAATTTCAAAATAACAATGTAAGACACTTGGTCTATAAGGTTGATATTGCTATTTCAAGATACACAAATTTTTTAATTCCAAAAATAATAAAATTATTATAGTGTTGTGTGAAAGTAATAGATAACTCTGTTTCTCCTAAATTAAAAATGCTGTGAAAGACAATTCTTGCCTGACTGAGCATTTGTTCAAGTAGTGATTTTAAAGAGAGTGTCTAAGTGACAGTTCCATCCAGCCCATATGGTTTTACCTTTAAATTACCCTGAAATTCAGCAATTAAGGGAACTTTTAATAGCTGCAGCAGTCTGCACCCCAGTACTGTCTTATACCATTGGTAGAAAAAGCTGTGTTAATGAGAGGTCATGGGATAGAAATCACTTGCTTTGCTCTAGTGAACAAATTGTCATTTATAATGAGGACTGTGTGAGGATTTGTGGCATAAGCATTTGGAACATATTTCTGCATACTGGAGGTGAGGAGGAACCCTGTTAGTTTCAGATGGAAAGAGAAAAGTACAATTTAAAAATAAAAATTTGTCATAAATATCAGGATGAACTGTCACAACATGAAAACTGACATGAGAAAATACCTTCTCCAAGACTACAATTTCCCCTCTTCCCTTCTCTGATCCACCACCACAGGCAATGGCCAAACAGAAAATTCATTGAAGGCAACTTTGCTCCTGGCTGGGCTCAGCCTATGCTCAGCAACTTTTCTCTAAGGAGAAAAGTAGCATCATTTAGTGTATTTGGGGGTGGAAAAATCTGCTGTTTCTATTCTTGAAACATTAAGTATCTCCTGTCCTTATCCACATAGAGAAAAGACACAGGTCAGTTCAAAATTTACTTTTATCAACCACAAATGGATTTTCAAAACACTAATAAAGGATCATTTACCAGAGGCTGATATTAACTGGTGGGGGCATAGCTAGTCAGAGTCAGAATGGAGTAGCCAGGGTGCTAGTCTCATCCTAGCTGAGAGTAGAGAGGACAAGGGTATTCCTCTCCATCTGCAGATGTTATCTCCCATAACATTTGGACAGACATTTCCTTCTAGTAGACTTCTCTTGCACCATGTTGGATTAATGTTGCTCTGCTGCTATTAATATTACTGCTGCTTTCCCTGGATAAATGCTGTCTGCACCAGAAAGAAGGAAAAACTTTGAGCAACCAAAAGGACATTCCACAGTGAATTGTCCAACCCCTTAACAATTTCTACCTAAAATAGCCCAGTTTTGCAAGTCCTCTCAACACCAACAAATTAGAACATTTTGCTGGATTGAAAAAAAATATGAACAGAAAAAGCAATTTCAAACAAGCTGTTGTTACATTTACATGTAAAACAGGTAAGAAAGTAAGTTTAACTCTAATTATGCTTTAAATGCCCTCATTTGATATTTTTGACATAGAACTTCTAGTCCATATATAGCCTTTCCAAGACACCCCCAAATTTAAAGAGTCATGAATGTTATATATTAAACTTCAGAAAATGTCTAACAGGTGAGCACAAAAATAATCTGTTTAGTTTATAAATCAGTCCCCACCCAACCCACCCTACTCCAAGCTCAAAAATCTAAATGTCATCTGATTTCAATATATCAGTATTTTCCAGGGAGGAAGTATTGGGAATTAATAGGCTTATTAGACTAGCAAGGAAAAGTACAACAGGCAGCACATAAGGGGAAGCTAGCCTGCTTCAAAGTCCTGAGAAGGCCTGAATTTCAAGACTGAGATTAGTCACTGGAACAAGCTGCTAATAAAAGCAGCAAGTTCATTTCTTTGGCCTTCAAAAGCACAATAACCGGATTTCTGAAAATAAGCATTAGTCAAACTCAAGTGATGAAGCCTGATAAAGGAATGACTGAGTGAATGTTAATGGCTTGTGATGTGCAGGAGGCTGGATTACATGCTCTAGTGATACCATCTCTCCTCAAATGCTCTGAGTAAATACAGCATTGTACTTGCTTCAAGCATAATGATCAGGATTCAGAAAATCTACCTTTTTCTTCTCCTCAATTTTATGTTTCTTTTCAGAAATCCGGGAGACAACTGCCATGTTCCCATCCATCTGCTTTGCTGTTTTTTATGCTCGTAAATCTTGAAAAGAAGCAGAATTCACCTTATGACCCCCTCACACTAATATGGCATTAATATAAATGAAAGCTGGGGCCATTATATTTATCGCTGCTAAGCCCACAGAAATGGCAGGCACTTACTGGGCATGCTGTAGCCTCAGGCATGTGAGATAAACGGCAAGATTTTAGGGACGCCTTGGAAGCTTCAGATCTCATTTTTGTTCTATGAAGAAATAAACACTAGAGATGTTTAAATAACTATTTGCTAAAAAGGCTTATTTATGAATTAAAACAGTAATTTCAGTTCTGCAGATTTGTGTCATGCCTGTCCCATACCAGCCTTCTGGCTGTTGTATCTTCATTATTTCTCTGCAAGGGAAGCTCCCACTGCATCTTCCATTCCTGAATGATTTCTAGCATTGGGTTAAGTTTAAATGGGGAAAAAAGATTCGTTAATAGTAATGTACTTGAAAAGTGTGGAAGTGATGCAAAGCAGCAGTGCCACTGCTACCATTTGCTCTGAGGAGTCGTTCTGCAGGTGAGGAGCTGTGCCCCTTTTTGATAAGATCTTTCTAAATATCCGCGTGCCTGACACCGTGCTTTCCGAGTAAGTTCTGACTTCACGACAGCAGCACTGCTGTCTATTTCCCTGGAATTAAGATCCATGCATCCTTCCCAGCACCGGGTTCTTGCTGACCCGGTGGAAGAGGGCAGCCACGGCTGCTGGCAGGGGGCAGGACACGGGCAGCACTGGCCTGTGCCCAGCGGGGCTCAGGGGTCCCGCGGCTGGGAGCAGATGGGTGACACGGGCGGAGACACGGCAGAGACCTGCGGCAGCTGGGAATACCGCGGTCTGGAGATTTGACTTGGGCATCCCACTGTGAGCCAGCAGGGCCGTGAGAGGTGATGGTGAGCCTTGTTAGGAGCTTGTGTACCAGTAGGCAATAACGTCCCTGCTTCCTCATCTGGGGTTGTTGTCATTTTGGAACCGGTAACCAACAGCCCGCAGTTTGTTCCTGCTCCGGGGGCGAGTGCTCCTTCTTCTGCCATTAACCAGGACTAACGCTCAACCGCGCAGGGGGAGCGTCACCTCCACACTCCGCCCCCCGCGTACGCACCAGCATCGCTGCGGAAAGCCGGCCGAGGCTTCAGGACCGCGAGCTTCGAACCGAGCGGTTTCTGGCCGTCTGGTAACAGCGCCGTGACCTTCTGCCGGCTTGGAAAAGGCGCTGAGACAGGGAGGAGAGCGGGCGAGACGGATCCTGCCCGCTTGCAGCACAGTGTGCCCGTCCCCTCCGGCGCACAGGCAGAGCCTCCGTGCCCCGGTGCCGCTCCCCGCGCCAGGTGGCAGCAGAGCCGCAGCCACGGCCGGGGAGCGGGCAGGGGGCGGCTCGGAGCCAGCACCGCGCCCCGCCGGACAGCGGCACGGGAAACTTGCAGTGTTCTGGGGTTTTTTTATCGCTGAAAATGTGCCAGGGTTTATATTTGTTTGCGTGGCTTAAAATCAATAATAAATCAAAAGGGAAACAGGGAAAGCTGGGAGCGCAGGTGAGCCCAGAGAGTGACCTGTGCTCCGCAGTGCCTGGGCTTGCGGGTGAACCACAAGCTCTTGGCATGCTCTCTCGGCTGCGGACCTGCGCCTGTGGAGTCACGGCCACACGCTGTTTCTGCTGTGAGAATTTAGGGCAAGGAGAATTTGCCAAAGAGTGACAAATCCCACGAAAGTTTGTTCAAAATGTGTCGGATCTTTATGCATAGAATGCTGTGGCCAGGTTCCTGTCCAGAAGACAAAATCTCATTAATTTATTTACCCTTTAGCTTCTCTTGCTGTGATGTATCGTAATGCCACTCTGATGTTTTAATAGTTAGCAAGTGAGACACAGCAAGACATGTCCTTTAGTCAAATTATTGTTGGAACCACCACCCAAACCCTTTCTGAGAAGTAAATTTCTGAGCATTGAAACTCAGGTGAGTTTCCTCATTAATTTAGTCCTCATGAGAGTTTCAGTCTTAATTACTGACTTTTACAGGGTCAACACTAGACTGCTACTATGAAGCTACTGACATTTTTTATCATGGAGATTTTATTATAGAGGTCAGTCCTACCCTGTGCTTGGCCTTATTTGTAATAATTATAAATCAAACATTTAACCTGTCAGTGGATAAGAATCATAGGGTGACTATAATTTTGGGAATTCGTTGTAGTATTTCTTACAGGCTGCTCTTAGACCATACAAAACTATAAATTTGAAGATTAGTAACTAAAGCAAGAAATTGTAAAATCCTTTCTACAGGCCAGCCTTTCCCAGGTAACAGTACATCAGCCTTTAAGTGGCATAAAGTTGCTCATCCCCAGAGCCATCCAAGGCTTGACAGACCCTGTGCCGCTGACTGGTGTTGTGTCTCCCAACCAGACAAAACTGCATCTCTCACACCTGCCTCAAACCAGACCTGGACATTAAAATTGAAGATGAGACCCCAAACGCATTCCCTGACCTATCCCCGTGCCCATCTCCTGCCCCAGATGGAAGGACAGCTACAACCATACAATACAGTTGGCCCTGGAAAGGGAATGTGAATGCCCTGCCACAGGTCCCTGGCTGCCCAGGAAGATTCTGTAAGGCCAAATACAGCCACGGGGTGGAGGAAGAACGGTGTAACTGAAGTTGCACCTGGGGACCCAGCCTGGTTATACCTTCCTCTGGTAGCATAGCCCGTGTAATCCCCCATGAAGACTGCTTCCAGGAGCTCGGTGCTAACCCACATTTTGCTTTGTTAGAGAAGCCCCTGGAGTAGTTGCAAGATATGCATCTATGCAAGAGTTTGAACTCTGAATGTGTGATGAATTAGACTATTGCCTTTCTGCAGGCCTTAACTTCGGAAAGAGTTTAATTTGCTTTATTTGGGGCTGCTGCAATAGTTTTTGTGAGTAATCCCCTATTTTAATTAAAGAAAGTAAACAGATACGTGGAAAAAGAAATATTAACTGGATCTGTTTTCTTCCCAGTTAAGACTGAATTCTAAAGCTTCAGCAGTGAGTCTGCCTCTACACATAGCCTCAGTGCATATAGACAGGAGCTATGGGATGATAAAAGCCCCCTGAAATTACACGAGGCTGATCAGAAGCCTGTGGTTTAGGCACACATTGCTGATGTTGGACCCTGTTCCACAGTGGGGCTGGGCACAAATGCTGAGCACTGTGAAGGCATCTGCATGCACTGTGACCCTCTGCATCCCCCACGAAGCTAAGCAGGCTCAAGGTCTCCAGGGGCCCTGATGGCCACAAGTCTGGAGCCCAGTAGGATGGAGCCGTGGTGGATATCCATTTCCATTGCTCCCTTCTCCACGGAAGTACTCTCTACGGAAGGCAGAAAGGAGTGTGGATAGAGAAAGTGAGAGAGAATGAGCTAATTTTTACCTCCTACTTCAAAGGTACGGTGCTATGCTGCTTCCTTGTTCTGTCTCTAATGGTCTGACTTAAGCAGATTAAGAACCAGCTGCTGCTTCAAGCTGTTTTTGACAAGAGCATGGAGAATTCTAGGCAACTGATGAAGTGCCAACTCCATTAGCTCTGCAGCTGATGTGTTTTCATTTACAGCCAGCCAGTCTGGGCAAACATGGTGGGCTACCAGGGGCACTTAGTGGCCATGGGCTGTCACCATGGGTCAACAGCTATCTGGAGTGCTAGATGCAGGAGAATTTGTCTTCATTCTGTCTCCCAATTGGCCTTAGTAAAGCAAATGATCAATGAAGTGTTTCAGAAATGGACTGAAATCCCAAAGTCCTGAGGTAAGAGGGACCTTTCTTTCTATTCCTCAAACTTATTCAGATGTTCTGCTCCTGTGCTGCCTTCAATACCCCTCTGATGTTTTCAGCTTTACATAGATGTTGCTCTGTCCACTACAACATCCATGTGAAGTGTCATTTTTTCCCCCTTATGTGATGTCAGATTATTTGCGGAAAGCAGAGGGGAAAAAAAAAAAAAAGAAATGCAGAATATTCTGCACCTGGAGTCAGAAATGCACCCTCAGACCTAAAGTGGCCATTCAGGAAGATGGGTTGACAGGGTGCAATGGCAGATGTAGTGAATCATTGTCTGGTGTGGCTCTCAAAGATCATGAAAACACATGAGGGAAAAGCAGAGATCACATCTGCCATGGTAGATGGGAGTCTACGTAGAGGTTTCTCCTCTTTGCAAACATTATTGTTCTTCTTCTGTAATAGCTGGGCTGACAGAGCTCTCTGAAGTAGTAGACAGCACATTTTCAATGCAAACTGATGTGCCTGCTATACTGTGACCTGTGTTGAATCTTCCTGCCAGTATCCCATTTATTCTGTGTTAGCAACCCTTCTTGGGCTGCTTCTGAGAGACATGGGGGTGCATAGGGCTGATAGCCCAGAAAGAAACAAGCCCAGCTGGCTGGCTCCCAGGCTTTGGCAGGCACATGTGGATTCCTGGCCCTGTCATCAAAGCCTCACTGGTACTGCCTTGCCTCAGATCTTGTGCAGCAAGCTGCCAAACTGCTTCCAAAAGCATGCTTTGGAAGGCTGTGGGGCTGCACGACCTGCAGCCAGCATGGCTCCCTGCCTCGCGTGAAGCTGAGCTACCCTGACTGCAGCACCACCTTCTCACTGCTGAGCCCCTGTCCCCAACAGCCAAGTCATCAGGACAGGTATGGCCCTAGAAGATGGTGACCAACTCATTGATGTCCTTTGGGTCCCAGCTCACACTCAACTCAACTGTCAAGGAATGTCCCCTAGGAAACATGTTTATTTTCCATTGACTAGAGGGAAATTTGGTATATAAGGCTGAGCTAGGCACCATGAACACCCTTTCTTAAAACCTCTAGGATTTCTTTCCTCCTTTTCTCCTCTGCTTACCAGTCACCTAAAGGCAGAGCCAGCCTCTGAATATCTGTGACTTTTTTCTTCAACAGAATTTTTCCTAAATATGGTAACAATTCAAAGTGCACTTTGTTCTATTTTATGGATAAGTTACCTGAAGGATGTATTCAAATGAGAGAAATCATGAGCACTTGTCTACTTGTTCTTCCACATACTAGGTACACCCACGGCTCAGCTTAAGGAACAATTGGTAATGCATACATACATGCAACAAAAAGGCTGGAATGTTGAAAAGAACTGAAAGCATTTTTCATTTAGGTGGGACAAACCATGCCTTTATATCAAAGCAACCCTCTAATATATAGCTGATACCTTATCTACAAGATACTTATTAAAATGAATTACTATATGGGGTAAGGAAAACAGCTAAGAGTTATTAGGGGAACCTAAGGTAGAAAAATAAGTGGCTGGCAAATAGTGCTTTCACAGAACCTAAGCAGGCCTCCAACCTTCATAAATAAATATTTTGTAATATTATCTTATTTTGCACAATTACTGAATCACAACAAAGAAACTGAAACTCAAGGCTCCTCTAAGACATATGAAAGAACATAATATCAGTTTTTAACTATAATATGAAAGCAAGATTAAGGAACAAGGCATCAAAGTACAACACTGACAAGGGTGTGAAATTCCTGTTCTAAAATAATTTTGCACTTGTTTTCTCCAAACTGGGAAGTTTAATATGGCCAAACAAGTTTCATATATAGAAACTGTTCCTAAACTCAACAAAGGAGACTTCTGCTCTTACTTTTTGTTCTTTCTGATACTTTTATTGTGTTTCTTCTCCATTAGAAACAGAAACATTAAATACCACAAATCTCTGAAATGAGGCTGTCCCCAATAAATATTGTTTGCATGCTTGCATATTTAAAATTAATATTTATTACACCCATAATACATATGAGTGGTTGTTTGGTTTTTCTCCAGAATCACTTTTGTCAACACTCTCTTCCCCATGTTTCTTCTCTGCAGTGTCTTGTAATGTACTGAACAGAGATGTTTGCCTGATGGTCTGATATCCTGCCACATTCTCTGGGCTCTGCTCACTGCCTCTGTCCTCTCAGTGTACTCTCCTCAAATACACAGAAATACTTGTATTTTATAGATATATAAATATATAATATTTATTATTTTAGATACTCTCCAATCCAAAATGTCCTTGGATTTCAGAGAGTGTATTTTCTGTCCTCTGTGTCAGGCAGTTGTGAAAAGTGTGATTTAGACAGTGATTTACATCATCTGTGGCACAGCCTTCACAGTACTCAGATGGTGCTTAATGATACCATTTCAGAGTAGCTGATAGAACTGGGCACATAAATGTTTTTATGATTATGGACTTTCATGGGCTCAATTCCATATTTCTTCCTGGATTTAGGCATTTCTGCTGAATTAGCTTTTGATCGTTTTTTGCCATTCTGCTCTGCACCTGGTAAGAAGTCTGGTCTAAAAGCAGCTAAGGCATCAAGCCATTTGTGTCTCCAGGATTGCAAATCCCTGGAGAAATATGACTTAACTGCTGTGAAACTCTAAGAAAGAAATAAGTAAGAACTCCCTTGTTTTCTAGCTCAGATTTTTGTTCTTTGTGTGAAGCAAAAGATCTTTTATACATTAACTTTAGAACACACAAGATTTAACTGAAGAGGATTCCCTTCGAACCATCTCAAGCTGTTACTCTGTCAGCAGGAAAACAAACATGTTACTAACTGAGCTGTCATTGTCTCTGAGAACTCAATCTTTAAGCCACTCTCTCTCCATCCTTTAAAGTAGTCTTACAGAAACATGACCTGCCAAGTGTGAACAAGCCAAACCATAGGAAAGGAGTATCAGCCAGAAGGATTAAATACTGCGGCACGAAGATGCTGAGAGATAGATCCCATTATTTTGGATAAAGGGCCTTGTAAGAGAAAAGTTTGGTAGTTTGGTGGAAGAGAGATTTGGGAATGGGGAAGAAAATGAGGTACAGACTGGAGGATCGTTTTGGTAGGGAAAAGAGGTTGAGGATGTCTTACTTTGCAATAGTAGGAGAGAGGAGAGATGGGCAAAGAGGTGAGGTGAGAGCGATTTGAGAGTTGAGCCTAAGGGTATTGCAAAATGGAAGACAGGAGTAGACATGACAGCAGTATTTATAGACAAGACTGGTGACACTGATCGTTGTCAGTGTCCTCCCCATGCACACATGAGCACACTCCCAACACCTTCTTCCTGGGCAAACAGCTGCTGACAGTGCAAAGGGACACATCAGGATGTGTTTGCAGTAGCAGATTACCTGCCCTTTTTGTTGAGAAATCACTTTTCAGCCACAGCTAGAACTGGTTTATTCCAGGATGAATGTTTTCTGCAGAGTGGCTGCTGCACTTTAGAAGGCTGATATCCATGTGAGTCTATGGAAACCTGGTGTTGGTCAGCTGAAGACCCTCATTATCCACCTGATTGTCTTACTGTCAATTTAGTTGTGATTTCTGTCTAAATGTTCCTCCATTCCTGCCTACAGCCTTCTGAACAAGATTCACACTGAACTTGAACCAGTAGTCTGCCTCACATTTTTTCAGCCCTATTCAGCTGCTCATATATCATCCCTACTCAGATGTTTTGGTATGGATCTGGCAACATCACATCACACTTACTTTTGTCATTCCTTCAGTCTCATGTCTATGAGCTGCTTTTCTGGGAAAAAAAAAAAAAANTTTTCAATTAGCATGTTACAAGAGGAAGTTTTTTAAAATAACTCTTCTTTTCAATAGAATAGCTATGTCATGTTTTCTTGGCCAAAAGTGTTGACATTACAAAAGTATTAACAATGCAGTTCAATAACTTGATTTAAAAATATGTGCATACATAAAAACTCTTTCTCTACATATGCTTATGTTCTACAGCCTATTTGCATGTAGATAGGTAAGAACCAAAGGTCCTTCAATAATGTTTTAAGTTCACTGTCTTGTCCTTCAGAAACAGAACTGACAGAGAAAAGAGAGAACTGAGCAGAACTAACAAAGAAAATTACAGTTAAAGAGTTGTTTAAAAATCTATTACTTTTCAGCTACAAAGCATCTCAGTTAAAAATTGTGTTTCTGTGAAGAGGTTTAACACCTACAATAAGTCCAATGGAGATGCCAGGGGAATACAGGAGCAGTCACACAGTGATTTAGTGAGAGATCAAGAGTTTGATCACAGAAAATGGTGCACACCTACCCTAGTCATAAGTAAGACTATGACTTCAGGCACAAAGAACATACCTCCACAACAGTGTTCAGGAAAAAGAAATGTAGAAAGAAATTTGGAAATCATTCTGGTAGTATTTCTGTACAAACATGGGGCTAGAAAAGAGATGTAATATTTTCATAGTATTTTCCTACAGGTTGCTGGTAAAACAGCTACTAGAATACTGCATCCAAACAGATAAAGATTCCAAAAAAGTTATAGATTAAAATTACAAAACTTTTTATAGATTGCTTAATCATCCTAAAAGCTTATTCTATTTAAACAATTAAAAGATTACACCTTGATCAAAATTTATAAATGCCAAATCTAGCTGTTGAAGGTATACTGAGGTTCAGTGGCTGGAAGATGAAGCTAAACTAGTTCAGACCATAAATAATGTTCTCATGAGTTATCTGTGTACATATTAACTCTTGAAATAATCCATCTAAAGGATTTCCCATCACTAAAAAGAATTAAATCAACATTGGTTTTTTTATTTGGTAGACATGCTTTAATTCAGGAACATATATTGGACTTGAAGCAAATGAAATAATGGATGTCCAGTGACCCGTGTTACTCAGAGGACTGAAGTAACTAATTTAAAAGCCTATATTAATCACTGAGTTCTTTAATTTATCCAATGAAAATAACAATGTCATAGCCTGGTTAGGTGGGTAATCCTTATGTCTTGAATTGTTTCTTCTAATCACAGTATTAGAATATTCTTTGCAGGGGATACTTTGTTCCTCCCACAGCCAGCAACAACCCTAAAACAGACCACCGGGATACATCCTGGCCTCTCTCTAGGTCATGTTGCCACCTTTGTCAGCAAGCCTTCACAGAAGCCTTCACAGAGGCCACACTGGATCAGATAGGGATGTTTTCACCAGCACTGTTGTCCAAAGGGACTACAGAAAAGGTGAAATTATTTGGGGTTGTAACTATACCCTGCTGAGAGATGTTCCATGACAGCTGCATCTTTTAAAATTCATTGCAGTGCAGCCTGGGAAAAATGTGGTCGTTTTTTAGGGAAATAGACATCTAAGTATGCTACTCATTAAGTTCCCAGTCAGGTAATTCCAAAGCCTAATCATCATTCTATCTTTTTATTTGGCTGGTGGTGGTTCATTCACCTCCCTGGGACCATGTGACAGATGACAATAATCTGCTCTCTGAGGGCTTACAAGCATTAGGTACTGTTATGTAGTGTGCTGTAACTCGAAGGTGCATTTCAGCATGTCACCCAGACAAGCACAGTGTCTTTCGCCTGTCCTGATGATGATGATGGAACAAGCAGCATAAAAGTTTTAGAAGAGAAGATGGGGGAAGGGGTTGTGACCTAATTGGAGCCTTGCAGTACCTAAAGGGAGCTTGCAAGAAAGTGGGACAGGGACTTTTTGCAAGGGCACGTAGTGATAGGACAAGGGGGAATAGGGTTAAGCTGAAGGAGAGTAGGTTTAGATTAGATACTAGGAAGAAATTCTTTATTGTAAGGGTGGTGAGGCACTGGAAGAGGTTGCTCTGAGAAGTTGAGGATGTCCTTTTGATGACAGTGTTCTAAGGCCAGCTTGGATGTGACTCTGAACAGCTTGGTTTAGCAAAGTCTGTATCTGCCCATGGCACAGAGGGTTGGAACTAGATGATCTTTAAGGTTGCTTCCAATATGATTTGATTCTGTGATTTCACCTGACCCTTTTATTACAGTTTGTCATTTCTCTTTCATTGGATATTTGCTAACAGCTACTGGCCTTGCATCTGACATATGTAAGCAATAAGAACTATATATTTAGGGAGAAGGCTGTTATACAACTTGCTGCTAGTTTTAGTCAGATTTTACACGATTTTGAATTTGGTGTAATGTTGATTTTAAATTTCTTTTGCCAGTTATAGCCATATAACACTTTGGCCTAAATTAAGGTCTGTAGTATACAGATTTGGTCGCACATTTCTCTTTTGTAAAGCCCTTACATCACTTTTTCTACCTTTAAGGGCTGGTGCTTTATGAACCTTTGCATACGAAATTGTGCCAAATGGCAGTCACGGAAGTCACCACTAGTTCTGGAGAACCAGACAATGGACACTTTCTACAGTTCCAGGCTGTGTCAGCTAAAAGGACATGACAGGTCTGCTGCCAGACACTCTCATTCCATCCCAGCTGTTGTCTGAGCTATTTGCTAATTGCAGAATTGTTCCTTACCTACCTGGAGCTTACTGCAATAGGTCAAAAAAGGATTACTGCTCAAGGTAACCCAGCTCACCTTGACAGGAGTATAAGCAGCTCAGGAGCAGATTAGAAGGGGCAGTAAGCTGCAACCTGAAGGGTGAGAGAGAGATGGTCAGCTGATGACAACAGCTTCTGCTAGCACTGCCAGATCTTGCAGTGAACATGTGCAGCAGCCTTACTTTTCCTTGATTTCTCATCTAAAATAAGGAGCACAATAGAAAGTAGGATTTTCCTCTGGCAGCTTCTACTTATCGCAATGTCATATGCATGCCTCCTCCTTAATGCTGGATTTTAATTTGCCCATTGAGCCCTCAAAAAGCTCCCTTCTTTGTTCTTACTCACTTCCCACTCACTTTTAAAGACAGTGTCTGTGATCATATTGTGAATTCTGTTATGCAGCAGTACCAATTAGTACTTGAACTTATTCCTGACTGTTACTTTGGAAGAAGTTGAAGGTATTTTTTCATTTTCATTCTTCAGGTCACTTCATGAAAATTTCACCTTCTGCAATAGGTTTGTGAGTCACAATAATTCAAATCACAAAAACTTAATTTAACAGATTGGATTTATGCAATTTGTTGCTATTGCCAATTTTTCCTGCTGCTTCCAACTACCACTTCCAGCTCTGTATTGAATACAAAATGGAGACTAGGGAATATATAACTAATCAAATGGGGTAAAATAAGAAGTGTGTATCTGGATCCTTATGTTTGGGTTTCAGGCGAAGCTGGTATTTTCTTACTTACTGCTGTTACAATATGGCTTTGATGATCAGATTTCCTCAGAAACCTGTCATTCTGAAGTACTCAGTATTTTTTTTTTTTTTTTTTNTTTTTTTTTTTTTTATCCTCTTTGGCAGTGGTAATGATTAATCTGATTCTTTTGGCATGCAGTTTTAAGTCCAGTCACTTCAGCAGAATGAAACTTTAACCTTAGCAAATGGAAATCTACTGCCTTGTCAGTGTAGAGTCCTTTTCTAAGTGCTGAAGGGCTAAATGTTCAGTAAATTCACCTATAATGGTTTCATGAGTACACCTGCTCTCTCCTTGGTTGTCAGTTCGACTTCTGGTAATGTAGGTAAATTTAGATTTCATTTTTATAAGGAAAAGTGAGCTACTCCTGCTAAAAGACTTTAAGTGAGGTTTCATTCTGCACAGCTATTTCACCCCTTTCTGTGAAAAAGATTTCCCAAGGGACATTTTATTTCACAGAATATTCTGAGTTGGACAGGACTCACAAGGATTGAGTCCAACTCTCAAGTGAACGGCTCATACAGGGGTTGAAGCCATGACCTTGGTGTTATTAGCACCATGTTCTAACCAACTGAGCTAATAATGAAACCTTTAATTACCTTAAGACCAAATCAGAAATAGAATTACTTGGCAGCTAAAATCTAGTTTCTGTTAATAGCTTATCTCCTGGAGGTGCTGGAACAGCAAAGATCCTGCACCTTTGACACTGTAAAACTGTCTCGTTTTAACAAAGGTGTTGACTCATTAACTGGCTTCTTTTGCCATTGGTTTGTTCTGTCTTTTTTTCAGACATTAATTTCATTTGGAATGCTTATATATAAAAATGAGCCTGATTCATGGGAATTTTGGCCTTGTCTTCCAAATAACTGGCAAAAAACTAGGGCCATTTTCTATAGTGTGTGTAAGCAGGTATCACTTTTCTGTCGATTCACAAATACAGCAACTTCAGTTCAGTCTGGATGGCCATGTTTATAGAAAAAAAATGTACTCTGATTGCAGTGAAGACCTTTACTGTAACTCTCAATGGGACTTTTCCTTTATTAACATAATTGATTGCAAAATGGTATGTTGGAAGACATAAGGCTAAGAATCAGTTAAATGCTCACAGAATGAGGATTCTTTTTTCAAGAACAAGAAAACCAGTTGACTTCACATTAAGAGAAATTGTCATGTTCTGTGGAAGTGAGAAGATAGTATCCAGTAAGAAGTTAATCATTGCACTGAGGGCTGCTATATTTAGGAGTCTATCAGTGTGAAGCTGTAAACTTATGCAGAATATATTCTATTCTTGTGCTGTATTTTCAAGTGACGAAGTCTTCTGAAATAAAAGGATGGAAGAGTAACCAACACTCATCTCCAGCACACTGTGCGCACTTGTAGTGAACAGATAAAATGTTGTGCTGTAGCATCATCATTTCCAAAGAAGGAGGGTGGGTATCTAACTGGAGCCCAGCTTAGCCTTCAGACCACTAAAAGCTGGCTCCTTCCTTAGCCCGCTGGTGACCAGCGGGGCCATGCCACAGAAATACCCTTTGAACTTGACAAAATATTTACACATAGTTTTAATAGATTACAGCCTCAGTCCACAAAGACTTACTTGTGGTTTTCACTGGGAGGAATCCCACTGAAATATTGATAGAATTGGGTGTCAGCTTTTCTGAGAAAAAAGCTTGAAAAGCTTGTTCATGATTCTGAGTGGCCATTATGAATCACAAAATCAAATTGTTTTGAGAGGAACAAGGCAAAGGAAACTTGTAACCTATGATTTTTCCATTAGAAATTCCTCATATAACATCTTATTCTCACTGATTTTCTGCTGTCCTTAGCTCATTCTGTGCAGAATAAGCTGCCCCTGTGCGTGAATCTCTGATGATGTGGTGTTGAGTTTGGGCTCTCTCTGGTAATTGATGGACCTGTAGCCAAACAGGATAGAGAACTCTTGTTTTGTGGTGCAGCCTTTCTTTTCATGGGGTACTAACTGGGAGTTCCTTTCTACTGATTTCTAGGAAACTTTTCAGATAATATTCACTTTGGATGAAACTAGCCAAGTGGTTCAAAACATAATACAAAAATCTCTTGTGAAATGATGTGCAAAGGGTAAGATTACACAAAACCTTATTTCTTTAAAATTTTATGATTTGTTAATTGTGTGTTTTCCTCTAAATCTTGAAATACTTTAACAGCTAATACAATGGGTTATATCCATAACCTGCTATGGTTTATTTCAGTGGGGTTTTGATTAAGCTTGCAAGAAAGAGGAGAGAGGAGGATAACTTGGCAGAAAATTCTCTTGAAATATATTCTTTTCCCTCTGTGGATATGACTTGTGAATGAAAGACCTTAAGTCTTACCTTTCACATTAAACTATGTGATGAACCCAGTGCAGTATGCAAGAGTCTAGCAAAATAGTGAAAAGGCCAGTTTACTTCTTACTGAAAGTGAAAATTCAGGAAGAATGGAGTACAAAGAAATGGGAAAAGCCCACACAGGGCCTGACCATGAAGTAGTATAAATCAGTTCAGTGGTCATGTGCTGGATGATGCCTTCTGTTTCAGCACACCACACCAATGCAGTAAATAGCAGACTGACGAAAACTCTAGGCTCATTTAACACTGACAGATTTGTGGCAGACATCAAATACTTGACTCCTGACCATTGCATATAAACCTAACTTTGAGGAGAAAGGAGATATTAAGATTTTGCAGCAGCACAGGCTTAGTTAAATGAAAACCTGTATTAAGGATTAAAAGAGACAATATAACTGCTGTTTACTAACATGAATATGTGTAGAATTTATTTTTAGAAGTTCCTGAAGTAAATGGTAAGAATCTTCTTATTCTAAACAAATTTAAATAGACTGCATTAAAAAAAAAAAAAAATCCATCTTTTGCAGGTCTAGAGTAACCTGCCATAAAAGCAGCCTCTTCACAGCTGTTGTGTTAAACATACATTTCTTCCAACTACTCCTAGTAAAATGTTGTAGCAAAGATGATTTTCCTTTTCACTTCTAATATTAATTGTTGCTATATACTCTTGTAATTGTTGCATGGTACTGCAATTTGTGAAATAACTGAATGTTTCCACTTGGATCAGGCTGAAAACAAGAAAATAATTCATCACCTTCCATCCTCTTTTACTTCTTATGGGCAGATTATTCCAAGAAGCCATTTAAGCTGTTCAGAATTTTCTTACTACCATGGATTTGTTGTCATTTTGCTGAAATCCCTAAAATTAAACTTGTCATATTGCTGACTGAGACCACAGAAATGTTCCTTATTTCTGCCCACTGTTACCACACAGTGATTGTATGGTCCTTAACTTCCCCTCAGATAATTTTCCCAGTAACTGTTTGTAGCTGTCTACAGATACAACTGAAAGATGGTCTGGGGTGATACCTGGGATCAAATTCTTGCTAGAGACCCATTGGTAAGCTGGTCACTGGCTGCTCTCATTTGATAAACATAATTTTACCTGCTGGTAAATCCCGTAGTTTCTAATCAAGTGTGACTACCTGAAGCTAAATAAAACCCCAGGACAATAAGCATGTGTTCCAGGAGACAGACACAGTATTTTCCTTTGATTCCTGAAGAGGAACTGGAGGTAACTGCGTGAGAGATGAGAAAGAAGGACTAGACATTCTGGGTCAACCTGAAACACCAGGTAAGATTAACCTTCATGACTACAGCTGTGAAGCAAGAGCCTGAATACTAAGGCAGAATAACTTGTTCCAGCAAACATTGTTAAGACATGTTGCTCGGTGAGGGAGGAATAAAAAGGTTCAACTGCAAACCCAAGATTTTATCATCACCTCGTGGTACTTACCTGAAGCCAGCCAGAAGCAAGTGAGGAACCTAAGTTCAGGACTGAATACAGTCAGTATTATTCTTACTTATTATTCCTATGGGGTAAAAGAGGGGGTTAGTGCCACCAGTGATACTGGGCACTAGAAGCTGAAGATCCTCAGAGAGGACCATAAAGAGACATTGACTAGACAGAGGTAGTAAAAAGAGGGAGAAAAAAAAGATTAAATATATTTAAGTAATGACTCAACAGACATGTTTATGGTGCACGGAATATAAAGAGAACCTTTCAAAACAGAAAGAGACTAAGAAGTCTGTGGAGTGAGGTGTGAACTTAAGGAGATGAAGAAGTGAAGCTGCAATGACTTATTATTTGCAGCCAGCAGAAGACAGAATTTGAGATTCAGATAAATTCATGACACAAATGGTTGGACCGAGCAGGAGAGACCTTGAGAGTGTCCTGTATCAAAATATAAATAAATTACATTTAGGAACAAAAAGGATAGGGTATCTTGCCTTAAATGAAGGAACAATTGCCCAAAGGCTGAAGTTGGTGGGCTCTAACTAAGCAGAGGACAACGAATGGCATAATGTCACAGGTTCAGCAGGGGAATGAGTAATATCCTGAACTATGTCAACATGTAACAGAGTTTTTGAAGTGAAACTGAGCTATCCAACACTACTCAACAGTGGTTGTATACCTCCAGCATTTCCATGGAATGTTCACAAACAGAAATGGGGGATAATCTTGAGAGGGACAGAGTAAGGAATCTTCAGTTTTTCTATATTACTTCCACTATCTGGAAAGATTCAAGCAGGCAGAAACTGACAGTTTCATTGCTGTGATCTTCCCCACAACTGGTAGCTCAAAGTGGGGATGCTCAGCAAATCTGAATTGTTTAAAATGTGAAGAATATCAAGTGTTTCAAGGCAACTATTTTTACTATCTGTTCTGAAGCCTAAGGAGTTGATTATTTAAAACTGACTATATGTGAAATACAAAAAGAGTTTTTTGCAGATCTCCCAGTACTGAGGAAAGCATAGCAGTCTAGGCAGATGAATATGTTATGCAATGTAAGGACATTCCGAATCCATGGCACACATGAAAGCCTTGTAATACAGGTTTTCCAAAAGAAGTCAAGTATACTTCCTACTAGCTAAGAGGAAAAAGGCCTTAAACAAGCATATTCAAAGTGCTCATTTTAACAATTGTGGTTTGCATCTAGGAATACTGCATAAGTACTTGTTGTACACAAATCAGAAGAACTTTGAGAGTGTATGTAAAGCATTGAAAAAAACCAAGATTACACATTTGGTATTGCCCCATCGTTCCTTGAGGTGGGCATGCAGTAAGCCTCCCAAAGACTTGAACGAAAGCTCTCACAATTAGTAGTAAAGCTGCCATAGATTTGAACCCAGATTGTAGATTAGTAGGTGGAGAAGGTGTAAATTTCAGTTTAAAAAGAGAATTCAAGAAGCATGTCACTGAAATACAGGATTACGTGACAGGTCAACACAACTTGTACATATATGCATGAATCAATGTCTGTAAACATGTGAGCTTTTTAAAACTTTGGGAGCAGAGGGATAAAACCTTTTGAAAAGTCAGTGAGGTCTTGGCTTTTAAATTAGCAGTAGAATTTTTATCCTCTATGAGGAAGATTATACCAGCTCAGGTTTTATTTATAATTATATGACTTAGTTCAACATACACTGACTACAACCGTTTGGTACTCTGGAATTAAAAAATGAATGAAAATAACCTTAGGCAGTAACTTGAGTTCCTTCATATGCTACTTAGAGGATGACAAAGAGCTATAAAATGATCAGAGAATAGCCTCATCAGGCAGGTTTTCTTCCAATCTCCATCCCTTTTCTTCTGCCAAGGATAACTTCTGGCCCCATCATGCCATGTCTCCCGCAGAGAGAAAAATCCCATCTGTTGCCACTGCAAAGGGCAGAATTCCAAGTGGCTTATTGTGGACTTTTCTGCCACTACATGTCCAAGGCAAATGTTTACAGGACAAACCCTTTTCTGCAATGATGGATTAATTTGATAACAGGTTTGAAACTCCTTTCTCAGCTTGGTCCTAAAACACATTACTCAAGTCCCTGTGAATGGCAATGGAATAATGAAAACAAAAGTGTTATAACTAAAGACATTTTTAACTATCATCAGGTATCTGTGCATTTGTAAATAAAACAGAGGAGCTAATGTTTTGTTACCACATGCAGTATATAATTACGACTGTGACACCTGGGAGAAGTTTCACCTGAACTAACTGGTACTTGTCTAAAAGGGTTCCTGGGAATTGGGCATGGGTCCATTTGAAGCAGGAGTATGGTCAAAATTACCTTCTGAAGCCAACATCTAAACATATGTTTTGGGAATAGTGTGTAATGAAATAATTTTCAATTCACAGCAGGGATGCAACCATTTGTTTCAAAGTAAAAGGCAGCCCCTACATGGTGAAGGATGTATAGATGTAAATATTAAGGCAACAAAACACAAGTATTGTAAAGTGAAAAAAGATTCAGTTCTTTACTTCAGGAAAGCACTATCAAATCAGCATGGAGAGGCTTTTAGCTACAAGGAGCAAATGGATCATCCAGACTGCAGGCTGGGATCCCTGCCAGGAGGTGCTCTTTCCTCTTCCAGCCATGACTCTGAAGATGCTGAGAAACTCTTCCAAAGCTGAGACAGTGTAGGTAGGAAATTTAGCTTTGGACAGGGCATGCAGTAGCACCCAGAGAGAATGTCTGTAACAGGGAGAATTGAATCTGACATAATGTGGAAGATGAGCCTCACTGCAGGAAGAACTCCTTTGAAATACTGAAGTGAAACGCCTGTAAAAAAGGCGTTACTAAGTATGGTTGCAGTATCAGTAGAAGATTCAGAAAGTAACACTGAACTATTTCAACATGGCTGTGGCTACCAGTAAATAAAAGATGCAATATTGCTTTGAGAAGGCAAGAAAGGAAAGCAAAGACAAAGAAACTCCAAAAGAAAAATAACAGCCAGTGATCTTGCTTTTGACATTATGGGAGCAATTCTTTCTATGTAAGCAAAAAAAATCTCCTTTGACAACTTAAAGGAATTATTTAAAGACAGTTGTGGCAAAGAACAAAATTGGGGAAAGCTAAAAGACATGCCTTTGGTACATAAGCCCCATCATGTTGCTTGAGAGAGCAACTTCTTCTAACTTCTTCCCAGCTTTTGCTTGAGCAGCTTTATCATCCTTTTCAGGTTTCCCAGGAAGGCTCCAGTATCTGCTAGAGAACAGGGGTTGATAAATGAACATCCACCATCAGCTGGGAACTACTTTCCAAGTGAGAACTTATCCAGATTTTTTACTTCACATCTCTCAGGTCCTGTGGTCCTTTTTCCCCTTCAGTGTTAGTAAATGGCTCTAACCACATCCCAAAGCTTTGCATCAAATTTAGTCCCCCTTTTCTGCAAAAATGAATCCTCCTGCCTACAAGACCAGTTTGCCAGAGCATGTCATTAGTATTTCTGTCACTCAATCATGCTTGCTGTATGATATCAGTATTTTGGCTGAAATGCCGTGCCCAGCATTTACTGCTGAGCCTGGTTGCCCTGCGGTTTCTGGTAGGGAAGTGGCAGGTGTGCTCTGCCTGTGACTCACCTCAGTGGCACACAGGTAGTGTCTGGGTGTGTAGCCACCTAGCCCTGCTGGCCCTTTGGGCTGTCTGCAGAGGAGCTCAGAGCAAAGGTGCCTCACACCCAGCACATTAAAAGAAGGCACAAGAAGTAGGTTTTGTCCCCAGACTTTCCAAACAAACAGGCGTTGCTGGCTACCTGTATGTAAGCTACTGAGATGGCAGCATACGAACAGATCTCTACTTTTCACAGAACTCATGGGTCTGCTGCAGACCCTGGGATCACATTAGCAACTGAAAGCAAATGCACAAAACTGCTGCTGACCAGTTATCCTGCTATGGTGTCAGGACCCAGTTTTCCACAAGGAATGGCAACACTTCCCTCTCCCCATCTGGAAACCAAGAACATGTCAGTCTGCCTATGCAGATTTTCCAGCTCTGGTCTCTCATCATAGGTAGACTCAGTTTAGGATTTCAGCTGTTCTAGGCCAATCTTCCACGTGACAGAAGTCGTGGCTTGATTTTATTCATCTTTTTTGGTAGCTCTTTTTGAGGAATCACCTGGTCTGTTGTGGGACTGAGCGTTTCCCTGGCAAAATGCAGAGTCCCTGCCAGTCACGCCTGTTGAAGACAAAGTACACCGCGGGTGCGGGAGTGTCCCACATCCGAGGGAGCCTCTCGGCGTAGTTTCAGTCACCTCGGGAGATTCAGCCTGAGTCACTGGGATGACAGCATCAATTGTCGCAAGTATGAAGAGAATCATGTAGCAGAACACCGTGACATCCATTTAATGAAACTGGATAATTATAGTTAAGTGTACTGGCTATGGCACCACTGATATTTCTTTTTTACTATCAATCTTGCAGAGCAGGCGTCTGTCAAGTGTTAACCTATGACTGGTGGCGATGTTCAGCACTGCCCTCAGGCAGAGAAAGGCACGTCGTAAACAAGGCTCCCCCTGCCCGAGTGGTACAGTCGCGCCTCCCTCCCCCATCCCTCCCTGCCCGGTGGTTGGTGCCGACGGCGGCGCGTGCGCAGAGGGCGCCCGGCGGCTGCGGGCGGTGCTGGGNTCGGCGGCCCCGGGGGCGGGGGAGGGTTGCGGGGGTGTCGGTGCCGTGTCTGTGCGGGGGCGGAGGAGCTGTCGCGGCCCTGCTAGAGCCAGGGCTTGCAGCAGTGGGTCGCGCTGTTCAGGGCCTAGTCGTGCCGTGGGATTGGTGTATTTTGCCCTGATTTTTCCCCGGGGAGATGAGGGCGGCGAGGCTGCTGGGACTTCGAGTCGGTCTTGCCAAGTGTGATGCCGTGGGGTGGGCGAAGGGCCTTCGGGGTTCCCATCCCATCCCATCCCATCCGCCTCCTTGGAGCAGGGCACCTGCGAGCAAAGGGCAGGGCGAGTAGGTGCCGCAGAGTGTGCACCACGGGGAGCGGTAGTGGCGTTTGCTGCCTGCTGAAGCAAGGCGGGAGCTTCTCGCCGGGCGCTCTGCCCTCGGTGGTCTTCGTGGCCTTTTCACTTGCGTTTACCAGACTCCCAAACGCACAGTGGTTAAGCGCTTACAGGTTGCGGTGGGTGTGGTGGTCGTGCTTATATCACCTACATGGTTTATAAAAAGAGCTGGATATTTTTCATATTCATATTAATATTTCAGTATTATCTCACTTTTCCCTCCCCGTAAGCCTTTGTTTTTGAACTACAGTGTGTTCAGGAATTTTCAGACGACTTGAGGCACTTAATGCTGGGCTGTTCAGCTAATTACACTGATGTTGCTAATAATAGGTAATAATGCTGCTTGTCTGCATTCCCACTCTTTTTCCACTTTTGAATATGTTTTTTTTTTTTGGAAAGTGGCTTAACATTCAGAAACTGATTGCAGAGCCTTGTTTTGAGCCATTATCATTACAGCCCTGTTGTGGTGTAAGTGGTCCCCCTTACTGCGTTAGTTTTCTGTAGTTTTACGTCCTGGATCTGTATTTAAGATTCTGAATTGCACCCAAAGCTGTAGCAAATGCTGAAAAATGAATGCAGGAAAAGCAGGGGAGTAGGACAATAACTGCACAATGCTTTTGAAATAAAAGTTTCATAAGTAACAAAACAGGATTTACTTCTTGTATTTTTGTCTTCCTCTTTCTTGCCTTCCTACTTGACCCTCTTCTGGTTTTGCTTCAGTCCATTATTTGTATTAGTAGAGACTTTGCAGGCCAGTTGTAAATCTTCTTGCTTAAGTGTTTTTGTTTGTGTACCTGTCTTTGGGATGACTCTGCCTAATGGCAACAGGACCAAAGTCATAACTGCAGTGAACATGAGCCCTGTATGGTTTAGAATCTATATATATGGATGTACTTAAAAATGCACTAAATTTTTTTCTCCTTATTCCAGATGGAAGAGTTCATGCTTACTGGTTTGCAAACTTTAGCAAAGGCTAAATAGGCATGAAGGAGACTAAAGTGGGGATGAGAAGTGTCAAAACAGAAGAAATGAATCCTACAAATGATGATCCAGTGCTTGGGACCATTTTTGACTGGGACTATCTTTTATGGGAAGTTCGTTTGACATTTTTAGCTGCTGGTTTTTTAATCTACTTGGGAGTATTTCTTCTGTCTCACTGGCTGTCTTCTTGGAGAAGTACCACTTACCGTGCCTTGTACGCAAAGGAGAAGGTGTTTTGGAATATGGCAGTAACACGTGGTGTGTTTGGACTTCAGAGTTGTGTTGCTGGGTTATGGGCTTTGCTCATAGATCCTGTTTTTCATGCTGACAAAGTTTATTCACAGCAAAAGTGGAGTTGGTTTAACTGTTTAATAGCAGCTGGATTTTTCTTGCTTGAAAATGTAGCAGTTCATGTGTCCAACATTATTTTTAAAACATTTGATATTTTCTTGGTAGTTCATCATTTGCTTGCTTTTGGTGGTTTGGCTGGTTTAGTAATTAATGTGAAATCTGGACATTATCTGCCTTTGATGGGAATGTTGCTGGAGATGAGTACTCCCTCAACATGCATTTCCTGGATGCTTCTGAAGGTAAGAATGTGGTAATTTTCAGATCATGTTTGTAAGAGTTTTCACGCATTTCACTTGTCTGTAGATTATCTCTGTGGTTTATTTGGATAGTTTTTCATCAAAAGTGCATTTATCCAACTGATATCTGTGTTATTGTCATACCTGCTTTTGTCATGATGGCACTTCGGCAGGCCCCTATGTAGGTTTGTGTGGTGCTGTGTGCATGTGCACAGTGGGATGGTATAGACCCATTACCAAGTTTTGGGTGCCATAAATGTGTGGAGTAACATTGCACTCTGAGGAAAAAATGCCTGAGGATGTGTGTGTATGAAAGCTGGATATTTGTATTAGTTCTACAGATTCCTCAGTTCCTTATCTTGAAGTAACAATCTCGCTTCTGCATATTTTGTGTTCTTGTTTTTCTAGGCTGGCCGTGCTAACACCTTTTTCTGGAAGGCAAACCAGTGGGTGATGATCCACCTGTTTCACTGCCGCATGATTCTTACCTACCACATGTGGTGGGTGTGTATTTTCAACTGGAATTCTATTATAGAAAATCTGGGACTTCTTCACTTTATTGTTTTATTCTCGGGATTATTTGCTGTTACACTAATACTTAACCCATACTGGACATACAAAAAAACTCAGCAACTCCTCAGCCCCACCGACTGGAACTTTGAAACTAAAGCAGTGGAAAATGGAAAATTAAATGGTGAAACACATCAAAAAAAGAGGATATAGTATTGAAACAGCCGTTTCCCAGCAGGGTAACAGAAGAATACAACGCAAAGTCATTTTTTGCACGTGAATTGGAAGGTTTTGCAAGAAGCTCATTGACACAGTGACTCCTTGCTGGTAGCATTCTGTATGCATCACAAGTGTTGAAAAGCATTGTTTGTGTTTCTTATGTGCATACATATAAGAACTTCATCCCTCATTATGAATTACACCAACAGTTGTCAGGTTGGACGGTATTTCATAATTTAGTAGTGGTGTGCTCCCTAATGGCATGTTTTTTCCTAATGCTTCAAAGTGGCTTTACAGTAAGTCATCTACTAAGCTCAGCTTGAATCAAGTTTAGCTTGAATCCTATTTCACAAATGATGGAGATACGATACTGAAAATTATGTTAAATTGTTTATTAAGATCAGTTATGATCCAAGTTAGGTATGCATGGGTACCTAATTCCTATGTGCCAGTGAATCATTTTAAGTGGCAGAACTGGTCAGTGGTAGAATGCAGTCATGGCCTGGGTTTGAGTTTTGTTGTTGGTTGGTTTGTGGGTTTGGGGTTTTTTGGGTATTTGTTTTTGTTCTTTTTTTCTTTTAAGTGCACTTAAGGAACAGGAAAATAATTGTTTGCATGTTTGCTGTCAAAGTTGTAGTTCTCAGGTTGCCCTCAGTATGGGAGGAGTTCATATTCCTCAAAACCATGCATGTGGAGATCCATGCATTTGCCATATGAGTGGTCTGATAGGTAATCGTAGTGGCCCCTTCTGGACTTGAAGTCAATGAAATACAAGTGGCAACACCAGAAGGTGACTCTGTATCATCCTTGAAAATAATGCTGCTTTATTAGTAAAACTATTTTGTTGGTAGATCCCACATGAGGGGTGATGCAATTAGTTCCACTAGTGCTCCTGTTGTAGTTCCTCTAATTTTTGGGACTGCACTAAGTTTTAGGTGGTTTCAGAATCTGAGGTGACTCCTCCATGGAGGAAAGCTCGTATCACCTCTTGTTGGAGTTTGGTTGTTTTAATATTTTTATTTAACTTTAAAGAACATACCAAGCGACACTAATAATCCTTTGCACTTTACCTGCCACGTCACAAAAATCTTTCCTTGACGTGAGAAACTGGGTTGCTCTTTGGATAGGGGCTAATGGTTGCTTTTTAGATAGGGACTGCCACTTACAGTATTGGTTTGATGGTTCCTGGGTGAAATGCTGGGAAGTGGATGGAGGGATAAAGACCATGATAGAAGAGAGTGACGCCTAGTGGCAAGAGAATGACAGGGGTATTAGTTTTGGTGCACAGAACAAATGAGATTTTAAAAAATGGTTAATTGGAACTCTGTGTGACATGACTGCGACACAGATTTATTTCCCAAAGCATTAAGACTGGGCGAGCCTAAGCTATGAAGAATTTTACATAAAGCCATGAATTAGAGACATTGTGGACTGATCTGTGGTGGAGCATATTGTTTTAAATATGTGAGGGAAGCACTCTTTTGTGTAAACAGCCCCATTTTATTAATTTTTGGTGGGAATGTCTTTGATTTGTTCTGGGTGAAGGGAGTGGTTGGGTTGCTGTGTTCCCTAATTCAGTCTGTTTGAGCACAGAGTTGAATTGTTGTTCTATGAGGGGGGAGAAACTTCTTACTTTAGGTCACAAATATATAGTGAGATCTTGTTGATAATGATTATTAAGTGGTGAATATCTGAAATTGCCCATTCAAAACCAGGCTGAGAGGGTCACAGTAATTTTACACAACAACCCTGTTTGTTATTGTGCTGATATTTAATAGATAAAATCTAAATCTAAAATCTACCTTCTAATTCCTAAGCTGGGCAAAATTAAGTTGCAGTGTTGCCTGTCTGGGCACGATCCTATAGTAAAAGGGGTTCTCAGAAGTTTGAAATGATGTACCTATCTTTTGTATGAGTTGTATGTGGGAGAGTAATGTTAAAAGTACTTTGGAAGAAACCAGAGGGATGAATTCCTAGGCTATGGAACCAAAAAATATGATCTGAATGCATATCTTGCAGAATCCAAACCTGACTTGCAGGAGCTACAGGGAAAAAGACAGAGAATAAGTCATCAGGTATCAGAATGATGGTGTACTCTATGAAGCTTAAAACTTGAAGGTTTGGATTTGATAAAACAAGGTAATAATTCTTAAAATCCCAGCTACATGATTCTGAAGAATCCTAACGGAAAATGGAAGCATCAAAAGAAGTTTGAGATGAGTATGGAATTCTTAGAGTGACTGCATAAAGAATGTGAAGTTCCTATGTGCTAAAATAAAAGAATATGGAGGGTGGGGTTAGTAGTGAACTAAGACTGAAAAGAGACAGGTGGAAATTTATGTCATGGCACCAGATGTCTAAAGTTTAATATTTTATATTATTAATTTGTATAACTGTACTAAGTCAGTTTTAAATCTTGCATTAAAATTATGTTTTTATCATCATCATGCATTGTTTTTGGTTTGCATTCTAGTGTGGGTTTTTTTACAAAAGGACTGTTAGGGTTTGCATGTCTTAACTATATAATACATAATACTTTATAGCCCCTATTAACCTAAACACTGGTAGACCTGTTAGAACAAGAAAGCTATGCAGTAAAGTAAATAACAGCACTTACTTTATTTCTGTTGGTTTGAGAGTACTTTACAGTCCAACAAAAATACAGACAACTTTTCTTCTTCATCTTTCATGGCTTAGTGTTGGAGTTACCAGTTCCGTTACACAGAACCTCTTTTTTTTTATACTTAAGTATAAAAGGACCTTTTATAAGGGCATGTAGTGATAGGACAAGGGTAATGGCTTTAAACTAAAAGAGGGGAGAGTTAGATTATATTAGGAAGAAATTGTTCCCTGTGAGGTAGGTGAGGCACTGGAACAGGTTGCACAGAGAAGTTGTGGATGCCCCATCCCTGGCAGTGTTCAAGGCGAGGTTGGATGGGGCTTTGAACAACCTGCAGTAGTGGAAGGTGTCCCTACCTACAGCAGGAGGGTTGGAAATAGATAATCTTTAGGTCTCTTCTAGTCCAAAACTCCTGTGATTCTATGATTCTTCACTGTCTACTGACTGCTCCCTTTAGGAGGATTTTCTGGTTTATTACTGTGGATGTCACATTGCTCTTAAAAGTGAAAAAGTTCTTGAACTGAGGGTTTTGGTGTCTATTTACCCTTATAACTAAGTGATCTTTTTCAGCCCAAAAGTAGATTAGCCATAGCTTGTTTGTAAGTTTTGTTGAAGTAAAATTAATCCCAGTCTTCTTGGGCCTCATCCACAATCCCATTTAGAAAAATTCAGTCAGCTTCAGTAGCGGCTGCATTGGGTCACACGGGTATGCCATTGTGGATTTGGAAAACTTGCATAACGTGATTTTGGGTGAATTATTTGTTTGCTAAGGTGACAGCTAGGGACTTGGCTCTGCTTTCTTGTTGAACAAACTTATTTGAGGAGTGGTGTTTTTGTCACCTTTCTGGCTGATGCTTTTTTTTTTTTTTAAACCCAAACAAACAAAAACCCAAACCAGCAAACTCTGGGGGAGATAATGGTGTTCGGTTGTTTTGGTTGGTTTTTTTTTGTTTTTTCTTTGTTTTTTTAAAGAAAAATGTCTGATCTTAAGACATCTTGTGTAGTCATCTAGTGCTTACTGTCTTCATACAACATTCCTAAATCACAGTTTGTCTTTTCCTCCATTTGTATCCTATATTTTTTTCCAAAACTTGTCATTGTTTTCCCCCCTGAAGCCACCACTTTTTTATTTTTATTCTTACTTGCAGTATTGGTCATGATCTTGGAGGAGTCGTATTACCACTGTGATATTTTTGTCTAGTAGTTTTCAATACATTCTGTCAGGCCCATCTTCCACTAAAAACATATGTTCAAATCTTTCAGAGGTTTTTTTTGTATTTTTCTGATAACATGGATTAAATATTGATGTGATGTACAGTTATAACAACCCTTCTTTAACCTCAGGGAGATTCCCCCTTAAAGTGAATTTAAAAGTGTTAAGCAAACTCAAGTCTGCTCTTGTACAATACAACTTTTGTTGAAAAGCATCTTTACACTGTACATAAATAAAAGTATTTTATTGAATAGCTGTCTATCGTGAGTTTCATTTACTGCTGAAAATAATGCCTATTATTTTTTACTTGCTTTTGTAGCTTAAACAGTTTTTGCACTGCATGCATTTGAAAAGTGATTTATTTTGAAATGTTAAACTGTCATATTCATGGAAGGAGCAATAAAAATCTTGTAAACCAATGTCCTTTCACCAGCATTTCATATGTTATTCCCACAAGCATGTTTAGAACACTAGAAGCTGTGCTATATGTAAGTATGTATTAAAAACAGTTAAAAAAACATCTCTTGGGAATAACCCTTCTGGCTTGTGTATTTGAAGCGTGTAGTCCAGTTCTGCATTAGGCTCTGACCGTGAAGACACTTCATTTGGTACCACATGATGCTTCATGCTTTAGTATAAGCTACCTTAACAACAAAAACAATGAACATAAAGACCAAAAACTTGTCCCATTGCAAAATAGTAAAATAGAGTTCTAAGCATTTCTTTCATGATGTTTTGCAGGAATTAATTCCTGATGCTTTTTAGATTGGTAAGTTAAAGGAACACAGAATCATCACTCGCATTTCAATTATTCTTGTAAGAATGCACAGTGCAAGCAACTGGTTGGCTGCCTCTGCACTGAAGTCCCCAAGATTAATTGAAGCAGAAGCAAGACATTTCTGTGTACAGCTCTACTAACAGTGAAATGTGTGTGGGTACAGACTGGGATGAGAAGAACAGTGTACCACAGTGTTTGTATGAATAAAGTCCCCCGCCTTTTTTTTTTTCTGTAAAATGAATTTAAATGTTATTGTTTTGCTATTCAGGTGTTTGAAATTAATAGGTAAATACATTTTACTTGGTAGTGTTAAACATATTCTCAGAAAAATACTGGAGCACACTTGTGCTGATAATGTTATACAGCAATTACAATCTTTCAGTCTTGTGTCATTGCACTAGTACTTAGATTGGAGCAAAAAAATGCAAGCAGTGGTCATTAATGAAGTAAACTGCCTGTCACTGTAGTTATTAGCCCCCAGAAGGGTTTCCAGTGTTGGAAGAGACATACCATGCTCTGGATCTGATTGACTAATTAGCATGTTCTGAACAAGTGTTCTGCAGCACATTGTGCCTTCCTGTTTTCCCTAAATTGAACATTGGTGAGTGGGGTGGAATGACAATGGTACAGCAAACCTGCAAGGCCATAGCAGACCTTGTTCATGGTTCAAGGTGGCAGAACTTGGAAGGAGTGGGGCCTGCTCACTTGTCCACAAATAAGAAAGCAAGGAAATTGGCTGTGCCATTGCTTGCTGCTATTGTGTGTGTGAGAGCCAGCTAGGGTCACTTCTGAGTCCTTAGGAATATGACCTGAGCAGAGAGAGTGGAAATTTAATACTAACTCTTTCAGATGCATTGCTTCCGGTCTGAAATTTTTACTTCTTCCTTTGATTGTAGCTGCCTCTGCTCCAGTGACTGCTTGGCTCACATTAGTGTGCTGCATAAACTGACAGTGTTTTCACCACTATATCCTCTGACACTGTAAAGAATTGTGAGGTTTTAGTACTGGTAATTGATTCTGGCAGCTCCAGGTATTTGCTTGGATTTATACATTGCTGTATGGATCAACAACTTGCTTGTTTTGCCTTGCTGCTTCTACTGCTAAAAGCAGTTTACCAGGTGAACTCTGCATTTTGTTGCCAAAGTTGTGGTCATTCAAGTTTAAGCATAGGGCTTGAAACAAGAAGGGGAGAAAGTATACCTGAGAGAGGACTGATTTTGTAGAATGTAGAGAGTTGACTTTCCTATGTTCTGGACCTTGCAGTTCTGCTGTCAGGATCTTTTAAGTGTAAATCAAGGTGATAACTATGATACCTTGAAAAAGAAAGCCATGCAGACAAACTACAAAAGTATACAGAGTACTTTTGCATGGAGGTTTGCATAGAGTAGGTATATAGCATCTAACAAGGGCTTGTTCATCTTGTTTTGTGGGTCGTATTTACAGGAAGAAAGTGCATCTTGGAAAGCAGCAGCGCCCTTCCTAAGGAGTCATTAAGGATCAAATAAGAAAAATGCTAGGAGGCTTTGGGATGAGGTAGATGAGACTGGTTGTTACATTGTATACCGCTGATCAAGTTGTTGTTAGATACTGAATGCGTCGTTTTTCTAATGCTTTAAGTCGTCCTTTTTCCTTTCAGTATCATATCGAGTACTGGTTGGGGCTAAGTTTAAAAACTTTTTTTACGGCATCAAAATTGCTAAGCAATATATTGCCCAAGGTTGAAAGAGCCTAAAGTATGCTCTAATTTAAAGTAATTTATTCTTGCCTTTTTATCTTATGTAATTATTTTTTTACCCCTGGAGACTCTTTTGCATATTCATGAGTACAAATCAATCTGCTCTTTTGTTTTTTTAGCCATCCTAATACTCTTTGTTTGTCACTTTTCCCACTTGAATTCCTTTTTAATACATGTTGGCAGCTTAGAGTTGTACATAGTATTTGACATAAAGTCTTCTCAGTATCTCGTATTACACTAGTACCTCCTTTCCTCCCCTGGGAACAGTTCTGCTTCGGTCAAAGGCTGCATTTGTCTTCCAGGGTTGCATGGCCTCAGCGCTTTGTTGTGCTCCTGAGAGGAAATTGACTGAAGTTTTTCCCTTTATCAGCTTCAGGATGAGTAAGAGCCATCAGAGAACAGTGAAATAACTGAAAGTAGGAATGCTGTGTTATAGAAACAACTTGTACATATGACTGTCCGGGGTGCGGGTGCCCACGTGTGAGCAGCGGGGGCTCCGTGAGGGGAGGCCGGGGCTGACACAGCCGGTTCCAGCCGGATCCAGCCGCCCACCGCAGGGCGCGGCTGAACCCACGGCCGGGGCACGGGCACCGCGGGGAAAATCTAGGTAACGAAGGGCAAAAAATGCTGCACAAAAGTGAGGAGTGAGGAGAACAAAGTTAAAGAAATAGCTCGGCGAGCACCAAGGTCAGTGAAGAAGGAGGAGTGAGAAGCTGCTCCAGGGCACCAGAGCAGAGATTCACATGCAGCCTATGGAGGAGCCCTTGAAGGAGCAGGTTTATCCTGAAGGACTGCAGCCTGTTTGAAGCACCCACACTAAAGCAAAGGAGAAATGAGAGGAGGAAAAAGTACCGGGAGGAGCTGTTATTGACTGACCACAACCCTGGTTCCCATTCCACTGTGCCCCTCGGGGTGGAGGAGGCCAGGGAGTTGGGAATGATGTTGAGCCTGGTGAGAAGGAAGAACAGAGGTAGGGTCTTTTTACTTTTGTCTTTGTTTCTTACCATCCCATTTTTAATTTTAATTGGCAAAAAAAGAAATTTACTCAAGTTGAGTCTGTTTGGCCCATGACAGTAGCTGCTAAGGCATCTTCTTGTCTTCATTTTGACCTACAAGGTTTTCATCTTATTTTCTCCCCCAATCCCGCTGACGAGGGGGCATGAGAGAGCAACTCAGTGAGGGTGTGGTTGCTGGCCAAGGTCAACCCATCACAAGAAGGAATGGCATCAGCCGTACTATCACTGGTGTGCCGCCCATGACAAAGAGATGATGTAACACCAGGGCTCTGCTCCTGAGGAATATTAAAATATAGGAAAATTTATACCTAGTCTGAATTGGCAGTCTGAGAATTTGACTTGCAAATACTCCTCATAAAAGAAGGAAAGAAAAGAAATGAAATGCATTCATGAAAGAAGTTCTACTGCTAGTAAAAGATCACAGTATTATAAAACTCAGTTGTCAGGTTAACCTGTACTAGTCTGCTCAGAACTGAGAAACTGTCTCCCAGTAGTGGTGCTGGTGCTTCAGGAAGACCTGGAAGACAAGTCAGCAGTAGGCGTCACAGCAGAATGTGAATAAACACTGTTTTTGTAAAACCAAATGTTATTTTTGATGTAATAGTCTGAATCTAGGAAAACTGCGTGGTTTACTTTTAATTTTTTAATATATATTATATCGTTTATATATTATATATACAAATTAAAAAAAAAAATATTGTCACTCACTCTGGTTTGGTAAGGGAAGTAGAGTGGACCTATAACTTTACAAGGCTCCAGCATGGGTTCTGCAGATGCTCAAGTTAAGCAAGCTCATTGGATGTCCTGGCTTGGAGTGGTTTCTGAGGGATTACAGTAAACAGATGACATACTGTCTTCATGGAGGATACAGCTGGGAACAACAGAATTTCCAGTGGATGAATACTCTCTAGGAAAAAGTGCCAGCTACATCAGCTGTTAAATGAAAGAATGTAAGAAAACTGGGCTTTGCTGGGGAACTTGATAACCTAAGTTTTAGTTGTTTTGTTCAGATTTCATGCACTATTTTGGAAAGCAAGCTATTGGAACGATGCCTTATATCTCAGGTGTCATAAATTTAGGTGTACGTTAATTCCATGGAAAAAGAAAAAAGGCATCCCATCTTCATGGCATTGTGCTACAGTGGGTCAGGACACTGCCCAGGGTTGACAGAGTCCTTAAGATGCCCGGTACATGAGCTGGAGCAGGTGGATGGTGTAGATGTATGGTGAAGATGTGTGGAGTGGATGACCTTTGTGCAGTAGCTTGGAGATGAAGTATCTTTGCTGAAGCGCCAGTAATCTGAAATGTAAGTAAGTAAATTTTGGTGAAGTTTCATGCCAGTATCACCAGTAAAACCAATTTAAACATCAACTTCTTACAATCTGGTTATAAAAAGCATCATGTTAACAGTGGAGACAGCTATTATCTGTACACTAATTATCGACAACTAATTATGGGTGGATAAATAATGAATTTGTGATCGCAATGATTAGTGTGCTAATTATTACTGCTAATAGGCTGTTTCTTTACAAAACAGTATGAAAGTACAAGTATGAAAGTATATGAAAGTATTTTGGAAGTTAGCTTTTCTTTTTTATAAGTTGACCTGCTATTCTTGGATTTGTCCAACAAGGTTTCCACAGCAACCTTTTATTGGAATATATATCTGGTCACTAGAATCAAAAGAAGGAGTTGTCAAAGATCAAAAGGGTTCACAAAAAGTTTTAAAGAATGATTTCAAATTTGTCTAAGGTAATTGGGAAAGAGAAGATAATCTGTGAAAGGTAATTATGAAAGGAAGAATTTAATGCACACAGATTGTGAACTGGCTGTCAAAAGGAGAAGGATATTGATAGTAAATGGTATTTTTAATTACAGAATCAAGCTAGTTGTACTTGGTCTAGGTATGTGTCTGTTTTTTAATGTGACCTTTAATGATAAGCACTTGTTAAGCAGTTTTCCAGAGACTGATTTCCCACCATTTCAGCTCCTGAAATGATAGCTTGGTGTGAGTGAAGTGCAACATATTTAAAAAATATCCAGAAACAACAGGATAAAATGGTCTCTGATGGAATTGAGTGGTCTCTGATATGAACTAATCACCATAATGGTATTCCTAGCCTTAACATTTTTATATTTCTTGTTTGCTTTCTTACACGGAACGTATAGAGATCTGTGAAAGCTATTTTGAGTCAATACCATGATGAACTGCATTAAAAAGAAATAACTTTGTGAAAATGGAAATATTTTTTGAAAGGAATAGTTTAAAAAACTTGTTTTGTGATTCAGACTGTATGAACCCACACAAAGACTAAGATAATTGTGAATCTCTGTTGTTAAACTACAGACAAAGGGAAAATATAGGGAAAAGGCAGATTAATCAAATACCAAATGCCACGATTTTCTAGTAACGTTTTCCTGTAATGATAATGAATATACTATTTACTGAGTGTATTTTATTACTCACTGGAGAATAAGTTTACTTAAATAGGTAAGGATCACCGCTGGATGACACACGGATCTTTAAACAGCATTTAGCTCAAAGATTCCATTCTGAAAAGTGGTCCAAAGATTCCAGATAATATTTAACTATTAACAAAATAGTTGTAATGACTTATAATTTATTTAAGAATTTTTAATGTACTTAGAAGTATTTATTTTCATTGAAGTGTGACAGATGTGTACATGGATATATTGTAAGGTAAACATTTGCAAAATAATTGCATCTTGTAAAGGTTTTCTATTTTATTTTAACTAAGGGCATGGCCAGTCCTGAATGTACAGGTGGTTGGTGTTACTCTCAGGAGAAGTTGGTGTATCTCTCAGGAGAAGGAGTGGCACAGGCTTTGGGTGGTGGTGTGGTTGGCTCGGTCAGTGCTGGTCTGCAGCGATCCTCGCTGTGAGGACTATCGCGCAAGAAGGATGCAAAAAGCAAAAATCTTCGGCATGAGGTGCCAGCGTCTCTAGATAGAATTTAATTTGAAAACTATTACTGGATTTCAAGTTATAAATGAGATTAAAATCCAAAATAGCGCCGTGGCCTAGTGTGTACCGTGGCGTGTTCAGGGGCTGTTCGTGAGCAGGAGGCTGAGTGTGCCCAGTTGTCCAGCCCTCCCGGTCTCCGCAGCCGTGCCCGCCGCCAGCAGGGCCCCGGGGCGAGCGGCGGGCTGTGCTGCCCCCGGGACGGTGTCACGTGCGGCGGCAGGAATGCGGCGGGGTCTGGGGGGATGCGCGCTGCCCGGCCCGGCCCGACCGGCTGAGCCAAACGGGATCCAACGGGGCCCCGCGAGGGCGGGCGCCCGGAGCAGCGGCCCTGGGCAGGCGCTGACGGCAGCGGCGTCCGCCNTCTTGCCCCGGTGTTGTCACGGAAAGTTTGGTCCTCGGAGGGTGGGCTCGATGTTTGGTGCGGAGACGCCCTTCAGGGGCGGCGGCTGCCTCGCTGGGGCTGCGGGGGCCCGGGGCGGCAGCCGCTGGGCACTGCCGCGGGGGCGGAGGAGGAGACTCATGATGTGAGATAGTCATTAAATGGGTTTTGTCCGTGCGAGGCGAGGGTGCGAGGGGTCCGTAAATCGCCTTGGCAAACTTGCCGCTGTTGAACTGTAGTGAAGTTTCTTTCACGAGGTTTTCACGGGGGGGTTTCTCGCGTGTGCTCTGCTTCATGTTCCGCGGTGTGGGGAGCCGCCGGCTCCAGCTTACCTCCGCTCTCCGTCAGGTGCGGACACGGCTATGGAAAATAGAACTCCCGTGGGAGCTGGAGTTCCTTTCCTTCCCCATTCTTCGAAGCTGGTGTCTACCAGTTTTTTAGTTAGCATCTGCAATTAAATTGGTTGTCTTGAAACAGGGGAAAAATACTTCTTCACAATAACACTGTCCTTTTATGTTTTGGTTTTTTGTTTTGTTTTGTTTTGTTTTTTGTTTTTTTCCCAATGAAATTTTAAAATTATCTTTGGTTTCTTTGTAATTAACGGGGCAGTTATTGGAGAAATTACATAGTTGTTTGTGGTGATCCCAGACCATGTAGTTGTTTTTGCAAGATGCCCTGTGCTTACAGGGTAAAGTAAGAAGAGCTTTAAAAGATTGCCCAGTCATGCACTGGACAAGTGAGCAAGCAAGCTGTGTCAGTAGGCAGTACCAAGTGCTTGGAAAGGCTGCTATTAGTAATTTGACCACAAAGGCTTATTTTAAAGATTTTTAGGTGGTGCTTGTATTGTTGGCCAAAACAATTTTATCCATCCTAAATTCTGTCCTCTTTCATTTACATATTTCTTCAATCCTTCAATACTTCTTTTTTTTTTCCCTTTCTTTACCAAAGATACAGAGACCATGCCTTTTACCTTGAGCTAGCAAGTTTTAAGTTGTTCAATTGCAATGTAAAAAGCATCTTTTTTCAGTTTTGCAGTTTAAGTGTTGGAGGTTGGGGTTTTTTTTCATGAGTCAGGAAATAAAAAATGGTACTTAAAAACTGTTTCATGCTAAATAAATACAGTGAGATTATACCAACGTGTTAGTTTGTGGCTATTTTTATTGTACATAAATTCATTTTTTTTCCTAAAGCCTTCACTCTGCTTGGTGAACCCCAGTGAGCAATCTGCTCTGTAGTAGAAATGAAGTATAAAATTTTTTACATTTTCTGTTGGCACTCAGGAGACATAGGTTTATTGCCTGAACATGGGACATATTGGGGTGCCTGCAACTAGAAGCCCATTATTCTGGCTGTTCAGCTGTTTTCTTCAATGGGCCCTTCATTCTTTTCACTTGGGTGATCTGTTTGATCTTGATAATCTGTCTGACTTGCTTTGTTCAATTCATCTTGTATTTTTTTTTCCTTCTCACCCTCAGGCTCAGTACTCCATGAACTAGTTACATGTGTTTATGTGGTTATGAACAGTAGTTCTTTAGATACTACCTTGAAATCTGATATTTCCAAAGGCTTTACAGTGAGATTTCAAGATTTGTATATTATATTCTATGGATTCCAGAGATTACCGGTGGCATTACACATGAGATGTAGCTTACCGTGGGAGTGATGAGAGGTGTCTTGTGATGGTACTGGGTTTCTGTGGCTGATACCCACAGATGGATGTGGTAGGAGAAGGGGCCATGGAAGCAGACAAGTGCTTGAGTAATGGGCTGTCAATCATCTCCTGCTGAATGTCAGGACCTGGCAGCATCCTATGGGTTCAGGCTTCAGGAGCTGGAACACCACAGGACATGGAGAGGAGCCCCAGTGCTGCGTGATGGGTGTGTGCAGTCTGGCATTGCAGCTCTGAGATGTGGAAGCCAAATGTACAAGTCTTGTGCTATTGGCTCTGACAGGCCAGTGATGAGCATAGCAGAGTACTGAAAAGGAGGCTGCCTCCTTCCCTCTATGCTGAGGGGCTCTCTTTGACCCTGAGCTATGCTAATGCTTAGCAGATAGACCATGATTTCACTCATCAGTAGACTGCAAAAATCCTTTCCCATACTAGAATACTGTAAAACAAGCTTTATCTTGCCAGGCTGGGCTGGATGGGGCTCTGAGCAACCTGGTCTGGTGGAAAATGTCCCTGCCTCATGCATGGTAAGGGGGTTGGAACCTGGATGATTTTTAAGATCCCTTCCAACTCATACTGTTTTATTATTCTGTGAAGAAATCTCAACAACAGAGGAGTTCTTCAGTTGATTCTGAGCTGTTTAGGAATCATTGCTTAGTTTATAAACATTTGAAGGAAGACAACAAACCTGAAGGGCTATTGTTAAACTTCATAATTGTTAATGGAATTTACTGCAGTTGGAAATAGTACATTACTTATTTGTAAAACAGGAAGTCTATTAACTGCTTCTATATGAATTAGAAATTATTTTTTAGAGTCTGATGTAGAAAATTTATAAACTTCAGTCTATTTCTGAAGCAGCCAGGAAGCAAAAGCTGCAGTCCAAGAGGAGGAGGACCAGTTTTGATTCAGACTTTCAGATTGAACTTCATGTGTTGTGCAAAGCTGCAGTCAGTTTATTTGTGCATCTGTAGTACACTGTTCTCAGTTTTGTATGTGACAGAGAAATGAGCTATGTGGGGTACCTATTTTCTTCATTTTACATATGTGGGACAGTAATTTTGTTTCTGCTTATGTGCAGTGACTTCTATTCCACTTTTTTCTTTATGTATTTCCATTTTACAGTTTTACTTTAGAATGTTAGCAGGGATCCCTTGGAGTTGTCATATGGTCTCTAAAAGGTATTTTTTTAACTATCTTTCTGTAAGTTCAGCTTCCTGATTTTTTTTGAGCTGCAAGTACATTTCTGGACTATTCATGGATGCTTCTTGTGGAATATCTATTGCAGCAGTTGTACCTTAGGGAAACTTCCTTTGGAATTACAGTGTTAAACACTTTGAATGCAATAGTTCTTACTTTTTGAACATTTTGTGTGTTACATGGAATGATAAATGAGGTTTCGTTGATAGTGGTATGAATTAGTCTTTCAGTTTGTATGTAATTGACAACATGTGAGGGAGGCGTTTTCATATCTAAGATCATTTTGTTAAAATCAGCATTTATTACAGATGCTTTTTCCCCACTCGCATTCCTTTTAATACAATGTCATTCTTGTTATTACATCTGTTAGTGGAAAATTAATATTGATAAATTAATTTCTGAATCTAGAAATAGTTTAGTGAGTATAAAACTATAAGCCTGGATGCTTGGAAATTTTCAGAGATTGGTTCATAAACTGAAGCCTGAGAATTACTTAGGGGAGGCTGCAGGCATAACATGAGGGAGAGAGGCTCTGTATCATAAGGAGATGGGAGGCACCATGAGAACGTAAACCAGAATTCTCATTACAGACCTATACAACTATGTCTTAGTATTCTTTCTGTTTTCAAATCTTTCTCAGTAATGTCACTGTTCATGTGAGTGTGTGGTTTGCGGAGAGCAGAATATTGTGACTCAAGTTCTGTCACATATCTGTGAAAGAAAACTGCTGCATTATTGTTAGCATATTTTGAGACTTTAATCCATTGGACATTTTCTTACAGTAAAGAATCTTCACTTTTACTTGCACCAAAATAGCATAGGTTATTTAGAAACCAGGAACATGTAAAAGTAGAACTTGTTTTCAAGGGAGTGATGACAAGTAATGCTAAACAAGAGTTGAAAAATATGTTTTCAAACTTGTGTTTTTAGATCAAAAACTTGTTTCATGTTTATTCTGAAATGCCTGAATCAGCAAGACTGTGGGAAGGGATGCATAACTGCACAACATTGATTATGTCCTACATGTTCACTGCTCAGTCAGGAAGCCTGAAGCTTAATGTCAAATGCGTGGGTGAAGCAGTTAAGCAGAGCAAAATAAATTGTTCTACTTACATGCTGCTGAATAGGGGCATTATCTTGGGAAAATCTGTTTCAGTGACTTACTGTACTGTACAATACTTGTTACTTGGGAGTGAACCATGAATGTGAACGATTGGGATCCAAGCTCAAGGTCAAACATTCACTCTTGTTTCTCTTCTGTAATCTCTTGTTTCTCAAAATGCATTTAAAAAATTCAGAAATCATATGAATATTTTTTTCCTTAGAGATGCACAGTGTGCGTCTCAAAAACTTCCAAGATAGAGGGTAGACGTTATTTCCTCATCTGTAAAATGGGATAATAACTTACTGAGAACTAGATGGCAATATTTAGATTTCCTGGTAGGATCACAGTGGGTCTTGAGCTTATATATCTTGTTTTTTTAGAAAATCAATTAAAAATAGTGTTATTTTTCTAGAGCATGCATTTTAACTTTGTTATTAGAAATGTATTTCCATATTTTACTGTATATATTTTTGAGACTCAGGAATAAGACTGTATTTATATTCTTAATAACTTTATTCCTCAGGTGAAATACATTTGTTCAACTGGATGCTTTTCTAATGATCAGATAGAATGAGTTGTCCTCAATGAGAAAACAGCATGGTTACTTTTCCAAGGACAGAAATACCCAAAGAGTTGAAAATGTTTAGGAAAAGTATCTCTGTCAGGACTTGGTTTACGGGCAGCAGTAGTAACTGAATATTCATTTCACTGTGTCCTTTCACTTGCATAGTTGGGAACAGCTTCTGGTGGAAATTTTCATAAGTTGTCATCAGTATCTTGAAAGACAACCTAGGTCTCGTAAAACTAGGATGCACGGATTAAGTGCAAGTTGAAACAAGACTTTCTGCTTTTGTAATGAATGTCTAACTAATGTACAGTTGGGGGGGGGGAATGCTTTATTGACTGTATCCATAAATAAAATTTTCTGGATTTTTTTTTTTTTTAAGTTAAAACCTTGATTTGCTAGAGAATGAAACTATGTTTCAGCATTGGATATACACCCTGTGACAAAATTATTGTATTTTACATGAAAGGGTGATCCAAATGTCTAGACTAAATGATACTTTGGCACATTTTTAATAAAAAGTATTTCTAAAATCTCTGCATAATAATTCTAATTACATATGTATTATAATAATATGTATGCAGCTAAACCTTTTGTAGGTTTACATCAGAATTGAAATGTGCTGCAGCGTGGGCAGATCTTCTCTAATTAAAAAATAGAAACCTTGATGAGGATATTTACAATTAAGGTAGTTCTTCATATCCAGCATTGAAAGGGACTAATCTAAATTAAATTTTAAAAAGGAAATTGCAGAAATAAGATTGCTTTTCTAGATGAAATTACTTGATTGCTATCAAATTATAGCACAAATTAACAAAAATTCTCTTAATATATTTTTATTTTACTTTCATGTGTGACATGGAATATCTTTGTCTTGATCCAGTGATGCAGTTTTGTAGTTTGTGTGGCACAGAACAAAACAGAGCATTTTTGACTTAAAGCGAATAATACCAGTGTTCCCTTTTAATTCTTCAGATGCTTGCAATGTGTTACGGTATTCTTGACCTCCAGGATGGTCTGTGAACCCTGGAGTGATGCCTGTGTACTTGCTTGGGATATTCAAACAGTTGCCAGGACAAAAGACAGGAACAAGGCTTGTTCACTAAAAAAGTTAGATGCCCTAAGTGCATGTTTGGGAACCTCTTCCTTTCCTTGGTTTCAGTAACTTTTTATCCATGTTCCTCTCATTCCTTAAGCATTTGTTGGCATGGCTTTCCTATTTGTAAATATATTGCTACTGAGCTTAATAAAACTGTATGTTTGTGTTGGATTCAGCAAAGTCTTTTGCAGAATGTGACTGTGATCTAGGTGGGTATGCTGCTAGATGGGTGGAAGCCTGGTGGGGTGGCTGGTTAGCTGTAACTTGAGGCTGGCAACCAGTGGAGAGCTCCAGCTGTCCATTGTAGGATGTGTCCAGTTAAGTGTTATGCATGAAGTGGAAATCTATCAGCCCTTGCTCATGGAGTTTGCAAGTGACACCAGACTGGGGCAAAGGGTTGGGCAGTGGGTATGCTTGAGATCCAGGCTGTCATTCAGAAGGAATTGGATGGTTTGGAGGAGCTGGCTGGCAAGAACTCTGTGGAATTCAGTAATGAGGAAGGTAAGGCTGCACACCTGGGAAGGAATGTCTCCTCGGAGGGGAAGGGTTCCTCTCACTGGGCACTTGTCAGACCACACCTGCAGTATGGCATCCAGTTTTGTGTCCACACCTCGCCCCAGTACAGGAGAGATGTGAACAAAACTGAGCAAGTTCAGCACGAGGTTGTTAAAATGTCAGGGAGTGGCAGCAGTGCCCTGGAGGAGAAGGAAGCGTCATGGAGGCCTGACAGTGTGCTCCCACCAGCTGGCAGACTGAGGAAGGGAGCAGGACCACAGGCTATGGTCATAACTGAAGTAAGAGTAGTTCTACCTAGATATAAGGACTATGTGTTTTTCTAGGAGGACAATAAAACAAGGCAGCAGGATGCCTGACATGGTTTTGCATTCTGTCTTTAGAGATTTTTCAGTATCTCAGTAGATAAAGCAGCCTGCTCTCTCCTGGTAGTGGCCCTGCCTTGAAGCAGCAGGTTGGACTACATGATGTCCTGCCAACCTGAATGAATCTGTCAAGCAGTGATTCTGTAATTTGTCTTGCAATAATAATGTGTAGAGGGGAAGAACGTAAATATTAAAAATCTGCTAGTGCTGATTTCACTGTGGTCAGGGTCCTCTGGACAAATCTACAAATGCAATCTTTGCTTCCCCTCTCTTTTCCCTTCCTCTAAGTGATGTACTGAGCAGGAATCTAGGTGAAGAAATGTTGTAATACCCATTAAAAAGAAAGATTAGAAAACCAATTTTCAGCCATGTTTTGGGGTGTCTCTGTAGATTGCTTCTTTTTCAGGGCTTGCTGCAGCTGTTTTTCCTCTGGCTTTGAGCAGGATACTGCTTGGTGTGAGAAAGGGGAGCAGAAAAAGAAGCAAAGTACCTTTTGTCAGAGTGGATTCTGTATTCATTCTGAAAAACGTGCACCTCTGCACATCTGGCCTTTTTTGGATTGCTGCAAGAAACAGAATTTCCCCCAACTTTAACTGAGCCAGGAATTCCTATTAATTTTCTACCTGAAACGATATTCTTCCTTTTTTATTCCATTGCTTGTGATTTCAGTAATTTTCTTTGCTAAATTTAAGAATAAAATTAGGATGGAACAGGACTCTTAGCTATTAATAAAACCAAATATGCATTAAAATAAATAATTATCCAGTCTTCTTAGTGACTTCTTTAATGGCTTACAGCATGGGATGGGAAGCTGCCGTAATATGAATGGCTACTTCATTCATACTCACTGTAGGCACCTCTTAAAAAAATTTACAGTCTATGTAATAGGAATGACTTGTATGGAGAACAAACTGTACAATCAGTTTTTATTTTTCTGTCTGTCAGAGAGCCTTCTTGAGCTACAGGAGGAAAAAAATAGGAAATTAACCTTCTACCTCTTGTAATCTTCTTGTTTCTCTGCACTGCTGGAAGAGTCTTCATATCAAATTTTAGCAAGATTTACTTCCCTATGGGAATTCTGTAGTTCTAGATGGAAGAAGACTCAATTGGGCATTATACAACAATATATGCATTTAGTGATGTGTACACAAGGGGATTTTAGACACTTATGGGCTTTGCCTTTGCAACTTTTCTTGTTTTGATGTTTTTTTAGTTTAATTTTTAGACTTTCAGGCTTTCTCACAGACATTACATTTCTGTTTGGACTAAGCTTTTTCCACAAGTCACAGCTTCTTGGAAATCAGTCTCCTTGATTCAGCTTCTCTTTCCTATTATAAAATGTTCATTCTCTCTGTAGTGTTAAGAATGAAGAATCTGATGTTGCTGCAGTTACGGTGCACACACCCTAAAGAGAAAGTATGTGAGTCACCTTTACAGTTCTTCGGGCGATAGAGCTGAAAAAGCTTGGCAGCCTGTGCTCTTTGGGAGGTCAGTGCAAAAGTACTGTGCCCCCAGGTCTAAATGCTGCCCTGCCTCGTAGTTGTGGCAGAGTTTGTGCCGGTCCCGGTCCCGTTTTTGTTGCATTCTGACTTCTGCACGAGTAGTGACTGTCGGAAAATAGTTTTGTTGAAGTGGAAATGCAGATCTTGATCAGTATTTGTAGTCCTTTAGCTGACAACTGATGGTCTGTTGTTTGTTACACAATTAGAGGAAATCATTGAGCAAAATCTGATATGCAGATGCAGCAGACATAGCTGAGAAGCCTAGTCCTGGAGGCAAAAGTAGTTACCAGAGATTAGGAGAAAGGAAACCAGAATCTCAGAGAAGAATGTTGACATTCTTCTGTAGTCTTTGGACAAGTATAAAGGTGTCTTTGCCTTTGTGTCATTTGCTGAAACTGTCCTTTGCTGTGGAATCAGAATTTCAGTCTCACTGACTTTGCAGGTATTGACACTTTGAGGTTGTGAGCTCTGCTGTGAAACATCACAAACTCCCAGTTCCTTCAGTACCAGCTTCCTTGGTCAAAGGCGAGTGTAGTTGGTGGAAAATCTGAATTGTTGGGAGCTGTCCTTAGGGACCGTTTCACACTTGGACAATTCTGGTTTCTGGTGTGAGTGCCATTGGAGTTCTGACTGCTTTAACTGTGCTTAACTGTGCTGTAACTGTGAAGAACTTTCTGCATTAGAAACATTGCCCATGAACATCTGGTTTTAATGTGGTATTTTAATTCCTTTTTTTTTCCCCTGTACATATCAACTTAAAACTTTGAAAGCATTGCAAACTTGGTCAGGAACTGAATATATTGTAGTATAATAAGGGACCTGTTGTGGTCTTTTTCTTTTAAAATGCATGCATTTAATATGCTAATTCCTGATTCTTAGTGCCAAACTTAGGAAGTTACTAGCTAAACATCTGGAATAAAAGCATGCTATTGTGCTACAAGTAAGGTTTGGTTTTTTTTAACAACAGTAGTCCCTTAGGCTTGGAATAGTTGGGGTTTGCCTAAATAAATTGGTTCAGATATAAGTGGGCAGGTAAACTGAGAACTTAAAAAATTGGAAAACTATCTTTCCTCTTCCAATCTTTAAATAGGAGTAAAAATTACCTATTCCTGCTAGCAGTTTGGCAGGAAAGGAGTGGATGAAAACGTCAGGAAGCAGACATTGGAAGTGAGGGCCAGTGTTTAGACCAGAGCAGGTCAGCTGCCTTTTATCAAAGTGCCCAGGAGCTCCTTTGCCTCTGCCCCTTCATCTGCTGTACGTGGGGCACACAGGGGGAATATGGGGGAAGAGAGAAAGGAGACCACCTCTGTGGCCCACAGCAGTCAGTCACTGCTACCTCTACCTACATCTGAAGCAAAGAAGGTGATGAGCACCAAAGGTAAATTCCTTTCACATCTGTATGCCAAGGGGAAATGTTAAACTTTCAGCTAGGTAACTCTGAGAGCTCCTTTTTGTCCCTTTGTTCCTGTGATTACTGTGGAGTCTGGAAGGGTGCAGTTTGAATCATTAAACAGAGGTCATACTGCGTTTGAGAAAACAATGTTATATGGGGGGGAAAAGCTTCATATTTTTTAACCTCTATGTCATTTTGAGTAGGTCAGGGCAGTTCAGTTATTCATATTCGTAATTTTATGAGGGAATATGCATGAATATAGTAGCACACGTGTTTCACGTTTAATACGGATTTTTTCTTATTGCGGTTTTTAAAATACCTTTGGAACAAAATCTTAATATTCTGTGTCATAAAAGCTGTTAATTTTTAAAATAGAATTTTATGTTAAACTAAGTAACATCTGCTGAGTGGTCTCAATGATGCATCGGGAATTCGGTGTTCGTTGTGAGGCCCCAGTACAAATGAGGGACTGGCAAACTGGAGCAAGTCCAGTAAAGGCCACTGCTATGGTTGAGGGTGGGAAGAGGTCAGGAGAGACTGAGGGAACTGGGTTTGTGTCCTTTAGAGAAGAAAGGAGTGAGGAGGATTGAATTGCAGTCCTCTGCTTCCCAAGGCAGGGTTGGAAAGAAGGTGGAGCCAGGCTTTTTTCAGGGGTGCACAGCAGGTGAATGGGAGGCGATGGCTGCAAGCTGCTGCCAGGCTAGCTCCAGTTGGGCTTATGGGGGAAAACTCTTCCTGGAGTTTCTGATTAAACTCAGGAGCAGGATGCTCTGGGGGATGGTGAAACCTCCACCTTCATGGGGTTTCATAGCTTGGGGGGACAAAGGCACTAAGTGACCTGATTTAATGTTGAAAACACCTGTCTTGAATGTATGAGAGAACATTTGGAAGTCCCTTTCAGCTTAACTTGAGCTTTGATATTCACAATTATTGTTTAAATGCACCTGTAAACTGTGCTGTGTAACTCTGTTAGCAGGAGAATCAATGGGAAAAGCACTCGAGCTGCAAATGAAAATGCGGCTAGTCAATAGCATATGCAGCTAGTCAAATTACATCACCTGCCTTAATCTTGATTTAAACATCTTTAAGTTGAGTTAGTTCCCCTGCCTCTCAAAAGAAGAGTGAAAAACTTCTCTTTGAAATATGGTGCTATTAGAGATCATTCATAAACGTGCTGTCTGCTACATAAAATGGCAGTTATTTCTTTTTGGAGGGTATTAATGGAATCTGTAATACATGAGCTCTCTTTCTTGCTGCAGGGCTCAGCATCTAAAAAGTAGAGAAAAATATGTGGAACTTCAAGATGAGTTAATGTAATGTATAAATCAACCCCTGAGGCATTCTTAAGTGAGAAAGTGTATCTTTCTTCTTGTGAATAACTGCACTGTTCAGATGGGAACAAGCAGGTCAGTGGGTAGGGCTCTAACACGGGTTCTGTGTCCTTCCTTGACACAATTCTTATGTAATTCAAAGCATGTCACTGTGAGCTAGATCAAAATGGAAATCAAGCTCCATGGCTCAGCTCTGTGTCTTCTTAGTATTTGCTGGTGAGGAAGGAATTGATTTTAAAAAATCATTGTTGAAGTTAACTTTGATAGATGGTTAAAAGCTTGCATCATATGTTTAAAGAAAAAAAAAAAACATTCTGAAAGCCTTTTAGCTACTCTCTTTAAAGATGCATTTGAAAAAGGTGCTGAGACTCACATTCAGAGATATGCTGGCTATTACATGTGTCACATTGAAAATGTGTGCTCCAGTCACGAGCAGCTTTAAAAAAAAAAGAAAAATAATCATTTTTCCAAACCATAGCTATCGCTTGTTTTGGCTGACAGTTTTGGTGTGGCAGGATGCATTCCAGACATCTGTAAGCAGGAATACGCCTTGGAACTCTGCAGATATAAATTGCAGAGAAACTTAAGAAGGAACACTATATAGTGAAAGCACAAAATGGATTTTTTTTTTGTTATAGACAGATGTTGTATACGTGGGTGAATGCTTTCTGAACCTTGGTTCTGAAGCTACTTGACTTTTTCTAGGACTGGGTTAAGAGTTACCAAAGCTTAAGACAGTTTCAAAGGGAATTTTGTATGCTTAGGAAGTTGTTAAGAATTGTCTTACCGTAATGGGATCTTATGCTGCCAGCGTTGTTATCCTCACTGGCATATCTGTCCTGATAATTTGCCCTTGCAAACCTAATTTTAGGGAGGTGGATTGCCTTTTTTGAAGCTTTTTTCCCGCCCCATTCACTCCACTTTTTCTGTAAGTGGCAGTTGATTTCACCTTTGTATCTTGATCCATTTAGTTTAATATTTTGCCACTGTACCTTGAATTTCACTGTCTCCTTCAACTTACTCTCTTCATATTTGAGCTATGGAGACTTTCCAAGGGCTTGAGCTGTTTTGTTGCCAGCAGAAAAGAACTTCTTCAGATTAACATCTATGGGCCACTGAGGAGTAGGACAGAAAATTCAACATTGGCTCTTGCACTGTCTTTTGTAGCTTTTGGAAACTTGCTTTTCCTCTTCAGCCTTGTTCTGAAATTTATCTTTTTGACATGCTGTCTCTCGAGTTAGAGTGAAAATGGGCTGGGGGCAGAGTGTGTGCATTGCTTAGCACAGTAGGTTTTCCTTCTGGATGATACTGGACTGTTACGATGAGGTAGCATTATGGGGAAGAAGGGATGATGTCTCTCACGGATTCTGGGCTTTGCTCTCTTCAACTGTGTATTCAGTACCAAAGTATGGGAATGCTTTATAGAGTTATTATTTTCCTTAAATTATGAGATCAGTGGCATTTGAGAAAAGAAGATGAAAGAAAAGATCCTCAAGAACTTGCTTGCTAGTACTTCACTCTCCTTAGGAAAGGTGGAAGTAAAGGGACTCAAGCAGAATTTTTAAGATTAAAAAAAAAAAAAAAAACAATGGAAAGAAGCAGTGTACAACATGTATAGTTAAAATTTGTTATTTCTGATTGCTGAATAGAGAAAAGCATCATGAAAACTCATAAGCTTCCTAGAATTTTTATCCTTCGCCCCTTCACAAAGATTTTGCGATGGAATATGTACTCCAAACAGACATTGAAATAACATATTTTAGTAATCTCCTTGGGATTGTCACAGTGGGAACTGCAGAGTACCAAATAGCTTAAAAACTTCATCTTTCTTCAGCTGTCTTACTGAGATCATTAAAAGAATTGACTCCAATACTGAGGGCTGTGTATATAAAAATTTGGACTGTATTCACATTGAAGCAAGAAGCCAGGCACATTTCCTATCTTCCATAATAGTATTAGCTAATAGGTTTGAGCTTGGCCAATTTGAAAAGGAGTGTCTCAATATTTGGAAATTGTGTTAATCTTCAAAACGTGTTCCCTTAATTTTTGCAGAGTTTTCCAGTCTGCTAAAGGTGCGGTGGATACACTAGAATGGACAAAGAGGATTTCCCTCCACCACCACCGGAAGGTAATTGAAATAGTTTGGAGTTTAAAGTAATTTTTTCTGTAAGAATTTGAGTATCTTTCTAGCAGTGATTTTACCTCTGCAACATTCCTTTTCCCCCATATCACCCTATCCTATCATCTACCCTGTCTTGTTCTTGGACTTACTCGCTGGTGTAGTTAGAGTGTGATGGGAAGAAACTTGTGAGCAATTGGTCTTTGCAGTCCAAATCTGACAATACGTGTTTTCTGTGGCAACTCCGTGTAGTCAGAGCACAGACACTTACTGAAGAGTATTACAGATGCTGGACTAAGGGGGGCTCATTGTGTAAAGTTAACACTCAGTGCCCCTTGCCTGCTGTATGCTGGTAGCTGCATGGCCTCTGGTGTAACCCAGGTTTCTGAGGGCACAAAGGTAGGATCTACAAAGACACTGTGTCACTGCCTTTTGCATTTGTGCTCAGAGAACATTGCGTGTGGTGATTTTTTTATCCTGTTTGATTTCCTGTAAGCACAGCATTGTGTAGTGCTCGCTGCTACGTATTTTAATGCTTAACAGGATTTGGCTTTTGGTAGCTGAATGCTGGGAGACTTCATAGAAGTATTATATGCTTGTTCTGGTCAGCCCAAAACATAAATTTACGGAGACCTGTGGTTGAACCTGCTCTTATTTCAGTTAAGTTGCTATTGTAGTTTGTTTAGATAATGATTTTTCTGTAAAACATTATCTGTTCCTTATATAAAACAATATTACTTATGGACCTGCACTTTTTTATATACATTGATATATGTATAAATAATATACATTATTGCCTATAGGGCATTTCACTTATTGTTCACACAGAACTTACATTTGAGTATAACAGCAGATTTAATCTTAGTTCTGTTCAGCTGTAACTCTTTAGGAATTTGGGAATTGTCATTCTAGATCAGAACTTCTTCCTCTGTAGTTTAGGCACTACCACAGATAGAGGTCTGTTACTAGATACTATCTAGGGAGTTGAAAATGTGAAAGAAGCAGAAATTTGTGATACCAGCTTTTAATGGGTTAGATTTCTGGCCAGCATTATTGGCAGTTTCATTTATGCTCTGAGATATCAGTGAGGTTATTGTTGGCAGCAGTTCCTTGGCTGTCCATGGTCTAAGCCATGTGGTCAGGACCCTGAATTTAGCTCAGTTTTGTTTAGTGACAGTTACTGTGAAACTGTCTCTGCGGGATAATCCATCTCCAAAGCAATGTAGTGCTGTAGGGGAAGAGCCGTCCCTAAGGAATCAATATTTCCACTTGAGTAGAAGCTGCTGTTTTTCAAAGATAGCCAATACTTGCTGCAACAGCTCCAACTTTGTGCAGCATTTCAGTTTGTGGGATACTCTGACAAGATTTCAGAGTGGCGCAGTTCGAAATGATTCCACAGTTCAAGTTCTTTCTCGACAAAGGTTTTTGTGACATGTAGAACTATGTCATAAAAAAATAATGTAATTATTTTCAGACATGTCAGTTCTTCGTAGGCTGGGATTAGATTTATTTAACGTAAATTGAGATTCTGTTCTACCCGATCTTGTGTCAATTGATGCTTCTTTGGGGGAAGGAAGGGGAGAGTGGGATTTGGAACAGGCTCCCCAGAGACCAGCACCAAGGTGGTTCAAAAAGTACTTGGTTAATGCTCTCATGCACATGGTGTGATTGTGGGGTTTCCATGTGCAGAGCCAGGAGTGGGACTTGGATGAGCCTAGTAGGTCCCTTCCAGCTCAGAATACTCTGTGATTTCTCTCTTATCTCAAAAAGCTTTTCTGAAACCAGTGGAACTTGTATATTTTTTTAGTTTACTGTTACTAACTCTCTTTAAAACATATTAAAGGCATTATCAGTGAAGACAAATTTTGATAATGACACTAAAAGACATTCTAGTTCACTTTCTAAATAATTCTCACTTGTTATGCAGGTAGAAAAGAAGTGAGGATTTTAGGGCCAAGTATGACAACAAATACACATAACAACTAACAATTCAAGGTTTATTTTGCATGGATGTATACTGGCCATCCATATGTCTTTTCAGGAGGGATAAGCAGCACCTGTCAATGCCTTCAGACAGTGGGCACATGGGTGGCTTATCCTAGCTCATAGTGAGGATGAGATTCCTGTTAGATGCAGAACCCTTTGCTACACCAAAAAACCCCTACTTTTTGCATAATGATTCTAAAATCCCACACTGGGCCCACAGATAAATTAATTGCTTTTTTAAAAAAAAAGTTCTTAAGATGTTTTGGGAATTTTTTTTGTTTCCTTATTTTTTGCCCTAACAAACATATCTCTAGTGCTGAAAGTCATGTGGGCTCCTTTCTGTCTGCAAGTGTATGTCTTGCACTATAAATCTCAGCTTTATTCTTGTTGAGTAAGTTTTCTATGGTTTTGCCAGGTAAAATCTCCAAACTTATTTTTGATCAATGTATACATTGATACAAAGGGGAAGAATAGTAGTAAACCTTCATCTTTGTTGTGGGATGTTGCAAGAAAATAGATGAAAGCTACATTGTTAAATAATGTGTTTTCATTAGTCACAGCCATCTGAATCTATACCTTGTTTAAGTTAAGGTACGGTAAAGGTCAGTAGTGGAGCTGCTTCTGCCACTACTTGATAAGGAAAAACTACATGTGATGAAAGAATGGAATGTAACATATTTTATTTGTTTTAATTTATTCTGCTTATGCAACTTATCTGTTCATAGGTGTTTGGACATTCCATTCATGCATTGCTAATCAGGTAGTGACAAGTCTGTGCTAGTTACCTTTCCTACCTCAGAGCAAATTCAAGTAGTAAGTTGTTTGGAAAAATTATTGCCTGTGTGTTCTGTCCTCTAGATTGCTTTAAAAAGAGCTGCTTCTTCTAGCTGTGATTGAAAATTTCCTAGTATTTTTCTCTGTGTATGTCAAGGGAATGTGTGTTTTAGCAACTAGGGAGCAGTTGGAGTGGGGTTAGATGCAGAGGCTTCCTTGGCTAAGAGCAAAATCCAAAAAAGTACTTCCAAAGTGGATACTTGTGATGATAGTGCTAGCTCACAGGTATTTAGGGTTTCTTACATAAAATAATTCCATGGCTATCTTGCGAAATAAAATAGAGAATGATTCTTGTTTGGTCAACAAAATAAAAGCCTTTCTTAAAAGCTAAATGAAAATGGCAAATTTTGTCATGGCTGTAAGCTATGATTATGCTTTTAATTGGTTGCTGTAATGGAGTGTCCTTAACCAAACCCATTTAGATAAGAAGAGAATATGCTGTGGACTGCAGACTATGGAGACAGGAATTACAAAGCTGATAGTTCTGAGAATCTGGAATCACTTTGAGTCTCTTGTGTAGAGGACTTGCCTTCACACTGAACAGCTAGGAGTGGAGACTGGATGTTAATGTTAGGATGGTGTTTACATGTGATGGTCTGTTCCTGTGTGATTACTACTTTATTAGAAGACGCCATGTCTGGCAGTTTTTTATTCCTCTGCTTGGAAAATATGCAAAGTGGAAGTCCTTTTCTTCAAGTGAGGACTTCAGAGGTGTTTATCAGGGCCTGTTTCCAAAGGAAAGCTGTGTTTGTTTGCCTGACAGCATGGATACCTGAGAAACAGCCTCTTGCCCAAGGGAAACTGGGGCTACTTTGTGTGTCAAGGAGGCTTAGTTTTGCAGTTTCATTGTCTCTGAATATGTCTGTCTCTCACTCTTTCTGGTACATGGCACTATGCCTTATATGATTTCTCTGTGGAAAACTATTGGAAAACATTGAGTGTATTTCCTCATACTGAGTATACTTTCATTTTGTTTCCCATTTATTGAAGATTAACATAAATGGTATGTTAAAATTTTAAAGTGAAATACTGAAATTTCAGTGTTTCTACAAGGACATTGTGAGAATTAATTTGAATGCATAATCTTCACATTAATGCCAAATATTCTCTCTGCCTTCATTTGAGAAGCAGGAGAGGTGCCCTTAAGGACCAAGTATAGTGGAGAGTTGGATGTTCACTCACCTACACCATTGTCCCCAGTACCTTGGGTAAAGCTAGATGAGAAGCCTTGTCATGCTGAAGTTTGGGATTTAAGATGTTCCTCAATGAAATGAAGTTGTTTTTTTCCTAAAACTGGAAATAGACTAAAAATATCTCCTAGACACCAATTTTGTACACCTTTTTATATAAAAAATCAGCTCTCTAGATCTATGAGTGGGATATTTCTTTGTTCCTGATATGGAGACATGTAGAGCAAGGAGGCCAAGGACTTAAGCCTGGATATCCTGTATGCAACTGAGTGCTGTGATTGTGTCTTTCCGCAGTTATTTTTTGTTGTTTCCCTGTCAGGGCAAGAACACTAAAATAGTCCTTGGTCCTCTGTTCCTGAGAAGGAAGTCTGGCCTGAGTCCTTGGGTAAGAGTGAAGTGGAAACAACTGTGCTCTCATAAAAGTTTCCACTGGGATGACCTTACATATAAAACAATCCCACCAACAAACAAAAAAACCCACCAACCCCTAAAAGCTAAAACTCAACAAAAAAACCCACCAACTTATAAATTTTTTTATTTACTCTAGTAAGGAGCTGCTGGTGAGCTGCTGTATTTTGCTATAGAGATGACTGTATTTTTCTGCTAGAGGAGCTGCTTTTTATTCTGTATCCTATATGTATTTCTTTCAGATTATTTAGTTACCTTTTCTGCTATTTAGTGAAAAAGTTCATAGCTTATTTATGTTTTAACAGTTTTAAATAGCTAATTTGGTGACTGAGACAAGAGGTGGTTAAATTTGGCTTTTTTATATCGACAAGAGAAGCACTTATATGTTTCATGATTTAGTTTCTAGAGGTACAGAACATTGAAGGCCCTAAAATTTTATTTATTTACTGTGATTGGGAAATAATATATTGCTTAAATTAAACTGCAGATATAAAGGGAGTTGGTCTTGCGTTAAACAATATTGTTAGGTATCTATTTTCAGCATACAGACAGTTACAAATGATTGTAAAAAGGCAGTCAAGCTTTCAGAAGAATGAGAACAGAATATGAATTGTAGTTATGAATGGCTCCTTGTTTTTGAAACTGGCAATAGCTTGCTGGTGTCTGACATCCCATCTGTAACAGAACAATTTATTTGTTTCTAAAGGTCACATTTCTCTCAGTAAATGAAGGAAAATGCATTGTTTAAGGTAAAGATTAATTATTTTATGTGACAATTCAGATAAGCTGTGTAATGAAGAGTAACAAGAAAATTCCCTTTGCAAAAAAAATTTATGGTGTCACATGTCACTCCTAATTACGTATTTTTTCTTCTAGCCAAGTATATTTGAGTGTTAGGAAAAACAAAAAATAGAAAATAAATAGATTAATAAATAGCTTATTTCTGGTTTTAGCACACACAAAGAAAACACTGTATACATATATGTAGTTATATCTTATTTTATTTGGAGGAAAATGAAATTTAAAAAAACCCAAAAACTTTGCTAGATGTTAAATGATGTTGCTGTTACTGATTTCTTGGTGGGTGATTTCATTCTTTTGATACTATTTGATTTTCTCTTTCTGAATAATAAGATGCATTTGTTTTGTTAAGTTTTTTTCCTGTTTACTTAGCTGTTCTTGAAGGTGACTTGACTTTACTTGCTGGCTCTATGTAGGGACAAGGCCCAGACATGTTAGTCAGAAAGAGCAGTTGATGGTGAGATAAAGGCCTTTCAGGGGATTGCAACAAAACTTGATCATTGGTTAGTGGTAACTAGTGTTGATTGCTTAAAAAAACCCCTAAAATTTTAAAGAAATTTATTCTGATTTTTGAGTATTCTTTCAATGAACAGTTGAAACTAAGCTCTGAAATTTTAATTTCAGTAAGCCAACATGTAAGAAGAGGGTGATTTTTTTTTTTTCCCTATACTCCTTTTGCCTTTTTAGGACTTGTATCTATCATTAACTGGCTGGGATAAATTGCTCGCAAAGAATGGAGAGATTTTTTTATTTTTGGAGTTTTTTTACTTCTGTTTCACTGAACTCAATAAATATTCACTAACCATGCCTAAAGCCTCTGTAATGGTTCTACTCTAGAGTTTACAGAAAGATTGACTTTTTTTATAAATTGTTATAATTCTCTTACCTTGTGCATGAGCACAGATAAAAGCTTGTCTGCGTAACAATAACTTAAATAAAGTGTATGAATTTTTGAAAGAGACATTTATTAGGTGCTGCTTGCTTTTCCTGCATGGAGGAACTGAAACTATGCCTAGGAATCTGAGGAAAACATATTTTTTTAACATTTTTGGGAGAAGACTCTTCCAACCACCCATATCAATTTTCTGTTTTCTTCCTTATTGAAATCATTTTTCCAGCCTTGTCATATTTTCATTAAAATGAATACAGAAGATGATTTAGTAGGTCAAAAAAGGGTTGTTGCAAGAATATGTCTTACTGTTACATAGTCTGTTGTTGAGCTCAATAACTTTGTTTAGCTGAAAGCATGATAATTTCTGGATAACCTTCTGCATAACCTTGTGCTGGTGGAAGTTTCTCTAGGGGCTGGAACAGAAGATGCCTGTGCTTCTGTGCCATGGGGATGCCAACGGATGGGTGACTTCCCAGTCTCTCTTTCCCCATTCTGTATATTGGCAGGGAGGGACAGAGGGAAATGCAGGTGCTGCCCTGGGAGCAGTGAATTGGTTAAGTGTAATTTGTCTGGAGGATCTTAGCAGTCTCCTACATTGCAAAGGGAAGTAGAAGTAAAATTAACTTTGGCTGGAATTGCTGTTTCTGCATGCATATTCATATTTGCATGGAAAGAACACTTGCCAGCAATATTGGGTCTGGCTGAGATGGAGTTAATTTTCCTCACAGCAGCCCTCTCAGATCTGGCTGGCATTTGTTCTGCTCAACATGGGTGAAGCTTCTGACAGCTTCCCACAGAAGCTACCACTGTAGCCCCTGCACTACCAAAACCTGGCCATGGAAAACAAACACACAAAACAAATTCATAACAAGACTCTTTATATTGGACGAAATTCTTTCCTGCCTTCCATGTGGACAGGCTGAAAGTCTGAATGGTGGTGGTTTTTTATGGTGGTTTCCTTTGACCAGTCTTGGGGGCAAGGCAGAGCTTCCTTCCCACCAGCCAGTTCTGAAAAGCACCTTGAGGCTTTACGAAGGAGTACAGGTCTGCTGGTCTTGCTCCTGCTTTTTTCTGGACACCCTGGTTCATGTCTCAATGCTTTTATTCTAGACTTTTGATTTTTTTCAACTCAGTTCTTTTAAATTTTAGCTAATTAAGACTTAATTTTTTAGAACTGTGAGTATTTTGTAAACTATAGTGTTTTTGCTATTTGTAAATCTCTCCTAACATCCACAGACCTGGGGTTTATTTCAAGGAATGCTGTTTTTTTGGTATTAGGCATGCTGTTGTAAGCAGACTCTCCCTGAAACTTGAGCAGGCAGATTCATTACTCTTCTGACTCTGGTTTTGAATTTGTTTTTTTATCCAGAAGAACAATATCTGTTGTGCATGCTCAACAACATAATTAGTATGTAGTGTGTGTATTTGCAAAATACTGAAGAGGCATTTGTACTTATTTCTTTGTTATTTATTTGCAGGAAAAGCCTGTTAATTCATGTGGTTTTGGTTTTGTTTCCATCACTGGAAAGACTTTTTGCATGAATGTATACTGTTTAGTTTGGTTGGGGTTTTTTGTAACTGTTTTCCACGGAGACTGGTAACGCTGACATTGTGATCATGCTTTGGATGTGTGTGTGAGCTTTGTGTAGTTAGCAGCGTGCTCGTACCACAGGGACCTGGGTTCCCTGCAGTGCCAGCTTAGTGCAACTGTGGGTGCAAGGGAAATGAAAGTCCTTGGCTCTGATCCACTTCCCATGGGGAAGGCGTGCTCACTCACTCGTGTGTTTTTACATACACGGTTTTGTCCTAGATATTTATTTTCCCCCAGCAAAACGGACATTTTCCACCTGTGTGGCTGTGTGAGGAGGTGATTTATGGATGCCAGTGGTGTGCTGGTAGATGTCACGTGTGACTGGGAAGTGTCAGTGAAGGGCAGTGTTTGCAGAAGGACTTGCTCGAACAGGTCAGGTCCCTCCTGCTCTGCACCTCCCCGCTCTCCCTGCGCAGGTGCTGATGCAGGTGTCCTTAGAGGCAGGGCAGAAGGGCAATGTGTCAGCTGAGTACCAGAGTGAAAGAACTCTTAACTGCAGTTTTCCCTCCTAGAACTGAAGAATTAGGGGTCACAAGTGGGAGATGAGAGTGGGTTGAAAATACTGTGTGGTCTTCTAGCTGTAGGAATGCAACCTAAGTAGCACTTTCATACTGGGAGAAACAGGGAGACTGTCCAGTGTCTACCAAGTTTCTTGAAACCTTTTTGCAAGTTCCTGCTGAATATGAGGCAGCTGTTATTTTACAAAGGTTTCCAAATTGGCCAACTCAGGAAACTTCTGCAGGCATGAGTGTTTCCTAGCACAAGGTTCATCATCCTGACAAACACCAAGCCTCTGCTTTGAAATTTCTTTTGAAATAAAAAGGGAACAGCTTGAGAGCCCATTTATCCTGGAGCTACGTCAACACGGGGTGTTTGGCTGCCCATGGTTAGTTTTACAAAAATAACGGTAACTTTAAAAATTCAGTAATTTCCTTGAATCTGCATGCTTTCAATACTTATTTCTGTTGTACACTTCCATAGCAGCTTGGCAGATTTTCATTGTCTAGAAATACAGGTCTGTAAAGGGAAGGATATCTCATCAGAGAAATCTCTGGAATGTATCAGGGATAAATAATAAGCATTTAGATTGTTATATCTGGCAGTTTTTTTTTACTTGTAACTTGTGTAAGTTAGCAAATTTTATAATACCTAAAAATATTATGGGATAGTAACATTTTAAAATATTTCTTTTTTACTAAAAAGTTTAGTGTATTTCAAGACACGTAGGTATTTGTAGAAAGCTGGAACATTTGGGGAATTAGTTTGAAAGGAAAGTGGGTCTTTGCAGTCCTAAGTGTCCTGTTGCAATCCAAAATAAATGAATAAAAAAGATAAATGTTTTAGAAGTGCTTGTTGGAATAAGAACAGGCAACTCCTGCCCGTCTTTTTTAGGTTCAGTTGTATTCATATTTTTTCACTAAATAATAATGAGATATATGCCATTTGAAGCATTGTACACTTATTTCTTTCATTGGTTAAAGTTACTAAAAATATTACTGAGTTTTTAAAATATAATAGATGCGTTTCTGCTTTTTGTTCCATAATAGCCTGTGAACTTTAAAAGAAAACGAGTACAACTGATTGCAAAGATGACATTCCTAATTATACAGAAGCCTTCCATTTCTAAAAATATTTTTGAAACCTTAAAACGTAAAGCATTCATATTGCTTGGTGGCAGCATGCCTGTTTATGTCCAGGGCTTCCAGGTTTATTGTTACCGTGCCGCAGACTGCTGAACTGTTTGTGCTTGGGGTTCTATTTCATTCTTCCTTTATCATGGTTTTTCATGGAAGAAACTTCTTCAGTTTCTTCTGACTTGTCAGTTGAGTCAGTTGACTTCTTCTGGATCATCATGGATTTACAAGATTGCAAGAGGGGGACAGACATTTGGGGTGCTTTTATTATTTCCAGTGTGTTCATACTGTATTCAAAGTGCACTTGATAGTGCTGAGCTATTTTATCTTACTTCTGTGTCACTAAAATAAACTGTTTAAGAAAACTATTAATAAAGCTTCACTGACTTAATCTGGGCTTTAAAATTAATGTCACTCTTCTAACTCCTTTGCTGTATTACATTGAACTATAAATAATTTGAAGATAATGAATGGGAAAGCAAATGGTGCCAAGAATGCTTTGCAATTGGCAGAGAAACCAAACATTTTTTAAATTATGCCCCAGCAGGTCTCTGTAAACACAACCTAAGTGAGCTTGTTTTTGAAGTAAACTTAAGAAATGTCATTTGACTCCATAACAAAGCACAGAAAAAAGTCATAAATCTGTGTGCTGTGCACAGTTATGAGAACATGTATTCCTTTTTCTGATTCTAAATTAGGACTTTCAGACTTAAATTAACTTGAAGACAATGTTTCCATTATATCAGATTTTTTTTCAGTCTTGAAAACTCCAAGTCGAAATTTTTAGAAATGCAAGAATTTCCCTGAAGCATTTGCAGAGCCTTAAGAATGGTGTTGCCATAAGATGAACAAGTTTAATCAGTTATTCTGTGTTCATTGCTCTGATTGGCACACATAAAGCTAAGAATGTGAGTAGTGGTGAAAGGGCAAATTGGATTTTTAGTAACTAATTTAAATATTTGAAGTAATTCCAGACAGACTCTCTCATTCTAAGCATTGTGTGACTATGGTTAGACTCAACGATCGTGAAAGTCTCTTCCAAACTAGACATTCTGNCTGTGTGTTTTTTGCAAGGGAGAGTGCCTTTGAAGATCCCCCGTTCACACACCACTGTACCTTCCCTTCCCACCCTTATGCTTTTTTTTTTTCCTGCAAGAACACTTGCCTCATGCACTTTTTGGCCTGGTCCTTTTGATTTGCAGATAAAGGGTAGGAGGAACTTGGCCTTTTTTCGTGAGCATGAAATTTTGCAAGATCTCTGGTAGTATTTAGTGGCCAGATTGAGCCTGGGTATAACTGCTGTCTGTCTTCCTAATTGTAGCACTTAAAAAGAGCTTTTATCTGTGTGTTGTTGTGACATAACACAAAGAACTGTGGAAAATAGGTATTTTCAAAACAGGAATTTGTCTTTTTTGTATGACATAATCTGTGTTTATCTGCTGTTCTGATCAGCTCTTAAGCTGAAGCAAAAATTGCCCATCCTCTTTTTATTTTTGTTGATAACCATCAATTGAAATAGTATGCCCTTGATATTAAAAGCTTAAAAGAAAATATTAGTATTAAATATGAGATGGAAGGTATCTAAAAATTTAAAAGGCTAGTTTATGCCTGCAGAATTAAGCAAATATAAAGGTGATGCAAAGCTGAAATAAAGTTTTAAAACTTTTTGAACTGAGGTTGTTTGTTTGTCTCCTGCTGCCCTTTCTGATCAACATGTAATCTTTGTCTCTTTTTGTGATCTTAACCCTGTCCCATCAGTGATGTGATTATAGGATCTTTCCAGGCTGTGGTGTCCAATTATTAGGTTCTGTGCCTTGTTTATCCATGATGCAAAGTACATGTTTTGAAATGAATGAAGCAGGGCAGTGTTAACAGCCATAACAGAAAAAAATTAGGTGGCACATCCAATTTTTTTTTTTTCACTCATGTTGAAAAGACATCTTCCCCCTTTTTGTTTCTTTTCCCCATTACACAGTCAAGCAACAAGTATTACAGTTTAGTCAGATGGATGCTGAATCAGGAAGAATGCCATGTTTGTCTTTAATCACTTGGAAGAGCTCTGAAGAATTTCTTGCATCTTTCAGGAAAAAAAGAATTGCTAATGGACAAAGTAAAAATGGGAAGCCTGACTTCATACAGAAGAATTTTTGAAAGGAATTAATCAAAATGAAATTAAATGTCCTGCTGCCTCAGCCATAACACATGACAATAAATGCAGGATAAGCCTGGTTTTTTTTGTTCCTTACTATTTTTGCAATTAGTTCACTTTTTCTCCTGCAGAGAGGCTGCATGAAAGATCTTGTTATTTGTGGCTGTGGTAAAATATGCTGGCTCAGCCTGCCTGAAGAAACAGAAGCCTTGGCAGGAATGCTGATTACCATGACAATCTAAGCAGTCTAGAGCTTTCGGGTGTTGTGGGTTTTATCATGAAGATAAAAACTGTGTCCTGGATGGTAGGATAGCTGATAACATCATCATGATGCAGCACATCCAATCGTCTTTGCAAGACTTATTTTTCATTCTGTGTTACCTGAGGAGGGGTACGGGGGAACCTTGTCACCTTCAGGTAAGTTTTTATAACATACTTGTGTGTTTACATCTTTATTTTAGGGTGTTGTTTCATGCAGTAGATACATGGAGGGGTTTAAATTTTCATGAGTTTTCCCCAATAGCATGGAGGGAAACTGCCATATACTTCCTCCTGCTCCATCTCCCCAGCCTCATGTACAGTGCCAAATCTGTGCTGCAGTATCTACACAAGCAAAGACAAAAAACCCCCAAAGCCCCCTTCCAGTCCATATTAGGGTGTCATTATTTCAACTGTTACTTCCTCAAAGGTACCACACCCTCCCTCCACCAGAATGCACGTGTGTATGGTAATAGGGCTAATAGCATGTTGCATGAGGTTATTGGTTTAAAACTGTCTCACATTGGAGGAGGGAAAGCAATCTGCTGGTCTCTGTTGGAGTGTGTGATCTAAGTTATTGTCACTGGTATTTGGACACTGTTAGGAAAGAATAGACTTAGGAGTTTGAGTTAGAAAGGAGAAATGAATTGAAGTTATAAAGTTGCAGTCTGTGCAAATGAATTAATCCGTGAAGTTTTCTTATTTAAAAATTGGCTATTTAAGTGTTTTTCTAAAAATCTTTTGGCTCATTATGACAAAAGCGAGGGTATTTGCATTATCACTTGTTTATATCTTTCCAAATAATTTCCTTGTTTGCACTGAAGGATTTATTGAAAACTGCATGAGGTTATCAATAAACAGAACAAATCAACTTTTGTTCTGTTCCAGTAACCTAAAAATCTAAGGGTTCATTGTGTGAGCTTCATTTGTAATGTGGAGCATTTACTGGTCCCATGAAATCACTATTAAGAGCAAACAACAAAAGGTGTGTCTTTCTGCACAGTTCTAGAGCATGAACCAAAAGCCACGGGTCCAAATGATGAAGAGGAGGACGAGGGAGAACAGTTTGACTTCGATAGTGGAGATGAGATACCAGAAGCAGACAGGCAAGCCCTTGTGCCACCTATTCCTGGTCCTGGAAATAACACAGAGCACCAAGAGGCTGGTGCTGCAGGTAAGTCAGCCTGTTGGTCTGTACCTCCACTGGGCTAAATAGTCAAGACTGATCATAGGATGCCTTTTCTTGACAGTACAACGAAAATACTTCAACAAGAGTTTTCCATGGTGTTACAGTCCAGCCCTAGTGGTAAATCAGGTTCTTCTTAATAGGTCTCTTGGAGCATATTAGAATCAAATGACACTGAATGATTGGTGTTTGTAAATATACACGTGTTGGGCTTATTTTGGAACATTTTGATTGCAATGGAAAGCAGATATATAGTCATTTTGGTTATTATTATATGTAGTAATATGGCAATATCAAAACATAAAAATACCACCCACTTAAGAAAGCATATAAGGGAAAAGAAAGGAAGAAAGCCAAAGAAGGGGTAAGATTAGGAAGATACATAATCACCTCCCATGGATCTGTGATGAGACTTGATTGAAGGTTGTGATCTGTCAGAGGTGGGGGAAAAAGCCCACAAAATGGGCAGGTGGGTTAATACACTCCCAGGTTCAGGTGGGAGTGCCCAAGCACCTCCTCTGCAAGGGTGAAGTTTTACACTTTCTTTTGATCACGTGCAGTTCTCTGGTGGAAGGCATCAGAAATGAGTCTGGGGGCACTTTAGGGGTCATTGACAGTTTATGACCTCTTCTAAGGCAGCTGCCTCTGCTGTCAGTAAGTCTGTGTGTGAATGTGACCTTCCTGGGGAGAAGGGTGTGTGTGTAAAGGAGGGCAGTTTGGTGTAATCCTTGTCTCCACAAGGTCTGCCTCTTACCAGCCTCAGAGCCCAGTTTGTAGCCTCTGGTGGTGATAAGTTCATCCCCTCTGTCTTATGCAGACCAGAGGTTTGTCATTACACACTCAAAAACTCGCTGCCTTCTCTTTGTGGTCTTGCAAACCTGGCCTCAGCAAAGCCTCAGGCACCTTCAAAAATGGTCAAGTTGTTTTGAGTCATAGTCCAGTCTCTCACACATTGAAATACTATGCAATTGTTTTGAATATTCCTGCCAGTTACAGTCATGGTAGATCTGATAGGGCAAGTGACCGTCACAAGTAATTTCTGTGAGATTTCCCACTCGAGTGTGACATCCAGACCAATGGATTGAACGTAGTCTGAGTGTCATGCTACAGGAAAACTGTATATGCTTGCTGTTATTAAGGCACATTGATGGCATAGGATAAGCTGTTTCACAGCTAAACTTGCTGGTTGCTAAGCTTGAGCTCTTGTGCATAAAACTAAGTGGAGTTTGAATGTATGAATTTCATTCATAAACAGAAGTTTTGCTAAATATTGAAACATTTTTTTGTGACATACACAGATGTTCCCAGTGTTGAGGTCTAGTCTGGAAATTGCTGTATTCTGCTCAAATTGTTAACAACTGATTTTGATTACTTTGATCCAATTTCCTTTTGTAAACAGATTCACTATGTTTATGGCAATTAAGGATAGATAACTCTTCAGATACTGTGCAGTTTGACAACCTGGAACTTAAACACTATCTTTCCCTGAGCATCTGTTGATCACTCACCCTTTTGTGAAGTTGTGCTTACAGCTTAAAATCATTTGATCACTTGGGATGCAGTTCTGCAGTTCCCTTCAGAGGGGCCTGTGGTTCTGCTGTACCTCCGCTTGTCTCAAAAAATACTGGGAACTGTGCATAACAGAAAACAATACATTTTCCAAGAGGAAAATCTGTAAAGTTATTTTCTTCCTCCCTTTCTTAACAGCATTTTCAGGACTACTCTTTGAGGAGTGTCCCGCCAGTGAACTTTTCTTGTCCTCATGACTACCCCTAAAATATTTCTTGTGTTTGTGTTTGTAAGATTCAAATTCATCTAGAATCAAGATTTTAACCTTAGGATTTAAGACTGTTTTGACTCATGTGCTTGTGTCAGTCAAGTTACTGTTTTTCCATAGACATCTTTTTAACTCGTCTTGTTTTGCTCTTGTTGCAAATTCCTCATCTGTAAAATGGAGAGTCTGGCCCTACTGTGTGGGAATTTTCAGTCAAAGCTTGTAAGCAACTTGTATAGTAAAGGTCAGGTCAGTGTTTACCATACTTGCAAAGAGCTATTAGAGTGGCTTGAACAGGTATGAAAAATAAAACTTTATATTTTTGTTTAATCTTTCAACTAAAGGAACTGATAATTTAGAAAACAGTGAGAAGCTGCAAACATCAGAACCTGCTGCGGAAGGCACTCCAACCAAAGTAAATCCCTACTCAGTCATAAATATTTCCCCAATCCAAGACAAGGATCCATCCTCATCACCAGAACCAAGTCCTCAAGATGAATGTGCAAGTCCCAACTTGTCTGGTGGATATTCTGTTCCTGTCCCTTGTGGATATGCTGTGCCATCTAATTTGCCCTTGATACTGCCAGCATACTCCAGTCCTGTCATCATACGCAGTGTTTCTGTAGATGAAGAAGGTACTGTATTTACACACCTTACTTTATTTGAAGGGGAGTAGTTGGTTAACCTCAGGTACCTTTCCTGTAAAACACTCACCTTTGGGTGAGTGTGGGAGTGATTAATGCTAATTCCTTTTTAACATAATGAACTAATTTCCAGATCCAGAGTTCAGTGTTCAAGCCAAATGGTTTCTTCTTATCCCTTTTATTGGTTTTTCTAGTTCTTGGCAAAGTTCCTCCCCCTTTATCCTCTTCTATATGCACTTCCATTTGTTTATTTTCCAGTCCTTGTGGATTTAAGGTGCTGTGGGATTTTTCCTTTGATGATTTGATGAATTCTCTGTGTCTTTTAGTAGAATTGTAAGACAGAAGAGGAAATTAGAAAGGGAAATAACTATGGATTATTACAGAAACAGGAGATCCATTTTGTAGCCAGAGTTTACAAAGCTGACAGCTTAATGTCAAGAGAGTAGGAAAAGAAAGCTCCTCAGCCTGCCCTTTCCTTTTTGTATTTTGAATATACTTTTCTTTAGCTAGGCAGCAATTCTTCTCTAATTCCAGTCTTAGCTTTTTACCACCATTAGGAATCCTGTCAAGTAAAAGCAAATGTTTTTTGTGGTTCCTATTATCTGTAGAGGAATATGTTTGAGAATGCTTGAGAGATAGAATTGCATGCATCAGATATTGTAAATTCCTCTTACCAGCTCTTCTGTCTAGTGGCTGTATCTTTGAATTACTTAATTTTCAAAGGTGCATGGCATGAAGAAACTTTTAAGTTTTTTTAGACATGAGTAAGAATAAAACTATTGCAAAGAAGATTATTCTTTGGCAATGAGCTAGTAAAATCAGTTTCTTAGGCTAAAGTGTACCATTTGAACCAAAGTGACATGTTATTCCAAGCATTTTCCTTTTTCTTTTTTTTTTTTTTTTCTACTTGGCAGGTACACAGTCAGCAACTGAAGAATGTCATTATAATTCTGTAAACGTGGAGGACCCTCAAAACAGGTGATTGCCAGTTCAGCATGTTTTAATGACTTGTAAAACCTTAATTCCTAAGAAAGCTTGCATATAATAAGTATTTTACTCTCGTATAATGCTTCCATGTTTGTTGGTTTGGTTTCTTTCACTTTCTTAGCCCTGTAATTCCGGTTGTGTGCTAAAATCAGCACTGATGTGTGTAACTGTGCATGACATTTTTTAAGACACTGGGTTTAATTTGCATAGAGTGATGGCAATGTCAGCTGCAACAGATTGCTGGAGATCTTGTCTAGCCTGCTGCTTTCAGCAGGACCACTGCCAATACTCCATCAGATCAGCCATGGCTTTGCTGGCTGAGCCTTCAAACTCTCCAAGGATGGAGGTGCTGCATCTTCGCCGAGCAGTCTTGCCTGCTGTACTACCTTCCCTACCCCATTTGCCCCCACCAGCCCTACCTGAAATATCCAAACCAAATCTTCCAGTGGGCACTCTGTTGACCATTCCCCCTTTGTCTGGCATTGAAAAAAAAAAAGGGCACCAAAACCCCCAAAACAAACCTGAACAAAAAAAATAACCCAGATTCCATCACCTCTGTGGTTCTCTGTAGTTCTCCCATAACATCCTTTTCACCAGACTAAATAATGTCCATGTCTTTTATCTCCTTCCTTATAAACCATGTTCTTCAGTCCCTGACTTCAGTTTCTCTGTGTCTCTAGAAGTAGCTTCAATTTCTCCACAGCTCTCCAGCAGGGGAGTTTTGGGAAGCCAAAACTGGACATGCTGCTTCAGGTTCAGCCTCACTGGCACCAGGTGGAGGAGGATAACAACTTTGCCTGATGGCTCCTAATGTAACCCAGAATGTCTTTAGTCCTATTTACCATGGAAAAGAAGCCCTCACTTCAGTGTTTTCTGAGAGAATTTCCTATGTTCTGGTTGATGAACTCAAAAGCAGAGTATTTTTTAAGACTAAAGAAAGCGTTTTCAATTTTCTGACTAAAATTGTCAGGCTATTAAATAAAATAGATTATTCATCACTCAGCTACATACCAAAGCAACATTTTTGAGTAATCAGCAGCCTTAGTTGGAAACTAGAAGGCAGAAAGATATTTACTGTCTTTTCTTCATGGATGTTTAAAAACACTGTGGTGTAACTTTTAGTTCTTTTATTTTATGGCCTTTTTTTTCAAGTGAAGATAACCAGACCAAGAGAGAGGATGATGCCCTGGCCAAATGGGTTGCAGATCCTGCAAATACAGCATGGATGGAAAGTAGGTATCAGTGAGCACTGAAGTACAACTGTAGAAGATGGTCAGTTTTAACTTGTGATCAGCAGTAAATGTGTGTCTATGTGCACAAGCAGATTTTATAGGAATGTCCATGTTCACTTCTACTGTATGTTTTCAGATAGGTTCCAGAACTAAGCTGTACCAGTTAGAACATTCAACAGTGTAATAAAATTGTATTTTAGGATAAAGTTAATGTTCACTTTTCCACCTTTTGGAGTCTGTGGAATCATTTGTTACTGTTTTATGGAAGTCATTTGGCTGTCAATCCGTGTGCAGTAGAAATAAGCTCCAGTTCAGAGTCTGATCTGTGACTGTATTTGAAATTGCTCTGCTTGTGCAGTAGTTCGCAAATAAGTACTTGGAGGAGGTGGAAGGGAAGTAATTGCTGCTTTGTCTTGGTGTGTGCTGTTGATTCTTGGCTGGTAGCTGCATTTTAAACCAGAACAGAGAGTGTATGGTTTGAGGACAGGTTATCCTGACGGTTCTCAGCTGTTCCCACTGGGCTGGAGGTTCATCTTACGTATTTTGTGAAGTGACTGAGGAATTTGCATTGCCATTCTGCTTCTTAATGTACCATGATGATCATTACATTATTTAGTTTTCGTTCTTTTTAAAAAGTCAATTGCTGGTTTTCTACAGCCATTTGGAAAGGCAATGAGCAGCCTTTGACAGGCATAGAACATACCATACTTGAATAAAAAAGAGGGAGAAATACTGGCTGTTGAAGTAGATTTTAGTTTTCAGGCTACCAAAGGTCATCTTAAGCAATGCAGATAAAACTCCGAAATTTCACAGATACCACATACTGCTTTGTGCATTATTGCAGTATTTGAATGATTAGATGTGCAAGCACAATGCTGGTGGAGAGTGAGTCATATCTCCATTGAATTCATACATTCCAATATGACCAAAATTCTTTAAAATAGAATAGAGTATTTCAGTTGGAGAGGACCTGTGGCATTTCAACTGACTGACCAATTCAGGGCTGAGTAAAAGCTAAAGGCACATTAAGGGCTTTGTCCAAATGCCTCTTAACACTTGGTCTCATTCAAATTTTAGGAAGTTTCTCATTGGTTTTTTGTTTTTCTGTCTTGGTTTTAGACCCGGATGAGGTAATTTACGATGATGTGCCAAGAGAAGATTCAGACTCTGAACCAGGTTTGAGGTCTTTGTAATGTTGAAAGCAATGTAAAATGGAATTATGTGCCTGTATACTGAACAGATACATTCACTAAGTACCTAAAATGTATGTAAATGGAATTAACCTTCTGTCAATAATTGGTAGGTCTTAGAAAATACAGAATTATACTAATACTTGAAATACTATCTCAGCAGTCTCCTATACTGCTCTTCTCAGAAGCTGAATTCTTCTTTGTTTTATAGATACTGTTCCAAATGCTTGAGTATTCTGCATATTAGAGAATTACAGTTGTTGGGTGTTGCAGCTGTAGTGCCCTGAACAAGGCAAGGTAGTTAGAAAAAGGATGTTTTAAATAGTGAAATGATGTATGATAATGTATCAATGTCGTGGTTATAGAGAGAAGCTCTTTCCTTGAAAGTCTTCAATATAAAAATGCTTGTTAGATGGAAGAGGTAGTACAGAGTAGTTGTTTATCATCCTGATTGTGACTCTACAGAGATGTTTTATTTCAGCTTTGAAATGGTCCACTCCTGATAGTTGTGACCATGTTTGGAGGGGGCCGAATAGATCTCAAAGTAGTTGCTGGAGTCAAGATTTTACCTTGACTGGAAGTGATGGAGTTAGAGCTCAAGAAACTTACTTCATTGAGGTCTTGCTCAGGTTTGTTTTGCCATTTTTGGGTATAGGGAAGTCTGCTTAAAGATCAGTTGCTACTGACTGATTTTGTGTTCGAGTGGATTGTCTTATTGGGAGCTCAGCATCTTACCCATTATGGCTTTCAGAGGGTGTAGGTGTTTGATACTGAAATTGTTAGTGAATCAAGAAAACACTTCAGCTTTCTTGTGTGAAAACCACATTAGTCTTTAAAGCTGTAACAGTTTCATTTATTGTCCTTAGTAGTGTTCAGGCAAAGTGTTTTGCAAATTATTGTTGAAATTTTTTTTTATTTATTATTATTCATGTTATATTCATGACTTGAATTTTTATATTACTGGAAGTTCTGTCAGCGGTCTGTGCTTCTCTGAGCAGGGACCTCTTTGCCCTGTTGCTGATCAGGAAACACATACACCAGGCCCAGGTGTCTGAGCTAGGTGGGATATGGGATATGGAGCAAAGCTCCGCTGGCCATATTGGTCCAAATCTTTAGCTTAACCCATAAGACATCGATTAAAATTTTGATTTTCATTTTGTCCCCAAAGACATTAAAAGATTTTGAGGAAACAGGTAGTGAGGGATGTTTTATCTTCATGCAGTCATGATCTTGATTATTATTTGTATATTTTGTCAGAGAGACACAACTATTCCAAAAAAAGTCTCAGTCAGACAATCTGCACTAGCACATGCACAAGATAAATTCACCCAGTCATGGGGTAAATGCTGCCTCCATGCTGACAGTACAGAATTTAGACTTACATAAGTCTTGATTTATTTTGACTTACTATGGTGGTTCTTTTAAATTACTCATTGTACTACGTTACCACTATGTCTTCTTCAATAACCATATTTGATGGACAATCTTGATAGGCATGGGGATTTAATTATTTTTTCTAAAATCTGAATCTTCCAAATTAGAGTAGAATCCTCTGTGTTAATCATAAAGAATTTAGGTAATGTTAGTATTAAAATCCAGGGTTTAGGTGGATGTGTAAAACATGTGAGCTTTTCTTTTGAGTACATATTTTTTCTCTGTTTGAGTGAAACATCAATCTTAAAATAAAAGCACAGCTCCTGTTTCCTGAATTTAATAGGAGATAGTTGTAAATGCTGCATCATAACTTCTGACACTAGTGATTCCTGGCAGAAGTGCCCACATTTTTCTACTTGTAATGACAAATGATGCTGCAGGTAGAGTGCATTCCTATTTCCTGATAAGCAATTGGCTCTAAATTTTCCATTTTGTTTTGGGTCAGTTTTATGTTCTTGACATCTGTGCCAATGGAAAGACCGGTGTCTTTAACAGGAGGTACTTCGGTCAGCCTTTGCAATAAATATTTGAAAAGGTTGTATCTTGAAAAGGTTAATACTTCAAGGTTTTAGAGTAAATTATGAGCAAGGTAGCTGCCAGGTGTGGGACACTTTCAACTGGTGGTGATGAGTCATAAAACACCATTGTGTAACACATTTCTTGCTACTTTGGTTTGATATGTTCTGTTTGAAGTAGTGACATTTTCCTTTGATTCTTGCAATGTTTTAGCATTTATCATTTGAGCTGATGTCCCTAGGGAGAAATGGCACACTTACAAATGAAAGGCTGATGCTTCTCAGTGTAGATGTGCATTCACAGCTACAGTTCAAACTTCCTCTGAAGTTCTAAATCATTCTGTGAGATTTGGACACAACAGTGTCATTTGAGTAGCACATGTTTTTAAAAGGATCATGGTGTGTACCCATAACACTGTCCTTTTTCAATACTCTATTTCAACAAAGAAACCCACTTTAGCTATTTAAATATTTTATTTAATTCAGAATTTTTAATGTGCATACAAAACTCTGTACAATTCTTTATAGCATATCCTGAACAAGTTTCTTGGTGTTAAAACATAGTGACAAAGTGTGACTTTTTTCATTTTGGTTTAATTCTTGCAGAGGAAATGATTTATGATGATGTTGAAAATGGTGAAGATGGTGGAAACAGCTCACTGGAATATGGGTGGAGTTCAAGTGAGTTTGAAAGCTATGAAGAACAGAGTGATTCTGAGTGTAAAAATGGAATTCCCAGCTCCTTTTTGCGAGGCAACCACAAGAGACATGTATGTATCCTGCAGTGCTGCTCAGTTACTGAGGGTATCCTGGTTTCCAACACTTGCTTTTCTCACCTATATTTCTTTTTTTCCTCAATTCAGTTTCAAATGCCAACAGCATCTTTTTAAAGGAGATGTGGATCGATGGGGAAGTGACAGTACACAACAAAATTTAATAGGGAAAAGAAGAGATGAAAATATTAAATAGAAGCTTCTTACAAAAAAGGAAAAACTCAAATTGAATAAAAATGAAATTAAAAATGAGATTATTTTTGCTTATGGGCAGTTCCTCACCTTCTCTTCTTTTGCAGTTGCTGGATTAGTGTTAGTGGTAAATAAGATTGGAAAATAATGTGAAGAATAAATGGGGACAAGCCTGACAAGAATTGAAGGTTTGGGATCTTTAGGTGCTCGGAAGTCACAAAACTCTTCACCAGTGTTTCCTAGCTTTCTGTCTTAAATCAGCATCAGTTTGCTTGTTTGAAAGTGACTGAACTTATAAACTTCTGAAAGCAAAAGATTTTGGTAATCAAAGAGGATTCTACCTGTTAGGAGAGAAGAGAGGTGGCGTGATGAAAATGATCCATCTGTGACACTTCTTAGGTCTAGTACCTTTGGCTCTGTCTGTTCTGCAGGAGGTGAGAGGACACAGGTGACACAGGCACCTGTCCTCACTGCATCTCTCCCATTGCATAGGGAGAGAGGCCCCGGGCTATTGCCACCTTCTTGCCTTGGCTCCTCTCCTTCTGCCCTCTTGTACCCTCTTTGCGAGAGGCTCCCCAGTGCGTGCTGACTAGGGACAGACCCCCAGGAGCCACTTGGCAACTGTGTCTTGTGAGCTGCCTCAGCACCCTGTGGCTGGAATGTGCAGGGCTTACAGAGTGTTTTCTCATGGGACCCTTATTTTCATTTTCCAGGTTTCTTGATGAGAATAAAATCCTTGCTGTCTGTGTTTCCCTCCAGTACATGTTATCTGCTCTCCCCTTACCTCCATCCTTGCTGCCTGTCCTTTGGAAATCAGGCAGTGAGTAATTAACTGCAAGGCTTGAGTACACCCAAATCTGCACTTTGTAAACGGAGTGCTCATCCTCTGCTTTTGTCTTGGTTTTGTTCTGACTAGAATGATCTTAAGCTGTTGCAGCTGTTTATTCTGGAGTTTTTTTAACAAGACTGACTGAGTTTGATTATTTTTTTGTTTTAAATACCTTGGAAGAGACCAGGAAATTACCTTGCATGTGTGTGTGTAAGCCTTAACATGGCTGCTGGCTTATTCTTTTTTTTTTTAATCTTCTCTTGTTATCCCTAGCTTCAGCTTTAACCATAGTCATAAGAATCTATTTACATACGTGCACAAAGAAAGGTTTAAAGTAATTTTTTTGGAACTCTTAAAAGTATACTTTGATCTGTCATGGAAGACTGTTGGCAGTTGTTGAATGTGATTGCACCAGATTCAGGTACAGAGTGTCTGAGCAAGAGACTGAGGAGTGATGAGAGAAGAGGGGTGTGCCCTTGGGTACTGCCCTGCAGATGGCTTTTTCAAGCCTGTGACAAAAGGTTTTGGGAATTGCCTTGTGAGGATGGGCATGAGGAGGTGAGAAACACTTAAACTAATGGATGGAAAAGTCAGAGAAGCTCCTGCACCTGAATGGGTTGCTGGGAGATGGAGAAATCAGGAAATTAGGGAAGGGTTTTGGCAGAGAATGAGGAAAGAAAAGCTTTAGGACAGCTGAAAAAAACCCTGCAACAACCAACCAAGAAAACAACAAAAAAACCCTCCAAAAAACAACCTCAGCTCTCCCTGCACTGGCACTTCAACACGGGCAGATGCTACTCTTCTCTATGTACATTTTTGATGTATTCATTCCTTGCACTAAATCTCACTTCTCCTCAGGTCTTGTGATGGATATTACAGTATATTCCCAGCACATTGCTTTCTGTGCCCTTTCAGAGCCTGTGAGGGACTTGCCCTACTTATATTTCTGTTGTTAGTAGAAAAGTAGGGCAAGGTTGGAGGTGGGATTTTTAATTTTAAGTGCTGGTATGACTTCCCCCCAAGTCACTTTTTCATTATGAATCTTATTATTCTATTTATTTACTAATTTATTTTAAGAATGGAAGGTTTTTGTGCTGTAAAATATTTCTCATCTGTGAACCAGATGCTATTCTTCATTATACAGCTGTAATGCCAGAATCATCATGTTAGAGGTAATTGCATCCTGACCCAGCCTAGTGGAGCTACGTGCTGGGCCTGTCGCTTTGTTTTCAACTCAGTAGGTCTTCTCTTTCCTGAGGCTTTGATCTCTTGCCAAATAACTCTGTTGATACCAAGCTGAGGGGTTTTCCATTGGACTTGTATTATAGGGCACACCAAATATTTTCCTTTTTGTTCTTTCCTGGTTACATTTTAACCTCTTTTATCTAGCTTTGTCAAAATGTTTAACAAATGGTAATTAGTATTCCAGAGCATTCTTTTGTCTGTGATAGTTTCCATACCTTGCAAATGAATATATTCATGTACTAGATGGTTACACCCAAGTTCATACAATGAGGCCATGATGCATGTGGAAATTACAAGACCGTGAATCCTGTTAGTGTCTCCTTACCTGACTCACTGCCCTGTCAATTTCCATATTCTCAGGTGCCAGCAGTCTCCACAGGTTCTTCAGTCTGAGTTTCCTTCTGATTGACTGTTTTGGAGGATAGTCTGAAATACAGACTAGGGTTTATGCTCCAGTGAATAATGCTTGTGGTTAAAGCTGATGTATTGTTTCCGTGTGGTTTTTAAGAGATAGGCACAACACAATTAACATTTATAACAATATATGTTAACAACCTTAGTCTAAGTGGCTTTGCCCCTGTCTTTACAGAAAAGCACCTGGCGGAGTTCAGCAGTGCCCAGGAGCGATGGTCCCTTCCTCGGACTGGAGCTTCCCTCAGTGATAGTTTTCCCTCAGTGATAGTTTTCCCTCAGTGATAGTTTTCCCTCAGTGATAGTTTTCCCTCAGTAATAGTTTTCCCCCTGTAATTGTTTTCCTTCGGTTGTCTTTGTATCAGTAGATAGATGTGCATGATTTATGTGAGTGCTTTAGCATGAAGTTTTCACTGCCTTTTTGAAAAGATTGTGTCTTTTTATACACTGTAGCTTTCTCATGACCTAACGCGTTTAAAGGAACATTATGAAAAAAAGATGAAAGATTTCATGTCAAACACTGTGGGAGCAGTAGAGATTCAGCAACTAAAGCAAAAACATGAGCTGAAGGTAGTGTAGTTGATTTTTGTAACTAGCTACATTTAAATAATTGCTTTTCCAACACAGACAATGTTGTCTTTTATTAATAGCTTGAAAAAGTAGACAATAATTAGTATGAAATGTATTTTGAATGTGCAGAATTTTTATTGTGCAGTCTTAAATTAAAGACTAGTATTGCTAGTCTTAAAAAATACTTGGTAAAGGACCTTTTCTCATGCTTACTTTTAATGTTAACAGTCTCAGAAAATGAGATAGGGCATTTTCTTTCCCTGCTGAGTGGTGCCCTTATCCCAGATTGTGAGCCAGGTGTACAGCCGTAGTGCCTCTCTGAGAGCCTGGCTCCATGGGGCTAGCCTAGCCCTAGCTCTCCAGCCACACAGCATCAAATTGGGAATCTCCTTGCTCTCCAATCTGAGTGGAGCCAGTATGAAAAGACTGGGTTTTTGCTAAAAGCTTCAATTTCAAACTCAGAAATTGCCTGATTGCAGCAAGACAGCTTTGTTTGTGTTCTGACAGTAGTGGGGATTTTTATTGTGGTGACATTTTGGGAAGTAAGAAATATAAAGCAGGGTATATTAATAAACATTTTCCAGCAAAACAAATTTGTTGTTGCTGTTGTTCCATGAAATTTCATTTGGCTATAGTAGTGTACTGTAAGATGATGGAATTCTTAATTAAATCAATGTATTTCTTCAATAAAGAAGTTGTAACTTTTTTCTTAATAACAGTGTTTTTTTTAAGAGTACAGTTTATATATAACTGAGTCTAGGGGATTATCTTTAGGTCAGAAATACTTTGGAAGAGTTATTGGGACACTGAAAGATGGACAAGACCTCTGGCCGTTAATGACCTGTGAGTAGTAGGTATTTGTTGTAATAAGATAACATTTGAGACTATTTAAAGTTTCTTTTTGAGTGCAGAAGGGTTCTTAAGCATTTCTGCTCTTTTAGACTTGTATACAGTATTTTCATGAAGTAAGTCCTTGTCTCCAGTTTTTATTTTATTTGGAAATACAGGAGCTTGGCTCTGAGCTTTCCTGGTTCTCTCTAATCACTATGTATTTGTTTGACTTTGGATGATATTGATAGTCTACAAGTGTGCAGGCTCAAATGTTCTCCTATTACTCACTGAGCACATAGACTGTTTTTTTTATCTTGTAGATGCAAAAGCTTATGAGAGCTGCAAGAGAAGGTACCAAAGATGGACTTGAGAAGACAAAAGCAGCCGTGAAGAAGGGTCGTTCCTTCATTCGAACAAAATCTTTCATTTCTCAAGGTATATGCTATTTACAGGGTTTCTCTTTGTTACATTCTCTAGTAATTTCTGAGAAAGAAGATGAATGGCTTAGCAAATTTTTGTACTGGGAGCTGAGAGCTAGATACAAGAAATCAGATACTTATTCAGTTCAGACAACAGTATGGTCAATACATCTTGTGCAGTTTTTTATGTTTGGGGCAAGAACCTGAGTGACCTGAGAAACCTGAAGACCACAGAGAAGGATCTACTTAAAAACAATAACAAAACATCCCACCAAATGGTGTGATCTAAGTACTGGTAGATGGGAGCGTGGAAATGATGTTGGGTTACTGTTGTGGTGTAATCCCAGCCAGCAGCCAAGCCCCACAGAGCCACCCGCTTGCTCCCCCACCACCAGGACTGGGGAGAGAATTAGCAGGGTAAGAGTGAGAACTTTTGGGTTGAGATAAAGACAGTTTAATAGTGAATATAAAAGCCACATACAAACAAAGACAAGGAAGTAGTTCACTGCTTCCTAAGGGCAGTCAGGTGCTTATCCATCTCCAGGAGAGCAGGACCCCATCATGCTCAACGGTTACTTGGGACACAAATGCCATCACTCTGAATGTCCCCTCCCCTTACTCCTCCTTCCTCCCACTTTATCCCCTGAACATGATGTCATGTGGTCTGGAATATCATTTTTGTCTGTTTGGATCACCTGTCCTGGCCGTGTTTCCTCCCAGCCTCCCATGCACTCCTAGCTTCCTTGCCAGCATGGCAGTACAAAAAGCAGAAAAGGTCTTGGCTCTGTGTAAGCCCTGCTCAGCAATAACAAAAACATCTCTATATTATCAACTCTGTGTCCAGCACAAATCCAAAATATAGCTCCATACCAGCCGCTGTGAAGAAAGTTAATTTTACTCCAAGTGTCCATCAAATAACTCTTCAATGTCAGGAGAATGTGCTGTTAAGACATGGTTTTCAGTGGGAGAGTGGTTGATTATTTTAAGAAGTTAATCACTGGTAGAGAGTAATGCTTTTCATGCTTAATAGTGAAAGTACGGGAAAAGACTGTTCTGCTTAATCAGTTTGATGATTTTTGATGGAAGCTGAATTTGGATTAGGAGAACAGAAAGTTATGTAAAATCAAAAAGCAACAGAAATATTTGTCTTCTTTCTGTAGTTGTGAGCAAGTGATAGTCCTTTATCATGAGCCTTGGCAGCAGCTGTCCACAGGTAATTTTTTCAAGAGGCAGATGGTAGTTTCTTTTTCAGGATAAGTCTGACAGTATATCTTTCCGCTCAAGTTTCTGCCCAGCTAATTAAATGATAGTAACTTCAGAGCTTATAAAAATACAATTATAGGAAACTAAAACCACAAGGATGGAACAAATATTTTTATTGAGAGAGGTAACATAAAGTTGCATTTTATCTGTATGGGCCAGGACACATATTACATCCCTGTCATAACCTGTGACTGCTTCTCAATTTACTTAATTCACAGATTGAATATAGAAAGATACTTAAACAAAATGAAGTGATCAAAAGGTGTATCCTCAACTTCTTGTAGTTGAACAGATGAAAATGATCTGCAGGGCAGTGTTACAGTGGACCTGGCACTCCTTAACATTTCTAGAGATTAGGTTGCAGACACAGTGTATCTGTGGGTGGCTGAATCCCATAACCACTTTCCAAATCAGCAGGGATCTAGTGACAAATTTGTTAACTAACCTCACAAGTTTCTCCCAGCCCTGCATCCCTTATTTCTCTTTTTGTTTTAAGACAGTTTCTCATACTTTTCTTTCTTTATGTATCCTTTCCTTGTGTCTGCTTGTTTGGCTGGCTGTGTACTGCCACCTGCCAGTGCATTTCGGTGGTGCTTTTTCAGTAAAATTTTTACCCACAGAGCAAAAATTTTGGTGAATTTGGCCACTTTAGTTCAGCTGTGGAAGGTTGTATGGAATTTTTTTAGCTGGGTGTATTATGTGTGTGTTCAGTTTCTTCCCATTGATCATTTGTTTTAAAACTGCCGGCCCTGGAGCTGCAGTGCTTTAACCCGAGTTGTCATGTCCTACCCTCTGGAAGCCCCATTCTCCTGGCTGAGAGGAGGGAGTAGAGGTCAAGCAAAAGGTGCTTAGGCTGTCTGCAGCTGTGGAATATTAGGATGCCTTTGAAAGATGTTCTGTATTAGAGTGCCTATTAGTGGTGGTGTTTATGTGATTTCACAGATGATACAGAAGTGCCAGGAAATATCTTTCATTTGGTAAGTGAAAATTTATAATTTCTGTGCTCGGGTGATAGGGTCTTTGCTTTTTTTGTTTTTGTTTTACTTTTTTCTTCTTTCAGTCTACATGTAGAAGCTGACATTTTGGTTATTGTAGATCATAGATCATCGTGTCTGGAAGAAGAAGAGGTGAATTTATTTATTGATGTGGACTGTATGCATACAGAAGCAATTATGACTCCTATGCCTGAAGGATTATCACAGCAGCAGGTAGTAAGATTTGGGAAATACGGTCTTCTGCCTCTTTTTTCTCCCCTTCTGCTCTACATCAATGGCGCTTAGGTGCCCTTTGGTCTTCATATATATTGGCATTTTACTTAAGTGGACATCAAATTCAGAACTGAATTAGTAGTTGTTTGAAAATTGATGTGTGTGCATATAGTTGCATCAGTCCTGAATTCACCCAGAGATGCAAAATGCTGGTTTGCATTATAAAATTATCTATAACAACTATATTGTTTCACTACCTGAACACTTAAACTAAATGTGATAGTTTTGAATGAAAAAAAGAAGGGAGTTAAAGCATTTTTATTCAATCAGAAAACATTGCTCCAGGTGCTCTGGGATGTCCATTTTAAATGTAAAGAATATCCTGTATGCTATTTGAATCTAAAGGTTTTTCTTGGTTGAAAAAAATCATCCGCAGTAAAGTCAAGTCTACACAAAAATTCATTTTGCTGTTCTCCACCTCAAACTGTATAGTCACTGTGGAAATCACTTCAAAAAATATTGAAATCAGCATCAGTTAAGAAATTTTGACTGAAAATAAATCCCATGGGTTCATGTTCCTGTATTGTTAAGACAACTAATAACTGTATGAGAGTTTTTAGCTTCTTGTGGTGTCAAGTCATGAGTTTGTTGCTCAGTACCTTCAGAAAATGAGCAGAAAACCAAACTAAGGGGCAGTTGAGGAGAGGGCCATGTATTTTTTGGGGGTTTTTTGTTGTCTTACCTTTTGCCTGGGGGAGTTTTACTTTTCTCTTAATACAATGAAGTGCTAATCTTGTAACAAAGCAAGTACCAAACCGTGTTTTATTACTGTAAGATTTTATTATGATGTGACAATTCAGCATCAGTCTGAATGCTCTTTCCTTATTTCCAAATAGGAATTTGAATTTCACTGGGGTAGTTTCATATAAATAAGCTTACCCTCTTATGCAAAAAACCCCCGGAGTGCTTGTAGTTTGGAAAAAACTGGTAATAGTTCTGTAAGTCATATTGCTCGTCTGCCCAGGAGGAGGAGCTGTCCAAGTGGGCAGGAATGGAGTTAGGAAAGCCAAAGCTCAGCTGGAACTAGTGAAGTGTAAGGGGCAACAGTGAAGAGTTTCTTATATGTACACTGGCAACAAAAGGAAGCTGAGAAAAACACGACACTCTGGTTGGTGGGGTACGGAACTAGTGAGAAAGGGTCAAAACTGTGCCACCTTTGCCTTGGGTTTTACTGGTGAGGCTTGTACTTGGGACTCAGCCCATGAGCCCAGAGGCAGGTCTGCTGGGGTGAAGCCTGATCTGCAGCTGAGGGAGCTGAGGCCATTTGGACATACAGGTGTCTGTGGGACCAGATAGGATGGATTTAAGGATGTTGTGCATAAGGCCCTTCTCAGTCATCTAAGATCACAGTGATCAGAAGACTGGGAAAAAGTGTCACACTCTTACCCACAAGAAGGAGAATTGAGTCTGGCCTCACCTCAGTCCCAAGAAAAGTGATGGAGCACATGCTCTTGGGAGCTATGTCTGCATTCAGTAGGACAGGAAGGTGAGTGGGGAAAATTCAGTGTAGATGGACCGGAGTCCGTTTGTGCGTGACCAGCTTGAGTTCCTTTGAGGTGACTGGCTTGTGGGCAGAGGGGAGCAAAGTGTGTCAGTTATCTCTGCCTTAACAGGACTTTCAGCTGTCTCCTGAAATATTCCTGTACCCCTGCAGGTGAGATACAGTCTGTATGCGTGGACTAAAAGGTGGGTGGAAAACAGGTGAGGATGCCGTGCTCAGTGAGCCTGTGGTACAAAGTGCAGCGGCTGGTCAGTGTTAGTGCTGTCCCTCAGGAGCAGGCACAGGCCTGTGGCATTTAAAGCCTGTATGAGTAATCTGGATGCCAGCTGCAGTGCACATCTGGAGGTGATGCTGAACTGGAGGGGTGCAGCAGCTGCATGGGGGAGGTTGGCTGCTGGTCAGCAGGCCTCTGGTGGGCTGGGGTGCACAGAAACACTGCAGCGGCTCGGAGGGGCCAGCATAACCCTGGCTGTGGGAGGAGGTCACAGCCCTAGGTGCCCCAGGCCAGATCCTTCCAGCCCAGCTGCCCTGTCAGAGCAGAACTGCTCTGTGGTCATGCAGGCTTCAAACAGCAGGTGGCATATGATGGCTTCTGTTTAAATCCTGCTGCCTGCGAGTACTGGGACTGCGGCTCACATTTACTGCAGTAATCTGAAGCCACTATAAAGTACTCGTTTTATGTATTATAGAGCCTGAAATTTTTATTTCTACAGATGTTTATTCTTTTCAGAAGAATGACCTGTGACTAAAAGTAGGATTAGTATTCTTCATCAGAGCAGTTGATCCACTATACCAAATAAGACACTGCTAAATCCATTCTAAACACAGATTAGATGCAACTAATTTTACTGTAGATATCTTAAGCAAAGCCTCAGATAATTCTGAAGTCCTCCTTTGAAATGCCAGTACTTGAAGGAGAATTCTCACATAACCTGCATTTAATGCAAAATACAAGTATGGAGAATTTAAGGGTGGAGGATGGTGGAGGAGGCAGGACACTGTGGGGCTCCTGAGCAGAAAGAAGCAGGCCTGAGATTTGAGTTTTGTGGTCACTTAGGCTAGCTTAAAATAGCAAAATGAGCAGTTTTTCCTTCTCTTGTAGTTATGGAAAGTGGCTTGATCCTATGCCTGTGCTGTCTTCTCTCTTATAGTCCCCCTTTTGAACACTCTGGGATGACCTGGATTAGGAAATGGATTTGAGTGAAAACAAATCCGTATAACCAATAAGAAATCTAATTGATGGCAAGAAGCTTAAATTCTAAACCAGATTGGTTCTCCAGTCCGTCCTGTCCTGCCACCTGCATGTCCATGCAAAGTGCATTTCAGCTGAATTACAGAAGCAGAGGGTGGAGGAAGCATAATAAATAGCCTTTAGTTTGTTAACATGAAATATGGTAGCATTTCCTGAAGCTCTATAAATGTAGCTAAGACGGGAGGTTTTACTTATGCATGGTAATGCCAAACAGAGAATGCTGACTTGGACACTTTCTCAGTGGTACAGTTTATACAGCCTTAACTTTAAAAGGCAATTAGTATTTGCTTGTTTGCCTTTCATGTTGCTCCTAATAAATTTATAAAACCTATTAAAAATAAAAGGGCTGATTTTTGAAAACTTGTTACCTGTTTTGTTATAGCAAATCACTGAAGTAGTCAACATCATCTTATACCTGTGACTGTTTCCATTAATTCCTACATATATACATTTAAGGTGCATAGAATTATAGGATATCCTAATTTGGAAGAGATAACTAGGATCATTGAAGTCCAACTCCTGGCCCTGCACAGGACAGCCATAAAAAATTGCACCAGGTGCCTGAGAGCATTGTTAAATGCCAAAGTCAGAACCCAAGTTTCAAAAGTAAAGCTTGGAATTACAACAGTCAAAAAAGAAATAACAGATATCAATACAATAATTGTTGTGTTCTTTCAAATAAGTAGTTTTCAAGTAATAGTAAATTTAATTACTTTTGAAGATTGATAAGATGTATTAGAGTAATTATAGTTTTATTTTATTGCAGTTCCAGTATTGAAAATGCTTTGTATTTGTTTTAATAATGTGAGAATTTTATCATCACCATTTCCAACTATGATGAATGTGTTACCTGATTAGAGCTTTGTACAAAACTTTGTTGTTTCAACAGGTTGTGAGAAGGTATATTTTGGGCTCTGTAGTTGATAGTGAGAAGAATTATGTGGATGCACTCAAAAGAATCCTGGAGGTACCTTAATATCTTTTGCATTTTAAAATTTTGAATATTTGAAAAAGAATTATTAAAGATCATTAAAGAATCTGTTGTATGACTAACACAGATTTTGCTACAGATGCTTCATGCCAAATGTTCAGTGATTTTGTGTGTATACTGTTGCATAAGTTGTTTTTTCTGCTTATAGAAGTCCATTTTTGTTTAAATTTGCCTTTTTTTTTTTCCCCACAGCAATATGAGAAGCCTCTTTCAGATATGGAACCAAAATTACTGAGCGAAAGAAAACTTAAAATGGTCTTTTATCGAATTAAGGAAATTCTTCAGTGCCATTCAATGTTTCAGATTGCACTGGCGAGTCGTGTATCTGAGTGGGACTCTGTTGAAATGATCGGTGATGTCTTTGTTGCTTCAGTAAGCAAATGTGTCAGAACAGATAATCTGTTTTTATTTTAGTCTTGTTTTTCCATCTCCATGTCTTTCTAACTTATCTGCTTTATTCCCATATTCTCCAATGCCTGTGGCATTGTGAGAGTATGCATGTACTATCCTGATAAGGAAGCTACACCAACACGTCTTCAGCTTGGCTGGCGGATGTGAAAGGATTGTGAGCAAAGTTTCCAGGCTTTGATTAATCTTTCAGACATTTAAGTAAATTTTATGATGTGAAAGGATTGTGAGCAAAGTTTTCAGGCTTTGATTAATCTTTCAGACATTTAAGTTTACTTTTATGAGAAATTAGATATTCACAAACCCACCAAAATTAAGGTGAGACTGAGGCTCAGCGTCTTGGGAAAAATGGGTAGTCATACGTAGTAGTTTGCGAGTAGAAAGAAGCCACAGTAGGTTATGTCCTGAATTCCTGAGTTTGAACTGAGATGGGGCACTGATAAAGAGTATTTGTAAAACACTATCCCATCATTAATGGAATGGTTGATAGAAAAACATTGTTCACCGTGAAAGCGTGGCTGGAAGAGGCTGCTTGCCTTCTCCCTTTAATGCTTTGTTTTATTGCCACCCAGGTGCTGGAAATCACCACCTTTTCATGCCTGCTGTAAGAGAGCTGGGGTCTGGTCACAGGTCACCCAAATTGAAGTAATTACTAAAGATTGGTTGTTTAAAGCAAACCTGTCTTGTTGTGACTGAAGCAAGTTAGGTAGTCTTAATGGGACCAGCTCTGCAAAAAAGAGGGATAAAATTACCAAGAAGGCAATGGGCAGTGATCTTACCATTCCCAGGACTGTTTGCAGGCCCCATAATCTGTCTGCTTTTTTAGTAAGTCCTTAATAACTGAAGTCAGGGTGTGAAGGCCCTGAGATTTTGCTAATGCACTTAATTGAGAAGACAGTCAGTGAGATGATCAGGGATCTCAGCTGGCACTTTGAATCTCAGTGAGTGCCCTTTGATTGCCCATAGTCTTCAGGTTCTGCCCCTGTGTTCTAGCCAAGATGAAACAATTTCTGTAAGTACATTTCTTGTAATTCTCAGCTGTTATATCCTTCTGTTTCCATCCTATCCTCTGCAGAAAGGTTATTTTGGGTATTACCATTATTTCTGTATATCCAGCACTAGGCCAAGCAAAGCCCTTAGTCCTGAACAAGGCAAGTCCCTAACAGCCAGAGGTCTATGTAGCTGTGCTGGAAGATGACTTTTGTATTTATAGTTAAGATTAGCCCTTTTTTCTTTTCAGTTTTCTAAATCTATGGTATTGGATGCATACAGTGAATATGTAAACAACTTCAGTACAGCAGTTGGGATTCTCAAGAAATCTTGTGCCACCAAACCTGCCTTTTTAGACTTTTTAAAGGTTAGTTCATTCAATCTTGAAATAGCTGTGCATATGCTATAAATAAGAAAGTATTAGTTGGGAGGAAATTTGACTGCTGATACTGCATATTGTCTCACCATTTTTATGAACTTAAGGTCTGCGGTATGGGTTTGGTACAAAGAGACCCCAGAGGATGCCCTTCCAGTACTGTATTTTTGACATAGTAACGTGCTGTTAGATCTGGGATGTATTTTAAAGTGCACAGTAGTTTTATTGTTATTCAAATCAGTTTATTGGTGTTTGCATTACTTTATTTGGCTAAACATTAGGATTCTTTCATATCAGGTGAGCTTCAAGTAGTAGTTCACCATATGAAGCCACTGTTTAATTTGAAATTTATTTAAATTCTAATTTTTTTATTGTGTTGTGAGAAGTAGTGCAACTGGATTTCCATTCCACAGCAATTTCCCTGAATTTTGAAGATTGTGTTTCTGGCTTGGGGCTGAAATTGATAATTTTTTTGCAGAATGCATACTGCTCTGTTGCATGTGATGCTTATGAAGTGTATGGAGAGCCTGGCACACGCAGTAGAAGTGCTGTGAATCCCTAGGGTTGACATCTTACAGACGGTACAGAGAATCCATTGCAAGGCTTTTGGGCTCTCTGTGACATGGCTGAGAGTCTCAAAGCTCACTTGTCTTGTTCCCCAGGCATCCTGGATTGAGTTGTGCTGCTGAGAGCCATCACCCTGTCAGCTCTGTTACAGTGGTCCACAAAACACTAGAATTGGGTGCCTCGTGCAACTCTAAGGTTGCCTAGAGAACGGTGACAGGGGTTTGCCTTCAGATCTTAAAATTAACTAACAATTTTTTGAAGTGTGGACAACTCTATGCAGGATGATAGTCTGGAAGCCTTAAGCACCATGAAGATCAGACTCTCAACTGAGAGTGTAGTGTCATTATACTTCTACTGTTAAAAGCATGTTTTTCCAATAGAGACATAATCCACACCTCTCATCACTGTCAGTGCCACACTGGTTCTGCTTGCAGAAACACAGCCAAATTCTGATGACAGATGACACTTCTTTACCTTTCCTTTTTTTTTTTNCAGCAGTGAAGATCAGAACCTTCAATACTGCTGTTTGGAAGAAAATAGATGTTTGTGGAGATGACTATGGAAATAAATTGTTGTGAGGCTGATAGCTGTAGCAATAAATAGCAATTCCAGCACACCACCAATTTAATATCATTTAGATTTGCTTTGTTTTTAATATTGAGTATTTCCTCTAACCTTCCTATTCCTGACCATTTCTGGCTTTTTTGCATATGCAAAAGAAATTTGTCTGGTTTTATCTGCCATTCCTGGTAGCTGAAATAATGGATTCTAACATTATTCTTTCCAAATATAAATCAACATTTTTTTCCTTAGTTTTTCCTGATAAAGAAGATCAAAATCTCTGTTTGCATAGCACTGAGATTATGATGTTCATATGATATTCTTCTTAGATTTCCTCTTAAAAACCCATAGGTAGGTTTTTAGATTTATAGATGCTGCATTGCTGGTGTGGCTTTAGCCCAGCTGTATTTATTTAAGGAGGAGACAAGCCATCAGTGTCTGTTCAGTAACAGGCCATCATTTTAATAGTGATGGGGTTTTTTTAAAGATTTAATATTTTTAAATTAAATCTTGACAGTAAATGGAATCTTTACAGTCTTCCTTTTATAATTAATGTAAGCAATATAGAAGAACTTCTAGGAAATAATTTCCTTTTGTTCTGTAGCTGGTGGAAATGTGTTCATGGTAGTAAATGTGGCTTTCTTGTGTTGCAGCAGTGCCAGGAGTCAAGCCCTGACCGCATTACCCTGTATGGTTTAATGATGAAACCTATCCAACGTTTTCCACAGTTCATTCTACTATTGCAGGTAAATAATGTTTACCAACAGGAGGCTCCTGTTGCATTCTTGCATGGTTTACCCTTGGGATTACATGGTAGCTGTCTTCTGCTAGATGATCATGCTGCAGTGGAAGTGACCACTAGATCATGGAGAAATAAAGAAAAAATTTCAGGGCATTAGACATGCTGATGTCATAGTCTGATTGCAGGGACAAGCAGTAAGGACACTGCAGGAAAGTCTTAGTAAACTAGATTTACTATAGATTACTTGCTAAATAAGATATAGCGTGTAATAGTTTTCTAGTAAAGGTGTAGTCCAAATATGTTACTTGTCTATATCTGTTTGCTAGCTAGTAACACTTCAAAACATGACTAGGAACTTAGTGGCATTACTTTCCATTTAAGAAAAAAACAAGAGGATTAAATTAATGCTGTGGATAGTTTAGAATATATGTGAAATGCACAACAGCAGTCTGCTCTCTGACTACTTGGCTCACAGGGCCTCTGGAGTATGTTGCAGCTTCCTTCTGACCTGCAACTTCTTGTTTTTCTTCCCATGGAAACTGTGGATTTGACAGGTAGTCCTTGGGTCTCATCTCAACAGGCAGTCAAGCTGCAGGAAGAGCACATTTTCCCAGTATAGCCCTGCTCCAGACAAATTTACTCTGTTTGTACCTCCTTCCAGACCACAGCAGATCTACCCCAGTAAGCACCATGTGTTAGCTGTGTTCACAGGTGCCACAGAGGAGGACAACTTTGGGATGCAGGTCTGGGAATTACTGTGGGTAAAGGAACAGAGGTAGTCATGGGGTAAGCGTGTGGGTCAGAAGCCATGATGAAAGTTTTTGAAGTAGCAGGAATGATGAAGTTCATTGTGGCAGGAAGACAGTGAATATATAGGGTTTTTTAAGTGCTCTGGGAATGGAGACAAAGTATAATTCAAACTGTTCCTACTGTATCCCTAAAAAAGGGAAAGACTTGGAGGAGCTATTGTGACTTTAATGAAGTAATGTCTTCTACTTTAGGAGGAGTATGCTGCCCACTTTTTAATGAGTAATAATAACAGTAATAAAGATAATACAATATTTTTATGACAGTAAATATCAGAAAAGTTTCATTTTAAATAATTGTTTATGGACACATACATATTATAGTATATGATTGCCAGATTGTTTAATCTGTCCCTTTTCTATAATTTTGTTCTTTAAATAAGAATGTATGTCATCCCATTCAGTATATTTTTAATATTTTTTAAGAATTACTAAGGTATTCAGGAAGGTAAGCAATGTGCTGTCTGAATATTCGTTGGGTGTTTATTGGTCTTATTCTTTAGTAGTACTCAAGTAAAGAATGTAGTTGTAACTCTACATCCTGTAATCTTTGGAACCTGACTTTGGAAATAAATCTGATTTTTTTTTTTTTGTTGTACAATTACCTCTCAGGATATGTTGAAGAACACTAATAAAGGACATCCTGACAGATTACCTCTACAGATGGCTCTTACAGAACTTGAGACACTGGCAGAGAAGTTAAATGAAAGGAAAAGGGATGCAGATCAGCGCTGCGAAATAAAACAAATAGCAAAAGCAATGAATGAACGTTACCTGAACAAGGTAAGGAAAGTGGGAAAGTATAATGGAAATGGAAGAGTCAGTTTCTGGGCCTTGAGCAATCTCTACAACAGAGACCAAAGAGACACCTGTGTTGTTTTTTTTCTGTAGAGCTTGGCCACATGGGGTCATTCTAGTGGTAGATGTGAGATGTGACCCACCTCTGGGACTGAATAGGCTCACCAGTTAAACCACTCTGTCCCTGAATGGGCAACACACTGAACTAGCTTCAGCAGTATTGGTGTTCTGTGGCAGTGTAGGAAATAATAATATATAGTAAAATCTCGTGCACATTTTCTGCATGGAAAAATTAAACTTTTAATTTATCCTAGAAGTGAGGAATTACTCCTGTGTAAAGAAAGGGACCACGTCCTCATACAGCAGTGCATCCAGCTATGAAGCATTTCAAGATGTGCTATTGAATGAGTCCAACATCTTCCTTGTTTTAAGGAAAATCTCAGTCTGTTTCATTCATATATTTTCATTGTACAATAGGAATGTCGGAGAAGAACTGTAGAAGACATTCAGTAAGAAGGAAGGAACAATCATTTTTATTTGAGTTTATTAGTAGCTATCTGTACTGTGTATATATGTGTGCTTGTTTTATTTGTATCATAAATGGTTCCTTCTCTCCTGTGAAGTGGGGCATAAATGCTTCAGTTACTGCCTTTGTGAAGTTACGGGTTATTATCCTGTGGACTCTTTCTGAGGTAAGGTAATGGAGATGTGCTGAAGGAATGGGGGTTTTTTTTGGTGATGCATAAAAGCATAACTTTTAGGAAAGCAACAGTGAACCAGAAAATGCTTGTTTTAAGCTATTTACCAGGAACGGAATGCTGAATACTGTCAGACTGGAACAGTACTTCCATTCTAAGTGCATTAGAAGATGGATTCAGACATTTTACTTTATTTTCTAGTTGTCATAATCCTGCTTCTTGAGGCATCTGCAAATAGTTCCAAGGCACAGAATGTGCTTTTGAAGAGGTGGCCCAGGTTACCTTTTGTCAGCTGATATTGACTGTAAGATTTTGTGTGTTATGCAGTGGGGTATGCATTGATACATACATGGATAGCCACTCCAAATCTCACAGGGTCCTGCAGGCCTTGTGTGTTAATGTCACAGAATCAGCTGAGTTGGAAGGGACCCACACGGATCATAGTCTATCTCCTGTCTCTGCACAAGACCAAGAGTCACACCAAGTGCCTGAGAATATTGTCCAAAGGCTTTTTGAACTCTGTCAGGCTTGTGGCTTTGACCTCTACCCTGGGGAGCCTGTTTCAGTGCTCAGCCACCCTCTGAGTGAAGAACCCTCCCCTCCCGAGGAAGCTGTAACTGTAGTCCCCTCAGTCTCCTCCAGGCTGAACAGACCAAGTGACCTCAGTCACTCCTCATACAGCTTCCCCTCAAGGCCTTTCACCATCCTTGAGGCCTTCCTTTGGACACTCTCTAATAGCTTAATATCTATGGTGGCACCCAAAACTGTGCACAATATTCAGGTGAGGCCAGTGCAGAGCAGGACAATCTCCTCCCTTGCCTTGGTGGCAGTGCTGTGCCTGATGCACCCCAGGACAGGGTTGGCCTTCCTGGGTCTGTATATTTGCATATAGTTCTGGAACAGTGCCAGCCAGGGTGAAATAGGTGGTGAAGGAGGTGGTTGATTAGAAAATTAGTGAGTTATGGACCATTTTATTCTGGACACTATGGAGGTATGTTTGACATATAAGGGATTAGTTTGTGCTTGCACACAGTGCTGATCCTCAGCCCTTGAAGGCAAATATCAGGAGCAGTTTACATGCCATGAATCTCTTGCACATGTCATCTTCTCCACGGTCTGTGGCACCCTGCCAGCTGCATTCCTTAGCTGTGTGAGCCCCAGGGGACACTGGCTGAGGACATTTCCTCCTCATACTCTGGCCTCCCCCTTTGGACAGCTGGAATCATGTGTAGGTCTTCAATGGACTATGAAAGAAGGGACAAGGGAAGGAAATCACAGGAATTGTCGAAGGTGTAATTATTTTTGCCAAGAAACCTTTATCAGTGTGGAAGATTCCTAGAGCAACCACGGTCCTACATTAAGATGCAAAGCCATTTAAGTCCACATTGATGACAGCAGAAGTTACTGTTTCTCTAAAGGAGAAGCAGATTCATAAAGAGACCTAATTCTCTTGTCAAATCCATCTGCAATCACTTGTGCTAGGATGGCAAGTGATAACCCATTGTTTTTGTTTTTTATGTGCTGGATGTTGGATGCAGAGTGTATAATATACAATGCTGATTATTTTCAAAATCCAGCTACTCAGCAGCGGAAACAGATACCTCATAAGGACTGATGATATGGTTGAGACAGTTTATAATGACAAAGGAGAAATTATCAAAACCAAAGAACGGCGACTTTTCATGTTAAATGATGTGCTGATGTGTGCAACAGTAAATATTCGGTAAGATTTAATTTGTATTTTTTAGATGATCATTTGAACTTTAGGTAGAAAAAAATTACAATTAATTTCTTTTGTGTTGTTATATCTACTGTGGCTAACAGTTTCTAGGAGCAGTCATTATAAACTAATAATAAAAAACATAATAATAAACATAATGAAAAACTAGTTTTGTTATAGTCCTCCAAATTGCTGGCTGATATTTGGAAGTTCTAGAGTGAATTTGTAAGAAAATATTATCAGTTGCAGATTACAGATAGAAATGTTCTGTAGTGTCTAGTTATTGCTGTGTATTAGTGCTTAGTGGAATACATGCGTGCCAGGGTAAGACCTTTTTCTCTTCTTCAGTAAATTCAGACTGTAGCACACACACAAATTTGTTACTTGACACAATTTGTAAATTAAATCCCACCCTTTGCAAAACAAACAACCCCCAACAAACAAACAACAGAAAACTCATAAAGTCAAAGAACAAACCTGGGATTCGCTGCCAAAGTTCCAGATGGGGAAGGATTGTTACCTCTGAGACCAAACATTAAAGTATTAAAAGGGAAGTGCTTTGAAAAAAAAGCATTTTTTCCACTGTTCCTTCTGTGCTTTTGTTGGCTGTAATTATTACTGTTACTAAATGTCTGTGTATGGCAAGGTTGTGTTCACATTCATATGTTGCTTGTATCATAAATTGTTTTGTGTTATGGTATATTCTGATAAAGAAAATGTGGATTGTTAAAATCTTCCAAGAACAACTTTTCTTAAGCATAATATGAGTAGATCTCTTACTTCATTACTGAAGTATGAATCCTGTATATATATTTCTAAGTGTGTGATTGCTTGGTCTTATGTTAGTAAGTGAGAAGTGCCATGTAATAGCTAGACTTCAGAAAATGAACAAGCTCATGTCAATTATCCTGTGATCCTCGCCTTTACAAATTCTTTACTTTCTTAGTAACACTTGGATATTATTTTTAACTATTCATATTTTGTCTTCTTTCATACCGGTAAAGTCTTGGATTTTCTGTATCTGTACTTGAAGCAGGAAAGTGGAATCTGGTTTTTTTTCCATTTTAAAAGTTCATGATGATGCCAAGTCTCTGACCCTCTGAGGGTCATGTCCTCTGTGAAAGTATGTATCTTTTGCAAGCCATAGAAAATTCATCTGTAACTAGTAGTCCCTAGGCACCTGGGACGTTTGAGTGTTCCTGGTTTGCAAAAGATAGGTATTTTTACAGACAACATGACCGTCAGGTCTTTCTATGCATACAGTCTAGATGACCAGGATGAGCTGGTAGCCTGACTCTGAAGTAACAGCAGATGGGTGGGGTGGATGCTATCCCTGGTGACTAAACAACTGTGTCCTGCCTAGTTTTTTTTTTGTTTTTTCTGAGCTAGGTCAAGAATTTACAAATATTTACTCAAGTTGTGGCAGTTGTGTTCTTTGTTCATACTTGCTTCCTTATTGAAACAAAAGTCTGTGTTGGAAATAGGTAGCTGACTAGCTGATCTTCAGCATTTAGTTACTGTTGTCAGTAAATGCATTTTGCTGATTTCTCTCAAGCATTTGACTTCTGGATTTCAGTCATGTTTTTGGTGAAGTAAACCTTTTTTGTTCACTTAAACATCTCTTTTGAGATGTTTATAATAAATGTTTGTTAGATGTGCTTGAATGGGAATAAGAGAATGAAGGAAACAAAGTAAAATTAGTATTAATGTTACTGCTATTCCTGATGAGCTTCCTCAGTGTGCTCTCTCCTCTGAAATGCCTGTTGTTGATACACACTTCTTAAACAGCAGCTCAGGCAGGATTACTCTGGAAGCTGCAGCAGTTGCAGAGGTCTGCTCTGCAGAGCAGTCTGGGCTGTGGGGCTGGGCAGAAATGTTGGCTTATCAGCCAGCAGTCATTCAAAGGTCCCATCATCCATACTTCCCTAAACATAGCAGTTATGGCTCAAAAAGATGTGTTTGGAAAAAAAAGGAAGATGTGGAGCCAAAGTATAATCCCAGACACTTGTATTAGGATTTCAGAATGCACGTTGGTCTTAAAAGATGGTCATTTACATTTTGCTATAAAAATGTAAGGAGTGTTGTTGGCTGTCCTGTAGTGTTTGTAGACAAGATTATCTGCACCTGCATGGCTGCTCTTTGCATGCCAGGAAAGGTCAGACACAAAAGTCAGCCTGATGCATGTGTTTCTTTCAAGTTGTACACTACTCAAGCTGATAGACAGCAGATTTTAGAAGCTAAAATAATAAATAGTATGCCATGAAACACACTTTCTTGTCACAGCAATAATCTGTGCATCTTCCAGCTCTTCCTATGAAAGCAGTGGCACCATGACAACTGGCCAGAGGTATTTATTGAAGTGGAGCGTACCGCTGGGACAAGTGGACGTCATAGAATATGGCAGCAGTGAGGGCCAAGGAGACAACTGCAGGTTCCCACCACAGCACTCTGCTGAAAATGTCATCATTAACTCTAAGCCAAGTAAGTAACAGGAGTTACTGACTTTTACAGACTACTTTGTTAAAATCCATCTTTGAAATTCTATGGGCTACTGAAAACAAAGGAAAGCATTTTGTCCATGAAGATCTCTGCAACATGAGGGGTAGTAGAGCCTCTTTCTTTGGAAACTGAGAATGCATAAAGTGACAGCCAGGGTCCTGCCTTGCAACATGAATTACTTGTATTTATAATATTTTAGAATTTTATGCATGAATGAGTAAAGAGTTCTAAAGCATGAGAATGTGCAGACGTGCAAAAATGTGGGTTTGGTGTGGTGTGCCAGCGGTCTCATGATAGCTGGTTCTGCCTTTGTTCTTTATCCCATAGTTAAAGCAAAGAAGTTTCTCTTAATAAAGATGACCAAGCCACCTTGTTGCTGTGATTAAGTCTGGACACAAGTGGTTATTGCAGGGTAGAATTTACTCACTTCTCTCAAGCCCATGGTATCCTGCCCTTCAAAATAGTGCTTCAGAAAAAAACCTTAATGAATGTTTTTGAAACAATATGTTAATAGGTAATTTCTTCCTAGCCTCTCTCCAAAAATGACCTCAAGCTCTGAAGTTTGCGAATTCTTCTGTGGTAGTTAATCCCTCCTACAAGATTGCCAAATGTCCTCAAGAAAAGTATAATTTTAAGACTTGTTAGCTAGACTTTCGTACATCATGTGTTTTTTTATATCCTGGTTTTTTTGCCTAAATATTGTAATATTAAATGTATTTAATATCTCTAGATTGTAATTTGATTCCTATTGATGGATTATAATTCACTTGGATTTCAGTGCTAGCTCTAGGCATTATTTCACACTACATTTATTTAATATTGCACCCTTGGCTTCATTGATTTTTCCCACAGTTGTGCCATAAGGAGGCATAAATGCTACACCATCAGCGTGTAGCATTTACTACCTCCTGTATTCTCCAGGATGGTTCTTGTCAGGTCTTCTTGCTCCTCCCTTTTTAAATAGCTACAGAAAATTTTATGGGCACTTATGTCTTTATTTCAAGGATGACTTAATTCTTGTAACTCCTTTTAAGTGTTAATGAACTACTTAGAGAATGAGATTAAAGCTTTTATATTATAATTTATCAGCTGCCATATGATTAATCCTGAGAGGACTATATAAAGAAGTGTATTTCTTAGAATTGGGGGTCCCTTTTGTAGGTGAGTGTGGGAGGAACAGATTGTTGACTATTCCTACTATGATTTTGTGCAGCAGTTTCACAGCTGATAAGACCAAATCCTTGCATGTCAGGAAGGTCATATGGGGAAGAAAAGCATGAGGAGAGAAACAAAAACTCCTGACCAAACAGTCCTGTAGAACTTACTTGAACTTCTTGGTTTTTGAGGTTTTTCAGCTTTATTGTGTTTGGTGACAATATCACACCAAAAAAAGAAGTGACTTTGTACATAATTTGTAAATCAACCTTCATCTTAAGTGGTACTCAGTAGGTAAAATGTGAGCTGAACTACCTTTTTTCTTGCTAACCTGTTATATTAACTCAGTCTTCTAATAGAAAGGATCAAAAGATAAGAATAAAAAGGATTACAAGGATACTGGGTATACTGAAAAAATTCTCCCTCTGTTTTAATCAGACTTTTCTGCCAAATGATTCCTGATAAATTGAAGATAGACAATCATGAATGAGAAACATCATAACCTTGTTTTTGCACATACTACTTTGTTTGCACTAGCTGCTACTCTGAATGCAGAATTGTTTGAACTGGCCTTTATAGGCAAGTTTGAATACACACCTAATTGTGTTAGTTGTTCTGTAGAGTTGTCCTTAGTTCCAGTTTAAGTTGGCTGCTAAAGATTACAGAAGCTCAAAAAGTACACCCTTCCTGCAGGGGGACGGACTGGTAAGACTGTACTGGTTCAGTGTTGCTTTTTATTTCCACCCACCAAGTTGCTGCATTTTATAGTTGATGATGACATGATCTTTAATATGGTAGTATCACATCACTGGTGAGGCTATTGGGTGTTTACTACCAGTTGCAAAGTGCTAACAGAGAAATACTATTTACTCTGCTTGAAACTTCCTATCTTTTGCAGTCATCATAAAATTATGTCTCCTGTTTTGAAAGTATACAGTGAAGTCCCTGTGGCCTCATAATATGTGGTTTTAATAAAATCTAGTGATCAAGAACACTAGATGGGGTGCTGCAGGCAAAATCTTGAAACATAAAACCATTTCTCAGACCTGATTTTCAGCTTATGTATCGAGGTTATGAGTATTGAAAAGATACAGAATAATGGTAATTCTGTGTAAAGTCATTAAGTAGTAGAGGGATTAGCTCTTGCATTTCTTGAAGACTGAGAAAAGTTGGTTTGCATCTGCCACATGCCAGGTTGAGTGCTTGGCTCCTGTAAGGTTGGTATTCTGACATTGCTGCTGTGATTAGCAAGGATTCCTGATGGATTCAGGTTGTGTTCTTGCGAGGATTACTGGCTATTAGTTACATTTCCCTTATCATGGCACTTTTTTCTGCACCAAAACCTTTTCTGTGAGGAGGTAGTTGTGACAATTGTATCTTGCTGTTTATTTTTGACTAAATGCAATTGGTGCTTCTAGTTTTCTATAATGTTGCAAGAATAAAGAAGTATAGTTTAAAGATGCAAACTTTACTTTGGGTGCTGAATTAATAGCTGAATTTGAATTAATATTGTACAGTTTGTAATGTGCATCTGAAAGGTTGAAAGGTTTTATGAGTATGTATAAATCAAAGGCATGCTTTAGTACTGTTCTAAGATGAAAAGCAAGGGCTATGTGAACTTGGTTTTTACTTGGCAAAATCATGAATGGGCAGTTTTCTACCCCATTGAGCTTTGTGTAGCAGTCTTTTGTCTTTGAATTCTACAGAAGTTTAGGGGCTGTTTTTTTGTTTTAAGCCATTTGTATTTTGGTAGGAAAAACTGTGGCCTTAGGGTTTGTGGGGCAAAGCAGAAAAATATTACTTGAGTGTATTCTGCTATACTGCCCCATCCTTGACGTGCTCTTGCCTTGTTCCTGTTGTTCTCCCCTAGCATCAACAGTAGACTGAATTCTCTTAGTTATGAACATGAGGAGGAGTTGAAGTCTCAGCTGTTTGGCAGAGTCCTTTATTTGTACACTTCTAATATTGTTTCCTAGTGGAGTGCAATTACAACTTAGGTTTGCTTCCTGCAAAACATTTCCCATTCTCAGTCTTCAGGAAAAAATTCATTTCTCGCAGCAAATTAGTCAAAGTCCTGTTTCATATATTAGAGTTAGTATTGCTTGAAAGTGTGTATGACTCTCTGGCAACCCAGACAGACAGTTTTTGTAGAAGCAGTTATTTAATTATGTGTGCCAAAAGTGTAATGTGTTAATTTTCTTCATAGAACCATTAGCAGAAAGATGCAAGATAGAGATTTTTTCCCTGGTAAATCCATGTATTGTTTCTGGTAGACTATTGCTTTTCTCTTCACCCCAGTTAGTCTGTATGCAGAAGCACAGACAGTCATGGTATGGAAAAGTTGAATGAATATAGGAACGGGAATATTTTCAGTGTGAACAGAAATTTGTATACTCTTGGTTTTGGTTTACTTATGTTGGTAAGAAATTCACCTCCCTCACCTGGCCAGTGATGCTGTACCTGATGCCTCTCAGGACATGGTTGGCCCTCCTGGCTGCCATGGCACTGCTGACCCATATTCAGCTTGTCATTGACCAGGATCCCCAGATCTCTTTCTGTGTGGCTGCTCTCCAGTGTCTGTTCTCAGTCTGTCAGTACATCCATGGATGCCCTGTCCCACGTGCAGAATCCAGCTCTTGCCCTTGTTAAACTTCCTATGGTTGATGATTGCCCAGCCCTGTAACTTGTCAAGGTTTCTCTTCAGGGTCTCTCTGGCTTCAAGGCATTTGACAGCTCCTCCCAATTTAGTGTCATTGGCAAAGTTATTTATTATTCCTTGGAGTTGTTTATGAAGACACTGAAGAAAACTGAGCCTAAAATGGAGCCCTGGTAAACCTCACTAGGCTAGACAGGTCACCAGTCTGATGTCACACCTTTCACTGTGCCTGACCCGTGAGCCAGTTTCTCATCCATCACATTGTTTATCCAGCTGTGAGCTGGGCATTTTGTCCAGAAGGATCCTATGAGAGGCCTTAGATAATAGCTTTACTGAAATCCACAGTTTACATTAACTGTCTTCCCCTGAGGAACTACCTGGGTTACTTTGTCATAAAAGGAAATTAAGTTTCTTAAACAGGACTTCATGAACTTGTTCTGGCTGGGACCAATGTCTGTGTGGTCGGTCAGGTGTTTTTCACTAGCTCCAGAATAACCCTTGTAACTTTACTGGACACTGAAGTGAGACTAACAGGCATGTAGCTACCACAGTCATCCTTCTTGCCTTGGGACAGTGTTTGCCAGCTTCCAATTGACTGGGACTCTTCAGATTCCCAGTTGGGTTGAATATGTGGAAAGATGGCATCAAGAAAGTTCACTGCTACCTGTACCTTTATGACAGAAAAAAGGATGGGTGAAAGTACAGTGAATACAACTTGCTTTTATTATGTCATGTTGATATGAAATATTATAATTACACTTTCCAGAATATAAAAGGATAGTCAAAGGGCCAAATTTGTAACTTCTTACCAAAATATTCAGTATTTCCCTACTGGAAGAATCAGAAGACAACCTTCCCTTGCAATTCATCCATGTGTACATAAAATCACTGAGAATATGTTTATTTCACTGCCTTTTAAATGGAAATATAGGAACAAAAGTCAAATATATTGGCCAGAGTTTCAGTTTCTCAGACTTCTGGCACATGTGTAGCGGTTTCACATTCACCTGCTCGCCTGCTCACACCAGGCGAGAGTGCAGTGTAGTGGTTTCATGAGAATAAGGATTAAGAGAAATGCAAAACAGGCCTAAACTTCAAAGATAAAAATAGTTTATTAACAAAAAAACAACAAAATCAAAATCAACCCCCAGGTGGTTTCGTTTTCCTCCCCCAGCCCCCCACCCAAGATGGTTCCTTTCTCCCACCTCATTTATCTTCCTTTACCACCATCTTTCTCATCAACAACACAGAGAAACAAACTTAGAAAACCCCTGGTCAGTTTACCACTCTTGAAATAGGCTTTCATCAGTCCAATTGGAAGAAGAGTCTCTCTTGTCTCACTATGGAGATTTTCCCACAAGAAACACCAGTCTCTCGTGGAGTTCATGTCACCGCAAACTCCCGCCCAGAAAGGATATTAGTTCACATGTGACACAAGTCTCTTCCCGTGGTTACAGCTTTTCCCACAACTGTCATCCAAGGGCTCA
>VZTR01014273.1:227705-245724 GCA_013400775.1 Chaetops frenatus
CGGCCGCAGCCCTGGCACGGCCCCCAGGCCCTGGGGCCCGGAGCGGCCGGCCAGGGCCATGCGGCGTTACCTTCCCCGCGGACAGAAGTCGAAGAGAGCTTCTGAACTTCCCGCTCCTAAAAATGTAAGCTTCGCAAAGATGCCTCTAATGGTCAAGTGGCCACACGAAGTGCCCATCTTAAAATTAGCCAATCTGTGGGCTCCTCACCTCTGCTGGAAACTGTGCCCCGGCAAAAGTAGAAAAACAAAGAACCCCCCCAGGAAGGAGAAAAAAAAGTTGTTGTCCTTTAAACCACAACACACATGTTATGAGTTTGCAGAACTTCATGCAAACTAGTGATGGGTTGTAAATTGTGGTTTGTGCCGAGGTAAATGCCAGTTTGGTGCAACAGCAACCACCCCCAGCTGCCTGTTCTTGGGTCCCCAAGAATGAAAGGGTGAGTGAAAAGTTTCTTATAGTGCTTTTAATTTAAGAAGACTGGAGTAGAGAGACTCTGTAGAACCAAAGAGAGAGGGCTAAGCATTCTGCTATGTCTGGGTGGGAAACCAGTGCCTGTCAGCAGTATTCTGCTCTGATCAGGTTGATTAGGAGACATAGCATAGACAGTTACTTAAGCAAAGAAACATCAATTTGAGCCGTATGTCTAAAGGCTGAAAGGGAAAATGACCCAGACCCATCTGTACTATATGTTCATGCAGTGATGAGCATGATGGTGAAGTCGAAAATCAGGTTAGTATGCTTATGGCTGCATTTTAGTGTCATTTCTTTCACAGGTTTACAGTTTGTAACTGAGAGCAAAGCTCAGTACTGCCATGGTTGTTCCCCTTTCTCATTCAGACTTCCAGAGATACATTTGTACTCTGTTTCCACTTGATTGTGTTCTTGATCTCTGTGGGGTTTGTTTACTGTCAAATATAGTAGTGACAAGATGCTGAAGTGCAGAAATGAGTCCTCTCTTCCGAGTTTCCTTCTGCTTTATGCAGTCACTTTGTGTAGGCCTCTGAGTGTTGCCAGGGAAACAGGAAGGGATGGTTGATGAGCTACAGTGTGCACTTGTTTCTGTCAACATCTTGCTCAGTGGGATGGCAGCTCTTCTCAAAAATGGAGATAGTGCTGCTGTGATAGCCATTGCCATTAAAGCTGGTTTTTTGCAGGTTTGTCTAATGTGAAATACAGAATTGGGGAAGAAAAAAAAAGTTGGCTTTATGATCTTTCTAAGGCATAGCAATAGTAATACAATGTCCAGAGTAAGCAAAACTAATATTAAGTGACATAGCAACACCAGCATTGGTGATAAGATTTTAGAAGGAATGATGTAGCATGACTTGCTAATTGAACTAACGTTCATCTCTGTGAAATATATAAAGATTATTCATGTCTTTATTTTAAAGTTGAAGACAATACTGTGCACTAAAGAAGATGTAATATGTTCATAAGTGTATACTGTCACTGATACATGTGAACAAAAGACCAAAGATTTTAAATAAATCTAGTGCCAAAAAGCCTGTTCATCTGAACAAATGGAGCGACATTAAATAGTTCACTTTGTTAAGTGGACATAAGTTTCTGTCTAATGGATTAGGCAAGGATAAATTTAGGTGTCACATGCTTGTCTCACCCATGCAGGATGAGATTCTTCTCTTTGCCTTTTTTATCTTTTCTAGCAGTTATAGGATTTCCTATAAACCTTGTTTTGTGTTACCAGAGGTCTCATCCACATCATGACGCAGAGAAGTAAAATTAATAGAAACCCAGCTGGTGTGTGTGAAAGGGGGAGATGAGCTCCTCATAGTGCCATTTCCACATGAGTTGTTATAGTCTGGTGGGAGCTCCAGTGTAAACCTCTGGCAGGTCAACCAGTTTACAACTGCCTGCAGACTGGTCTTGGGATCCTTACAGTACTTTCTTTGTTTAAAGGCCTTCACACATGTGCTTTCATTACCTGTTTATACCAGCAATTGCCTTTTTGCATCCAGTTTCTCTCTCACCTTTTGTGCCCAAGCAGGTGCATCCCAGAGGTCCTGTGTGACCCCCTCTCCCTCCTTTGGAGGGCAGGGGCTTTCCAGGTCCATGCTGTCCTCAGCCTTCACCTTTGGGCCTTGTGAGAGAAGGGGCCATGGTACTTCTTTTCTTTCACTCTAAAGTCTTTGTTTACAGCATTTGTCTTCCTCATGGGAACAGAGCCAGCAACTGCAGCCAGTACATAGTCCAGGAAGACCCCTGACCATTGTCACAGCTGTGGGACATTGGGGAGCCAGGCTGTGGGGTCCGCTCTAATGAGCAAATCAGCGCTCCTGTGCTTCTCCCTCATGTTCCCTACTGCTTTAATCTCTGACAGTACAGCTGTTTCTGTCAGCAGGAAAAATATTTATGGCCTTTGATATCTGAAATTCCCTGTGCGGTCAGGATTAGCTGGAGCTTAATATAATCTTGAAGCCATGCTCTCCGTGTATGAGCTACTTCTCACTATGTCAGAGGCTTTACATTTCCTTGATGGTTTTGCATAATTTTGCATAATTTTACTCACAAATGCACTATGAATTCAATACCTTATTCGCTACTTGCAGTTGCAAGCTGTTGAATTTATCTTCCTATTCCTCAAGATGTGTGAATAAGCAGTTTTGTTAGATGGTGGTTTTTGTGCAACCTATTTCTTCAGTGTTCAGATCTGGTACAATGAGGTCTTAGCATTCATGTAATTACCAGTTAAGAGAAAGGTATTAGCAATTGACAGGGAGGTAAAGCATGTTAAAAATACTTTGTCAGAGTTGAGACTTGTCAGGTTTGTTTCCCAGCTCTGCTCTGCTCTGACTGGGTGTCATGTGGTATTTGTTTCTTCTGTGATTGGGACCTGAAGAACTCCCCTGTCTTGCATGGCAGTGAGAACAGTTAATTTAATACATTAGTTTCAGAGACTCACATTATCAGTTTCAATTACTAAGAACATAAATTATGTTGAGATGCTTACATGATTAAAGTATGATTAGACTGAACAGTGTCATTTCATGTTTGTGATAATGCCCTTCATGGTGATTGATGATGGAGAGTCCTGACTGTATTGGTAATCAGGCTTGCTTACACCATGTCTGAACTGAATAGTTTGCATTCTAGTAAACTCAAGGGTTTTATTGCTTATCACTTAATACTTTGTGTGTGCTTGTCCTGCTTCTTTCTGTGCTTGGTTACTAAGCCTAAATTAGGGTTATACTGCAAAGATATGAGCGAGTAGCTGAGAAAAGCTGAGAAAAGCTGCTCAGCTTTTCTTTGATGCCTGCCAACTAAACTCTTGTTCTCTGACATCATTCCTGACTTCTCATTTTCTTAAATTTCCAAACCTGGAGACTGATGCCACTCAAAAGCTTGTGTAGTTTGGACCTGAGAGTGTGGTATAATCTCAGGAGACCTACAGTTGAGTTATGGTGGCTGAGATTTTTTGGGTGCATGCAGCTGTAGAGATCATGAGTTGGATTTAGTGTGAAAGAGCAAATCAGGGGAGGGCAGAAAGTCTGCTTTTCTGTGATGAACTTTAAATTGACCTGTGGACTTGTTAGGTGATAAACCAAGATTTTGGACAACTCTTTTTTTATTACTGTTTTAGTCAAATTCCAATTGGCTGTTCAAAAACTCTCATAAAGGAGAAAAAAGAAAACTGAACCTGTCCACGTGCTTCTCTGATGTATCTCTGGAAACAGGAACAGCATGAGTGAGCAAGTGAAGACACAAATATGAGGAGGGTGGTGCTGTGGGAGTTGTCAGGGACTTTGCTTACATAACACAGTGTGCAGGAAGTTGGTAGTTCAGCATCTAAAACCTCATCTGCTTTGATACTGGCTTTAACACTCATACAGAATTTCCAGGGAGCATGTATATCACAGGTATGGATGTGCCTCTGGTGTGTAACTGGTGCTTGAATGTGTAAATTCTGTGCAAGAGAAAGTTTTAGTACAGAAGGGGACCCTCATAATCAGCCTTCTAGTGAAAATTAGGGGTTCTGGGACAAGGGAGTTTGCAAAGGGAAAGGAAAAAGTACTTTACATAACATCAGTATCAACTGCTAAATGAATTAGAGTGTTTTTGGTATTTCCAATATTCATAATCTTTTTGCCAACTGTTTATTAGTTGCTGAAATAGATAGCTTGCATATAATAATGGCACATAAAGATTTCCTTTTCTGTTTGTACTGAGAAAAGTAGTTCCACTAGGCCTGTCAAAGGAGAATGTCATGTTAAGTTCTCTTCCACTAAGCAGCTGTAAAACATTGGTGTGTTTTGCGTACCACAGGAGCAGGATTCAGTACCAAGTATAGGGGAAGAATATCTCAACTGCAGTGACTGAATCTTGGCCTTCATTAATGGTTTCTGGTTTTCCTTTTGTATATTAATTATCAAGGTTTTCAGTGAACAGGAAACTATTTTACTTCAGACAAAACGTTGTCTCTCAGTCTCTGTTCTTGAACTTTTTAAAGGTGGGCATTATAAATTAAGCAGTGGGATGCTATCTGTCTATTATTACTTGAGAAAAAAGTCAATGAAACTTTTCTAGGACAACCAAAGCCAAATTTAAAGAATTTAACAGTTCTGTCTACACCTAAATGGTTTTAAATATGTTACTGCTGCATCATCATAGTTTAACATAAATAGGCTAACAATCTTATGGTATCTGTCCAGTTTACTATGAACTGATCAAGAATTCATCTAGTATCATGATACTTTGCTTTCCAGTACGCTGTACAAGCTTCTTAGGTTTAAATGTAGTTGAAATGTTGTGTAAGGGCCTGGATTTTATTATTTGTTCCAAATGTCTAATCCTATACAAGTACCAGTTTGTTATGCCTTCCTCAGGCACAGCAGCTTCTAAAATTACCTCCCACATATGTAACTTCTTCCCGCATCCCAGGTGATTTTTATGCTCTAGATGAGGATTGAAACTTTTCCAAATCTCTTCCTTTAATAATGCTTGGTGTTTCAGTGTGCTGCCTGAATGCACACAGATGGCTTAGTGGGAGGAAGCAATACAAATGTGCTCAGCCTCAAAGGCCAGATTGCAAATGGCAAGTCAAATTTGGGATATACCAGCCTTTCAGAGTGGTCTTAAAATCTGGCATGTTCTTTAAGTGTGTCATTAATTTTGTGTTACCCCTCAGTATCACTGGAACTGTAGGCAGGAAAAGAGACTTTCTCAGATTCAGTTGTGTTTTTTGCTTGTGAGAATTCATGATCCTCCATTTTGTGCAACACTAGTCTGACTTCAGGGCTCTGTGTCTCTCAGAAGCAAAGTAATCTTTATAAGGACCTTGAATTTTCATGCATTGGTTTTCACTTCGTTTCAATATAGCTTTTCTGAAAGCAATTTATATTGATGTATTGTGGTTTTGAACTATGTGGAGAAAAGGTCATTACTATGATCATACTGAAGGCAGATGTTGTAAATATTAGTTACTTTGCAGTAAAAGAGACACCCAGCAGTCTATTAACAATATCTTATTTCAATATGATGGACAATATAGAAATGTTTGCAAAAATAGTAGTATTAAAAGTATATTGACTGAGGCTCTTATTTCCTCTGTGTGACATTTGGATTTATATAATAGTATTACTTGAAGAAAATCCTTCTAATTGGAAATAAACAGGAGTTTAGTATGGGATGGGACCAGCTGAGCCATTATGTTTACTTGCCCAGCAGTAGATGTTTAAATTACAGGTGATTGCATCTACTCCATCTTTAGTAGCATAAAACTGTGATAAAATAGTAATTCACAAATGGGAATCAAGACACACAGCAAGAGCTAGTAGAAAATGTTTACAGGTAACAAATCACCATGGAAAATAAATGTGTCCCTTTGTAATTCTTAGAAAGAACAAGGTGTGATCAATTCAGGATTATAATAACCAATATGCTTGGAGTGCCCATTAAAATTGAAAATTTAGGGGAACTGGATGGACAGCAATCCCAAGGGAACAGCTGGTGCTGTGCAGGAAGAGAACTGTGGCTGCTCACTGTGCTCCCCAGCAATGCAGCCTTCTGCCAGAGGTGGGACTCCTCCCCCTCTGCCCAGGCACAAGCACACAAGCACACTTCACTTGCATGAGTATGTTTATTCACAACCTTCCAATTTGTACTCTTGCCTGAACCAAGTTAAACTGACTTTAACCACACCTAGGGAGTTTCCTGCAGGCTTTGAAAATGCCTGGGTATAAATCGGCTAAAATTGCTTCTGTTTCAATTATAAAAATTGCTTTAAACCAGGCAAAATTTATGGATTTGAAGCTGTGGTGCTGAGAGTAACACTGGGAAACAAGCAGGTAAAAAAAGTGTTTAGTATTATACTCAAATTTATCTTGGCCTAAGAAGAAATTGTTATAAAAAGCAGAATCTCCTCTCCAGATTTACACAGCAGCAAAATCAATTTAAACTTTAACCTCCTTTTTTCCCCTCTAAACCAAGTTGAGGTTTTGTTTTCTTTTTTAACCTTGAGTGTATTTTATTTTAATGCTGGGCAAGGATTTGCGTATTTTGCATGAATTACTGGTTGTTGGCAGTAAACTTGCCTGTTGCAGGAAGGCAGGAATTCCTCTGGTAAAATCTTAGCAGCAAAGGAGTTGATGAAAAAAGTTCTTGCTAGCTTACATGTGGCCAAGATTTCACCCTTGATCTGTAGGTGGAATGCAAAAAAGTTGCCTTTGAAGCCACATATGTAGTTACTGGTTACAGCATGCTGCCTTGTCTCCTGCCCAGGCACACTCTGTAGCATGTAGGAGTGTAGAGTTGGAGAGAGCTTTCTCTAAAACCATGAAGGGCTTTTTTCCCGTAGGAAAAATAAGTTGTTTTAGAGCTTGATAATTAACAAGAGTGGTTTAGAAATGAGAAGGAAATGGCTTTATCTTTATCATGTGAAACGTTTCACAGTACAAAAAAAACTGACTGTGTTTCTGCTTCGGAGTGAAGCCAAGAGTTTTTCAGTGCACTCTCTATGGATAAAAGGAGTGAACACCCACCCCAAAATAGCCAGCAATTGAATGGTCAGGGAGCATGTGTGGGCTGAAGCAGCCAGTCTGTGGCTGTGAACTGAGAAACATCTGATGAACACATTAGTGTTCTCCTCCATCTCCTCCACTCAAGAGAAACCTTCCATCAGACGATCCTCAGGATCAACTGGTAGTCAGTGTTTGGTTAACCATGGAGAAGCCAGTTCTATTTTAAAAGACATTGTGAGTAACCCTTAAAGGACTCAGTTCGGAGATAAAGTTGCTGTAACTTGTAACTATTATCCAGACACAGTCCAAGTGATCAGTTTCTTGGAGAGCTCGCTTCTGATGAATCTATGTAGTTGTTGATCTCTGAAGCCTTATTTTTTTGTGTCAGTTTGTGCCCACTAAGGACCTCCGTGAAAGACTGGTATTAGTCATGCCTATTGATCTAGTCCTTGACTATTGGCTGTTTCTCTTTTTTAGAACATCAGAGGATGGAAGCAGGCTCTCATTAATTATTTACTGTTTTGATTTTGTGCTTCCTTTCCCATATTAAGAATGTGATCTTCTAATGAATGAGCCTAAAATTACTTTAGTTTGGTTTTTCTGTGTGACAGCCTTTCAGATGCCAGGTTAGTTTATTTGCTTTGACATTCATATTGCATCCTTTTTATCTTGACTTATTAATAGCTTATAAAATATGAATGATGCAGACAAAAGAGACTCAGGTGACAATTGCTGGATGAAATTCAAGATTTATGCCTCATTTCCAAGGCTGGAACAAAGATATTTGTAAGATTATTTGAAGCTTCAAGAAGAGGATTATCAGGCGTGGTGGATATATATGTACTGCACAGGGGAAGTCCATCTGTGTAAGCATTAAATATTGCTTTATGGCCTCAGTTGAAGACTATGGTATAACATCCTGCAGCATCTAGGACATGCCTGAATGCTGCTTGTTATATGTTGCATTAATGCCTGTTCTCCAAACAATAATAAACAAAATGTCTGCTAACTGTCATTATCAAGCTACAAAGCTTGATACCCTGACTTTTATAATTTAAGAATAATGTAATTCTCTTGGGTGAAAATATCCATCCTGTATGAGTGAAGCCTCACAGACTTTCAGCTTTTCACAGCCTGATTGTTGTAAATTTTCTCCTGGTTCAAGCTCATAAAGCTAAATTTCAAAAATACTTGTAGTAATTTTTTCAGGGCAGCTGTTTGGTTTGTTTAGTAATGGAGTTTATAAATGACAGGTGACTGGACTTCTGCCAAAAACTAAACTAATCAAACAATTATTTCTGTTTAGTGTAATTTTTTTTTGCAGAAGTTATGTTTTTGTTAGAGAAATTTGGAGCAAGAATGACATCATTTGTGTTCTTCACAGTGCCAGACACATTATAATGGATTTTAGCTAGATTTCACCAGATTTCACGTTAACACTGACCTGCACCTTTCTTTGCAAGTAGCCCCATCAAAGTCAACAATTTGATGTCTCTAGAAACTAGTGATTCTGGTACTTAAAAAATTACAATTATTGTGGATTTTAGCAAGAAAAAAGGTGTAAGCTAGGAGAAGATACATACAAGGAAAGAAGTATTTACATCTTTTCAGATGTAGATTTTTCAAGTGTTTGGGTGGAAGAAAGTGAAAATGCTGCTTAATAGAAGTATAGAGTCTACAATTCAAGAAAAGTGTTTAATTTTTTTTTTTAAACAAAACTGCAAACATACTCAACTGGCCATAATTTCAAAATTTTTTTCTTGTATCTACTTTGCAGTTGTTTCTTTTCAAGGTGTACAATAAATGTAATTATCTTTTCTAATGGACTAACTTGGTTTTAAGGGTAAGGAAGGCTAGATTGTTCTTTTAATTAACATTCAGAGCAGACGAAGAAGAGGATGATAGTTGCATCTATTATCTGGATGGGTAAACAGTAGTAAAGTGCAGTCATTCCCCTGCTTGGTGCTCGAGTGCAATGCATAGAAATAATTTCATTGATCCAATTTACCAGAAGAATAAAAGCCCAGATAATAATTTGGAATTTTATGGGAATGTGTAATATTTCAAGTTTATGTTACATTTTCCTGCAGTGAAGTGGAGAATTCAGAAATAAAGTAGCTGTTAATATTTTCTTTGAGCCTTGAAATTTTATGCTTTTCAGGGTTTAAGGCAGACTTCCAGCTTACTATCATGAATTGCATTAAAGAAAAACTTTGTGGTGGCCTCTGTCTGTATGATGCCTCCAAATAAGAAAATGTCTTTAGAAAATAGTTATTTTGATACCTAACTAATGATTTAAGTAGCATTGTTTCATGCATGTTTATTTTTGATGTTTATTCTGACTTAGGCTATTTGGACAGCTTTGGTTTGATAGGTTGTGTTTTGTAGCCTGGCCCTGGTGCCCGTGGTGTGTGTGTGACACCTGAGCTGTGCCTAGCACTCTCTGCCCTGCAGCCAGAGCAGGTGGCACAGTCGTGCTCCTCATCTGTCTGCAGAGCCAGTAGCCAGCACTGTATTTACATCCTGTTCCTGCCAACACACCACTGGAATCCTTCTGATCCAGGGGCAGTTGCTGCCTGCAGACTGCCTTCCAAAGCTGTGGTAGGGATGAAGGGTCCATAGTTTGGATACTACACTGCGTGAGCTGAAGAATCTGCAGGAGTTTCCTGGCAAGATAATCCAGTCCTGTTCCTGTCATTCAGCCAGAGGGAAACATGCTGACTCTGTATGAGTCGGTGGGTTTTTTTTATTGGGAGAGTGAGTGTTCTTTCCAAATGAATTACATAGCTATTCTGCTCCTAGCATCATGGTAGTCAGAGTATATTAGCAGGGCTTTGCAAGCTTTGTGCATTTATATTGACACCTTATCCTAGTAATCAGTGTGCTTTTCTGAGTTACTGTTCCCTTATAAGCCCTTGTACTTATTGATTATTAGCATAAAATATTTCTGCTACTGTTCAGATTTGCTGCTGATTTTACAACAGATCTTTTTTTGATTTAAGCATGATTGCAGTAAAATTTCAAGTGATTCAGTGAAATTGTGGGCTTGTGTTAGAGTTAGGATATCAGTATGGATATATGAGCCAGAACTGTCTCACGATCAAGAAAGAAAATTTTGAATTTTAAACCATCATAGCAAAACTGCAGATAATGTTTTTTTGCTTGTCATGTAACAAAAAACAACCTCCAGGAAAGATGTCTAAATTAATATGTTACAGCAAGTCTGTTGTTTGGTGCTAAACAAAGCTACCTTGGCAGCAAGAGATTTTGATGCCAGTGAAGCTTTGATATTTGTTACAATTCTAGCGTGGGATATGAAAACTGCAGGTAGTGTTCTCCATCATACTAGATGAACAACTTGAATCTTGTTTATAGCTACAAGGGCAATAAGATGATCTAAAAAGAAATGCCTGTGGTAATGCCTGTATGTGCAAAGGTTGTATGTGATATATGCTACTGCCTATTATTTCTTGGGGTGCATTTCATAATTATCTGCAGGGTCATTAGAAGCAGCTGGAGCAACAAAGTGAAATTCTGAGGATATATGTGGAAATAAACCACTCAGACATAATATATGTTTCTATTATCTTTGTGATACTTTCCTCATTCAACTGAGAATTGCTTTTTTTTTTTNTAACCTTATGGTTTTATTCATTTCAGACAAGCTCTATATGGGACCAGGGCAACTGTACCATGATCTGCAGAACCTTTTACATGACTTGAATGTACTTGGTCAAATTAGTCAATTAATAAGCAGCCTTAAAGGAAACTATCAGGTAATATACAAAGCTGGATTTATTTTTCAGGTCTTTTCTTGAAAAGTAGTATAGTTGCCTCTCTCTAGGGTCTGTGCAAGACACTCTTTAATTCTCTCTGCAAAAAGTAGAATAATTTTTACCTCTAGTAATGCATTTACTGTTAAAAGTTAAGTGTTATAAATAGATTACAGCTGTCCTTCTAATCTTCTTTTTTTTTATTGTTTTTAAGTGTAGGTGGATACTACAAGTGTCTGCATTTGTTCAGTAGCTGATAAGCTTATATGGAAACAGAATTACATTTTGATGTTAAGAAATTGGATGCTTGCAGTTAGACATGGTAGTAGGAGGATGATTGTTTGAAGGAAGCTCTTGATCCTCATCCAAGCTCATAATCCAGGCTCTTGGGGGAAAATTGTGCTGAAAACTGAGTATAAATCACAAAAATATAAAAGGATTTTCAGAAGAATTTTGAAAGTACTTGGCTTTAGCTTTGTTCACATCCCTTTGATTTAGCTTATATTCTGGCAAACAAATAGAGTATTTAACACCAAATTAAGTCTTGAGATTTCAAAACAATTACTTTTTTGCTTGGTTTTCTATATGTTTTCTATGTGATTACATGTAATTTTTAACTCCTACCTGCCACCACAGGTTGCAAATGTGTCTGTATGTATGAATATATGAAAGCTGAGTTTCTCTTGACATATCTTGGCTTCAGAGTCAAGGCATTAAATAAAGCGTAGCATTTTGTGAAAATATGTACTCTGAGTGAAGTTTATGGGAATAGCACTTTTGCACAAAGCTTCATGAGTATTAGAAGGTGAATTTCATCTGCATAATTGGGAGTATGTATAGCACAGATATACCATAAGACATTCACCCATCACCATATAAAAAACCTTTCTGCCTGCACTGACAGTCAGAGCCAGCTTAGGCTTTGAAAACTTAAAATTCAGTCATTGTTTCTGGGTAGATGTGTCTAAGATCATTACAAGGATTTAGTTGAGGAATCAGGTCAGCTTCTTTATTTTTGAGAAACACTTAAGTTGTCATAGAATTCTGATTGTGGAAAGTGCATGTACCTCTGTGTACTTGTTATTGTATCATTCAGGTGAGCTTTTACTCTCTGCAACAGAACAGTCACCTTGCAGTGAGTTATTGATTTAGCATCTTAAACAGATTTAGACCACACATCTTTCATGATGGCTCTGTAAACATTTTGACTCAAAGATTTGAACAAAAGCATATTTTCAGTATGATTTGTAGATGTTTTCACAAGATTTTCTTTAGTAGCAGAATTCGTGGATGCTGTAGTAAAGTAAAAGGCTTGTGCATACACCTGGTACAAATTTAAATTTCTTAATTTGACAAATGCTTGGGAATGTCATTTGAGCATCATAGAACTGAGCAATGTGAGATTAAATGTTAGATGAAATACATTAGAAAATATTTTACAGATATTTCTGAACTGTGTTTACAAATATGACTAAATTATCCATAATGAAAATGTGGTCTAATTGAAGCTCGTGTGTCATTATTTGTTATATGCAGGAATCACCTTATTATCCTGTTTGCAGCAGGCTAGTAGGCTGATGTTGAATCTCAGTTTTTTTAATTTTTCAGAACTTAAACCAATCTGTAGCCCATGACTGGACCTCAGGTTTACAAAAACTGATTTTGAAAAAAGAAGATGAAATCAGAGCAGCGGATCGCTGTAGAATTCAGCTGCAACTCCCAGGAAAACAGGACAAGTGAGTAGAAATCTTGATTACAAAACTTTCTAAATTGTTTTATTTATTAGGTATAGATGTGCGAGGGAGGATTTGGGAATCTGTAAGCTCTTCCCTCCCTTCTGTCTCCATGGTACGCCCTTGACTTTTGCTCTTATGCAGTAATGCTGGGAGCTTTAATGTTCCCGAGCAGCACTGTAGCTTTTCTCCTGTTCCTCAGCCCAGTGTTTTGGATGCAAGAAGCAGGAGAGGAACTGTGGCAGTGACAGCTAATAGGGAACAGTCACTGTTGTATTTCTTCACCAGTGAGTGTTCCTCTCATAACATTTCATGTAAAGTATATGAAGATGGACATATGGCATATCATAGCCTGCACACTTAAATTATAGCTGAGTCTTTGTCTAAGTATTAGAAAATAATGAAATGTCATGTTGCTCAACATTTTTAGCCATGGCTGTATTCATACCCAATGCATTTATAGTAGCTTTTTTTTTTTTTTTTNCAGGTCTGGGCGGCCAACTTTCTTTACAGCTGTGTTCAATACATTTACCCCTGCCATCAAACAGTCTTGGATCAACAATTTACAAATGGCTAAACTGGCCCTTGGTAATTCCTAGTAACTCAAATTTCCTAACAAGTTAAAATAGCTCTCAATGCACAGGTTATTATTTTTATTTTTTGGAGACTGATTTTCCTTTTTTGGTGAAAATTTGTCTGCAGATGTTTAAAATTGCAAAACAGTAAATAGCAGTGATTGTGTATCACTACAAAGTAATAACATTGTAGATAAAACAGGGCACTCATTATGAAGGAATGTATTTTCAACAGTATTTTAATGAAGTCTGGTATTCATTACTAATTGTTGCATCTAAATCAACACAAATAATCTCTAAGTGCAATAAACAATACACTGTCCTGTGATGTTATTAATCTCCTTTGTTTGCACAGGAGGATAGGTTTCCAAAGATACTTGGACTTTTTAATGCTTAAGTTGAGAAACATTATCTTTCTTAAAAAAACATTATTATTGTTGAGAAACAGTATTATTGAGAAACAAATTTTCATGGCTTGAAAGCAAGTTTCACCAGCACATGGTCAAAATAGAGTGCTTTTGTGATGTTTCATTGAAGACAAGCAATATAACAAAAAAGAAGAGTGAATGGATATTTCCACCATTCCAGGAGGAGGATCTTTGTAATTATAACTAGCAGTTGATAGTGGTGTTACTTAAACAGCCAGAGAAACGCTGTTCAGCAAACAGCTTTCCTAGAGTCTGAGGAGAGGTTTGATGTGTCTTTTACTCTTGCAGTATTCAATTTACAAGATCTTTAAGAGATTGCTCTTAACTTTTTGCTACCGTAAGGTGTTTCTTTTTTGCATTATCAGTATGTATGTAATCTACTCAGTTGAATTTTTGCACACAGTTTTATGTTGTCATATTTATGCATCTATGGCATAGGAACAGCCTGATCTGTATTGACTAGTCCTAACAGAATTATTTTCTGTTCCTGTGGAGAGGTGGAGCTGATTATTCAGTGAAAGGATTGTGGAGTGTTTATGGTTTGTTCTTTCCATTACAGCGGAGGATAACATATTAGGTTGGTTCTGCATAGAGGATGATGGGAATCAAATCAAAAAGGAGAAACATCCTCTCCTTGTTAGACACATGCCAGTGATGATGGCCAAGCAACAGGAGTTTAAGGTGAACGGAGTTTTGATATGAGATTACAATTAAGTTTCTTTGTGTGATATAATTTCTAAAGAATACCATATTATAAATACATCTATTAGTTCACATCTGTTAGTTCTCTTGAGCTGTTACCTTGGTTTAAGACCATTAGCAATTAAAGGTCCAGAAGAGTCACGGAAATGCATGCAATCTGAGGCACTGAGGAGCATAATATTTATTTTTACACAGTATGACATGCACTTTCATATGTAAGTGAATCTCACTCAGTGTAAACAGAACTGAATTTTTAGTTCATCTTGAGATTTCCAAGTCTGTGTTTAGGCCTTAGAAGTAACCTAACACTTACAAAGAGCAGGAATCCAATCTCCATGAAAGCTTTCCTTTCCTGGTAACTATGCTAAATCCTTCTCAAATTTCTGATTTTTATTAGTACACAGGGAGCAATATTTTTAAGTTTTTTTTAAAATTCTGTTTCATGGAATCTTAGGTAAATATCATATTATTCTGAACAATGATACAGAAATTGTCTTCATGGTTCATTTCCTAAAGCAGTGTGTCAGTTTGAAGCTCTGTTGACCACTGACTTTAATGATGAAAGTAAGTACAATACCAAACCAATAGATGGAAGGGAACAGTTCTGGATGCTGTTTTTCCTGTGTATCAACAGTGTTTTTATTGACCATCAGTCAGTAAATCTTGTGGTAAAAGAGTAGTGGAAATAATATTGTGTATGTGTGGATAGAATCCCAAAGTTAAGTTAATGTCACTGCATGAGTGCTGCTTAAAGAGGTGAGTCTGCAGGCCCTCATTGCTAGAACAGCCTACACAGGAGGGAAGCTCAGCTGACAGCTTCACTCCAAATGTGAGTATACAAGCCTGGATGTTGGGGGAAAATAATTGGTGGTTCAAAATGCAGTAGAAATGTGTAATTGTGCTAAGACAATCTATTCCTATGATACTAGCTTTCAGAGCAACTAAAGTCTACTCAAACTTTCTGATTTCCCATACAACCATAGTCACGCTTGTCTTACTAAACAGCTTTTCCTGTTCTGACTGCTTTCTGAAGTCACCACTGGTGAAATAACCAGCTAATATAAATTTTTTTCAGAAATTTATATTACATATGTATTTCCTTAGAACCTAGGTATTTTTAAGTCCTGAAAATGCATGCCCTGATCCATGGAGGCCCAGGCTCAACTCTTGTAATCAAGTTAGAACAGAGCCTTTTTATTTTGAAAGGAAAGGGAAGTTTGTCACTTTTACAGTTGGGTGATTTTGGGTGATGGTCTTTGCCTTAGTCACCTCAGGAGAGCACAGTGTGGGGCAGTATTTGCTTCAGCCCTGGGCTAACTTTGCCAGTTTTGCAGCTCCTAGAGTAATATGGGTGTGAGCGTAAGTGTCACACCTGCTTCTCCCAAGTCCTTGATTCTGCTAGAAAATATCATTTAAGTATTACTGGAGCCTCAGCTGCAGTTTGGCTCTCAGGCCACAGCTCAGGGTGGGAAGAGAACCTTTGCTTGGCTGATGCTGTTTGTTGTCTCTCTGTGTGCTGCTCAGGCTGCCCAGTGGTGTAGGGAGCCATCAGAGCAAGTTTACATCCCAGGCTTTTGTCAAAATTGAGAGCTAAACTACCAGGGTTTAACTATGGAAAAAACCATCACTTCTGAATAAGATGCAAAGTGACACAGAGGTGTAACAAGGAGCCTGGGAAATATCCAACATGCAGCCTGTCTTATTTTTCACTAGTGATATATTTCATTGTCTCAGCTTCTGTAAACCCCAGAAGTGGATAGCTTCAGCATGTGTTAAATGTGCTGTGACTGACATGGATAGCTCTTGGTTTTTTCTCTTTCTCTTTTTCTCATCTATTCGTTTCAATTTTTTAGTTGTATATAGGGAATTGCTTTGCTGAATAAATAATGTTTTCTCCACTAAGGCAAGTCACTTTGAAATGCCTGCTGACTTCAAGATGTGTAAAATTCTTTGCAGTTTGAAAAATTAAGTAAACTTGGAATTTAGAACTCTTAACTTTTGCCTACTTGTTTAACTTTTTGGGTTTGTTTCTTTTTTTTCTGTGTGGGGGTTTGTTTGGGGTTTTTTTTAATTATTCACTGTTGGGAGCAGTGCCAGACTATGGGGAGTTAATACTAACTGAGTAGTCTAACTTAGTACTAACTGAATTGTCTGTAAGTCTTCAATGTAATCACAAGGACATTGATGTCCAAGATGAGAACATGAATTTAAATTATAGAGAATCTTGTGTAAAAATGTCATATCGCACCTAATTAGAAACCTTTTTATTCTCTACACAGTTATGAATTGCTTTTATATATTCTGAAGTGTTTACATAAGCTTTAGGAAACTGCCATGGATAGTAGGGAAATTAGAAATCCATGACTGCTCATGAAAATGGTTTTTTTCAGATCCTTGATGCTTGAATGATCTTCAAAGTTGGGATGGACTTAGGTCTGGTGTTGCTTTCAGGTTTTTTCTTAAATAGCCTGCATGATAAAATCATGAGTATTGTTATTAATTTACTGACAGTAAGACGATGACATGAGATTGGAAGGGAGTCAAAGTCTGAAGGATGATAGTATTAGCATTCCAAATGACTAAGGCACCTGGAGAAATAATTTGGGGGCGAGGGGGAAAGAAAAATAAAAATGTTGACGGTCAGCAGGACAGAAACATGGTATGCCTGGTCAGGGACAAATCAGGAGTTTCATAAATGCAGATTGAAAGAGGTGGTCTGTTAAAGTGATTTTTAATAGACCAGTAAGGTAAAGATTGGTTAGGAATGTAATATTGTTACAGAGAGCAGTAATGAATGAGATTTGTAGAAACAGGCCTCTGAAGAGGTAACCAAGGTGTAGTGCTGCTACCAGCTCTGCTAGAATGGTGTGTTCAAGTGAGCAAACTGCACTCTCAAATATACACGAGGCTGATACATCCTGCTGGAGAGATGTCAGTTGAGAAAGTGACAGTAATAAGTTTAAAAGTAAGAATTTGAAAAAGCAGTTATTTAAAAAAATTATATATAATTAAGTGATAACATTAATTTAGTCTAATGAAGAGGAGTCTTGGGCAGGGTCATGATATATATCAGCCTTATATGTAAAAGGACACTGCAGAGGAAAAGAACGTACCTGGTATCTGAGATGAGAGGTAACAGGCTAATGATTACATCAGGGATGGCATCAGGTTGGGGACTTGAAAAAACTTAATAAAAGTCATGAAGCATTTGAGCAGATTAGGAAAAGAGGATATGTAGTCTTTAGCCTTGAACATCTGTAGGGGTAGGTAAAGAATGTGTCAGGAACAAAATCCATGCAGCTGATCCTGCCCATGGGAAGCTGGATGAACTAAACTGACTCCTTGCCTTATGAGATTTTTTGATATCCTTAAATGCTTTAGTTAACTACTAACTAAAATAAACAGGCATATTTTTTTAATGTGCTAACAGCTCTCTTTTCCTCTCTTTAAAGATTGAATGTGCTGCCTATAATCCTGAGCCATACCTTGCTGGAGAGGCAGAGTCAGATTCCTGTGCTATGGAACATGGTTTTCTTTGGGTAAGTTAATCTTTAAAATCAGAAAGTGGTTGTCTCCTGTTTCTTTCCATTGCTTTTTGTGACTCTTGGCAATGTGTAGTATGAAAGAAATATTGGGTTGTTTTTTTCTTTGTTTGTTTGTTTAAAGAGAAAAGGTTAGCTACTAATTTGTCCATGTGATCTTGCTGGTCTCTGTAGGGTGTCAGTTAAGTTTCTTAACTTAGTTAAGTGATTTGTGCAACACAGAATGAATTCCAAAGTGCTGAGGACATTCAGAAGGGAGTTTTGTGCTAATTTGTAAGAATTGCTGCTAAA
>VZTR01014274.1:0-10103 GCA_013400775.1 Chaetops frenatus
TCTCCTGTTTACCAAATAATTATTCTGGTCTTTATTTCCTGTTTGTTTAGCTCTTCATTCACCTTTGCATGTAAGTTTTATATATTTGATAGACTTCTTTCCCTGTTTTTTATTTCTCGCTGGATCATTGATATCAACTTCAAAGGCTCACACAGAAATCTGCAAGTATATCAGGGTAAGATGCTGATCTCTTATGTGTTTTGTATAATACATATCTCCCCTTGTCATGAGCCTTAGGAAGACTTGCTAAATGATCATACTTAATAGTCCATTTTTACAACTCTTTCAAAAACATTTAAGATTGCATATTTTCAAGATAAAAGTTAAACTTTAGAATAATAATGAATATGGAGATGAGTATGCATATACTTGTGCATGTATTTGCTATATAGGGACATAATGATTATTAAAGGGCTTTTTTTAATGCTGGATCACACCAACAGAGTTTATATTTATGAATTTTTATTAGAGATTGGAGGACCTATGTTTACAGGACTGTCTTATAAACTGAAATATGACTTTCTGAAATATTTCACAGTGTCATTTGAAACCAGCTAACCTCTTTCATCTTAGAATTGAAGAAGAGCTCTTATGTGGACTTGATAACCATTTTGAAAATCCAGTTAATAAGCTAGCCTGTCCTCACAGTGATTGTTAAGTGTTGTACAGCATCATTCAGATTTTGTACATAATTCATGACAGCATATTAATATGTGATCTAATAGTATGTCAGATGTGATGCTAAAAATTAGGTATTTTAAAAAGGAATAATTTTACATAAGTACCAATTATTAGTGGATTTTGAGAAATCGCACAATGCTGCAGTGGTACCTGAACTAAGTGTTGCATTGTTAGTAGAATTAATAAAAGTAATTCAGAGCTGTGCTAGAAACACTGTAACTTGGTTGTAAGTGGTTTATTGCTATTGTATTTGTATAAAATATCATATGTGCCCATGAAAAAATTATAAAACATTTTTATGGACAATTCAACAAACACAACATAGATTACAAGCAGTACCAAAGGAGTTATTGTAATTAAATTAATTATTTTTTACCATCTTTTACCAGTTTCTCAAAATGCAATACTGAGAATGCTAATTTCCAACTCAAAAGCACTGGGGAGACTTCCACCAGTCTGACTCTGGGCTGGGGAACTTTTGTAAGAGGGTTGTTCATCTGCAACATGAGTTGTTCCCAAACTGTTCCTCCTCAGGTGCTGGTATTCTCTGTACAAGGGTTACAGTGAAGAAGGAAATGCATGCTTTGATCAGTAAAATTCAGTTTCTTCCACTTCTTGTTTTCTGTAGTTTCTGTTCTGAGACAAACAACAAGCATGGGAAGGTTCAAGTTAGAAAACAGGCTTCATATATAAAATACGAGTGTTGGAGCCAATATCACAAGGCAACACGCCTGCCTTGGGTGGATTTCCAGTGTTCAGGCATACCTTCAGACTGGTTGTTATTCATTCATACATAATATCTCAACTTGTGTCAGCTGTTCTGTGATGTTAATGGAAATTTTCACACAAACAGAGCAAACCGAGCATGTGAAATCTGGAACTTTAGATAATCACCACACTTAAAAAGGAAAGGTTTACTCTCCAATTAGACCAAGTCTACCCAGGAGAAATCATGGGAATGACAAGATCTCTGAGATAACTTAAAAGTACTATTGCCATGACAGCATGGATTTCTACACAGACTAATTTTCCTTCTCCTTGTCTGAGCAAATTAACTTGAGTGTGCTCAGCACATGAGCTAAATAGTTTAAAGCTTGTCCTTTTCCCCCATTTTTGAACTATGGTCTTGAATACAGATTCATTCCAATTAGAGGGGCAAAATTATATTTTTCTTATGAAAAATTCTCCAGGGGCCTGAATGCTTTGCAATTTCTGTGCCATGTAAACCTGACTTCCATTTGAAATAATGTCTATAAATTTTGATACAGCTATTGACCAAAGAACTGGAAACAAATCATCTAGCTCAAAGAGGATTTATGTAGGATCTTTTGCTGGTTAGTTACTTCTCTATAAGTAATTTTTCACTGCAACGTTTCTGTATAGAAAACATAACCACTGAAACTGTGAAAATCATCAGAAAGGGTTTTAATTTATAGCTTCCTTACTGTTACTGAGGTTGAAAATCTTTTATTATTACAAGAAAAGATGGCTTTTAAAATGCTTTAAAGTCCCCTAGCTTGTTTGGGTTGTTATGAAATTATAGATACAGCGTGAGTAGATATTTCAGTGTGGGATTATCAGAAAAAAAAAAGCTGTGAATCCTCATTTCTCAACAAGCACATACATTCTCAATTGCCATCAAATCTCTTTCAGCTCATTCATTCCAACTTTTGTACGAGTTGATCTTCTCTGGGATTATTCCTTCCCTCTGACTTATCTTAGTCACTCAGCATTTATCCCAGATGATCTCAGATTCTTTGGAAAAACACTGTTGGAAACATTATGAAGGGGAGAGTCCACTTCCATAAATCACCATTATTAAAATGAAGTAACTCCACATAAATAACCAGCAATCAGAGAACTATGCATTCAGGATGAATATGAGGAATACAACTAAGAAAAATGCACTAGTAGACATTTTAAAAAAGTTATCAAACACCTTAAATTTTCTAAACAATCTTCTATCACCACTCCCATGAAGTTCGAACCTCACCACCACCTTATACATGATGCATCCCCAGATGTCCTTTGTCCCACACCTCTGGGGGATGCATGGAAAAACGAACCTTCTAACTACTTAAAGTTAGAAAGGGGTATGTTTATTGACAGCCCAGGGCACACAGGGGTTAGCACCCCAAAGACACGTGGAAATTTCACAAGCTTTGATTCTCTTTTTATCTACAATAGCCTTACATATTCAAAGTTACTTGATCCTAATACAGATGCATATCCTAACCATGCCTCCCCCCTGCTTTGTATTAAAATGAGGTCAAAGTCTCTTCACGCCTGTGCACTTCTGTCCAAAAATTGGGTCAGTGTGTTTTTTTAATTGGGTCAGTGGTCATTTGGGATGAAGATAAGAAGTCTTCCTCATGGTGAACTCTTCAATCATGTCCCTTGTCAGGTCATCCGGTCCCCNACCTGGATTTTAAGCATGTACACCTTCCCTAGGAGTGCCCATTCCCCTATTTAAACAACTGTGTTCAAGATACCACTGCTTTATTGTTTTGTGTANGGTCATGGAGAAAGCTCTCCATGAGGTCACATAAGAGCACCCCATATGTGGGTCTCTACACGTTGCGCCCATGCTGTGTATCCTGTAGTTGCTCCTTTTGCTGTCTGATGGGAGGTCTCCCTCCAACCAGAATTTTTTATGTCAGGATTTTTTTGCTTCTTTGATGCTTCTTTTAAACTTGTTTTCCCAGGAGTCTGTCTGCCATGCAGTGCTTTAAAGATGGCTGTCTTAAACAAGCTACATTATTGGGAATTTCCTTGTGGCGTTACCAGGTTGGTTTTTTTTGGCAAATGTCCTCTCAGTGGACAGTTTGGGACAATCTAGTCAGACAGTCCACTTATAATCACATTCTTGCCATTGTCTGTTCTGAACCCTGTCACCAAGAAGAGGCCATGTGGATTCACTCCCTTGTAGAGTGGGAAAGGAGAAAATGGATTTCATTCCTTAGTGAATGGATAGAGATGTGCAAATGAGAGACATGAACTGGCACTTATTGAAAGAGTATGATGAGTAGATTTTGAAGTGCTGTTTCCGCATTTCCTTAAAACGGTGGGCCAGTTTTCCAGATTGTGGAAAGATATTCAGGTCTTAGGTGAGGGCAGAAGCACCACTGTTTACTTCCCCCTACCCCGCTCTCTTTTTCCACCATATCAGATATTAAACAGTAAAGTATGAAGACCAACTGAAAAAGAGATTTTTTCCCCTAGTGACCAGGCAGTTAGCACAGTCTTCATTAGGTATGAGGTTATTTCTCAGTTTCTCTCCTTTGAGATATAAGCAAACCAGCCTGGCTAAAGCCCACAGAAGGTAGAGGGCTGTCTTTATTCATAGCTTTACTAAGAGTTACAGACCTGAACTAGAGGAACCTTCATTTTGTCCCAGTATGTCTGGGTCATGAGTGTCATATAAGTCAAATATAATTTAGCCTAATTTTTGTTATATTTCTCTTATAAGTCAATTTGTTAGTAAACATATTTGTGAAAGAAATTTTCTACATACTGATATTGAGAGATACTTCAGTATCTTGTTAAAACTGAGAGGCCCTTGATCTTACCTATATCAAACACAATAATTTTGCTTAACTACATAAACAATCATTTTTTGGGGGGACGAGGAAGGCCCCAGATCCTCCCAGGGGTGACATTGCCAAAACCAAATCTCTGCAATGAGGGTCCTATGGATCCTTTCATTATAGAGCAATAGCTTAATAACTGTATTTGTGTAAAGGCCAAGATCTTTTGTGAATATCCCATCTCTAAATGAACATATTATCTAAATATACCTCAATACATTCTTCTTTTTATCTTCAGTATATCTTTCTGAGGCAACAAACTACTGCAAATTTGTTAGCAAATTTTATGTGATGACTGGATGACAGACCATCAGTTGGCAGAGAGCCATCCTACCTTCTAGAAAGTACTATGCTGATTTTTCCTTGCACCAATTAAATACATCATTATACAATTTCAATACTATTACAGGAATGTATTTCTTCTTGAGAAATAAAAGATCTGACCTGTAAGAGGCAAGAGAAGTACTGTTTTGAACATTCACGGTTTTATAAGTAAACCTGCAGCCGAGTATTTTGGAATGCAATCATGGCAGGTTACATTAATAACTCAAATTAAAAGCTCCTTGATTAAGTATATGCATTACTAGTAGAACTGCTAAAGAAGAAATCAGAAAGAAAACAATGCAAGTTATGTTGTGACACAATTTCTCTAATTAAATGTGTTTTCAAGTGTGACTCTAGCATATTCTGTCTTTACCTTTTTATGATTAACTAGGAATAGCAGATGAATTATAGGAGAGATAAAGAACAAAAAATCACTGATATTCTCTTGATTTATGTCCCTGCCACTTTCCCCTCTATGACAAACAAAATAGCTTTTGATTTGATCTGTGTAAAATATTGTTAAACATTCCAAATTTTCAGCCTGAACACTGAGCAATAATTTGAAATTATTTTACTTGAAAAATTGGCAGAAATAAAAATTTTTAAAAGATTATTTAGGGATGAAGGTAGCAATATATGAAAAATTGCACTCCACAAAACTTGTGGAAGAACGAAATTGACCTGCTAGAAGGATTTNTATCAAACCTTGCTTCCATCTCTATTCCTTCTTCAGAATCTACATTTGAAAATCTTTCTGCTAAGCATACATATCCCTGAGACTTTCTTGTCATACTTTCATCCTTCCCAACAAATATCCAATATATCCAGGCTTTTATAAGAAAGAGCATGAATGAATTGTCAGCCTTCCACAGCAGATGAAGGTACTCACAGAGATATTTTTGAAATGAAATTCTAGTAGGCTGTGAATAAGTGATTGATAAAGTAAATATAAGAAAAGACTATTAACTGATGACTTAAATTCTTCAGGTTGTTGGATAAAAAAACCATCACCATGGACTGACTCACATACAGAATAATCAAGAGCAACCTCAGGCTTTTGTTAGAGATGATAGTATTACCAAAAAAGGCACCTCAGCAAATTCTTTGCTTTTTTCCCTTACTGGTGAAGCAATCTGGGGAGAATCCCACACCTGATGCACTTTTTTGTAACAGGTCAGAGGAGTTAGATTAGTTTGAAATAAGTATGCAGAAAGTATGAGACCAAACAGATTTTTGTGTAAGATCTTAGGAAATCATTAGGATTGGATAATATTCACCGAGACTGTGCTCATATGTGAAATTGCTGAGCAATTGGCCAAGAGTGCAACCTGTCATCACGAGCAGCAGCTATGTCAGCATATTGGTGAACTGCCAGTGGCACTCCCAGGCACAGAAAGCACTCTAGAGGAAATCCTGAACACTACATCCTGGTAAGTCTGACTTCTGTCTCTGGTTAGAATGATATAGTCTATTAGAAAGATTATGGCAGCAGAATGCATGAATAAAATTATGATTAAAATTGGGAAAAGGGGCATTGCAGCCGAGTTAACAGAAAGAAACCCTGCCTCACTCATCTACTGGAGTTCTTCAAAAGTGTCACAGAATATGAACAAAGAGGAACCATGTATGCAATATAGATGGATTTTCAAAAAGTCTTTGACAAGTTTATAGGTTAAAGGTTATGAAAGACCTTGACGTGTCAAAAGGTTGGAGCACTTGTGAAGTTTATGAGAAAAGGGACACAATGTTTGGGATGATCAGAAAAGTCCTAAGTTAGACATTTGACTAACTGGGTTGCTGGGCTGAATTGAGCACCTGAGCTATATCTGCAATAAATATGGAGAATTAGGCACCAAAGAATTTACATCCACCAATACAAAGAAAGAGTAAGAAAAGGGAAAAGTACTGCTATAGATTGGGAGACAGGGTCTTTACCTGTAAGAGGGGGGACAAGTATTCATTTAGCAGAATTGCTAAATGTCCTGGTTTAATCTCAGACAGACTTAATTTCTTCTCAGTGGCTGGTACACTGCTGTATTTTTCGATTTAGTATGAGAATAATATTGATAATAAACTGATGTTTTATTTCTTGCTAAGTAGTGCCTGAGCTAAATAAAGGACTTTTCAGTCTATTACTAGTAAAATCTTTTCCTTTATTTCAATTATTAAACTGTTCTTATGTCAATGGATGGGTTTTGCTTTTTTTCAATTCTCCTGCTTCCACTAAGGGGGAGAAGGGGTGGGGAGAAGTGAGTGGCTGCTTGGTACTTTGATGCCAGCAGGGATGACACACAATCAGATTAAAATATTGGAGAAACATTGCTAGAGAAAGGAAATACAGTTTGAGATCTTTCTCCTAATACAGTGAGAGTCCACAAAAACTAAATTCCAACAGGCACTCAGCAGTAATATTTTAGCCAAAATAAAAATAAAGGTTTTTGCAGATTTTCTTGCAGACAGAAAAATCATTCAGCAACTGAAGGATCGAAATAGAATGCTAAAGAACAGAAGGAAGAGGATCTACCTAATCTATTTTTATACTTAAGAGTTTTAGTAATATAAATACCTGCTGTATAAAGAACAGGCATAAGTTTTTATTGATAAGATTTTTTTTAATGACAGATAGATTTAAATGTGCTTGATATATTTGCAAACTAGAGCCTGAGTGCCTTAGATACAGGAGTCAGAAAAGGAGAATCTGCAGAAATTTGGAGCTGAATTCAGAGATATTCACTAACATGATATCAGAGGCAAGGACAGAATATATCACCACTTGACAGACAACAACTTAAAAATAGTTTATTTTATGGGTAATATTTCACCCACTATCTACTGCAATTTTTTTTTTTTTTAAATATTGACATGGAAATCCTGCAGAAAAAAAAATTACTTCCTTCAGTTTTGGGTAATGTTTAATTCAGTTTCAAATTCACATTATGACAAACACAAAGCTAAAAAAGCTAGGCATATTAAGAAAGAAAAATATCTCTGTTCAGCACTTAAAGAGGATCTCATCAATGGTTCTCAAAGTAACATCAGAGACAGCCAAAAAAATGTTCTTCCTGGAGACCAAGCTACTGTCTTTGCATACTCATTCAATTGAGAAATACCTTTGATTGCTTGTATTCAGAAATACCTTTTGAATGCTCAGAAATAGAGTTCATAGATATATCTATGAAACAACGCCAGGGAGAACATTCAGAAATGGAATTCAAGAATTCACACTCGAGGCTTCACAAGGCTTTTGCATTAATCCATTCCTTGGTACTCTACACATTCCAGCTAGCTGTCACCAAGACAAGTTTGCTGCAGTAGATACTAGATCTAAGTATTTTAAGTCATGTCATGTTGCTTGGTTTCAGGATCAATCTCGGTCCTCCTTCTTTATTAGTAGAAGAGGTGTGTTCCATGTTTTTATGGGATTTGAAGGTAATTTTAAAAGGCATTATCTTGGAAACAGGATCATAATTTTACAAGGCACACATAGATAAAGCTTGATCAAGTTCTTTTCCTTGATGCAGAAACACATCTTGGAGTAACTTCTAAGTGGTAAGTGCCAAGATCTATACTTTTTGATTGTGTCAGCAACTTCAGGTAAGGCCTGGCTTTTGATGGGATGTGTAGAACCAGCACTGAAGACAGTTGTCCAGACCTAGTCTGACAAAAGATGACACCTTGCTTAAATCACAGAGATCCCAGATTCCATGCTAATGTCAGGAAATGTGGACTCTACCCCATTTTTTACTGCAAGGGGGTGATATTCCTAGAGTTTTTGAAGTAAGTGGCACTGATGATTCAGGATTTCAGACACAGAGTTACTATCCCAAAACTTTAATGATCCATAGCAAAACTCTCTGTAGAGGAATGATGTTATACATGCTTTCAAAACTCCTCCTCATCCTACAGTGTGTGGTGTTTTTAAATACCAGTGTGACCTTAGTGTTCTGTGTCCATTTCCATTCATTACTGCTTAGTCGANGCAAGGGGGTGATATTCCTAGAGTTTTTGAAGTAAGTGGCACTGATGATTCAGGATTTCAGACACAGAGTTACTATCCCAAAACTTTAATGATCCATAGCAAAACTCTCTGTAGAGGAATGATGTTATACATGCTTTCAAAACTCCTCCTCATCCTACAGTGTGTGGTGTTTTTAAATACCAGTGTGACCTTAGTGTCCTGTGTCCATTCATTACTGCTTAGTCGACTGCTGCATGCAGGGTAAGTAAATTAGACATTTTTTTCCTCAGACATTGACTGAGGTGGCTAGCAAGTGTGTACAAATCATGACTGTATAGCATAGATGCATTAGCTTCTTAAACTCCTCACAACCTCTACTTCACTAGTTATTTAACACAAACATAAAATGTTCAATAAATTACAGTTAAGACATGGCTATAATCACCACTGTCAATTATAAATCAAATTGCATAAACCAGCTAAAAATCCTGAAGACTAATTACTTGATAGATGATTGGCTGAATCTCTTATGACTGAAAAAACCTCTGACATTTCTTATGTTACCTGTGAGTCATCAAAAAATAGAGTAAGATGATGCTGTCCTTAGGGCACTGTGACCATGTGAGTGACAAATGCTCCATTCAGCACACACATGCAGGGCCTGACATTTTCCCAGCACCAGTAATTGTCTATCATTTTTCTTTTATGCTTTAACAGCTCCTTAAATACGTCAGGACTAGACATGCTTACCCTGAGCGAGCGTTTTTCTGAATTGATGGATGGGAAACATGTACAACACACTGACACTTGAAACTTTGCAGATTTCCTAAAGCAACAAAGCTGTTAAAGGTAGGGCAAAGTTGATTAAGTGTGGAAGCATTAAACTTTTAATGATGTCTCATTGATACCCCACATAATTGTTGCTATATTCAGTGGCTGTCTCTGTAAGTGTTCCTTCATTATTCAACAGGCCAAGGCACTTTGTGAATGCCATCAAAATCAATTACAGTTTGGCTACGTTGGGGGGTGGCAATGAGGCAAAGAATTAACCTCCAACTAATTTCCAAAGTCATTTACTCACTGATAACTTAGCCCATTTACTAGCACAGGCACCGTATGTTGCAGAGCATGTACAAAAATAGAGTTTGAAATAAGGTGTGGGAAGAAAATAATCTGAAGAGTAATAAGGAAACTGTTGGGATAATTGTTAATGTGTGAGCATTCCAAATAAGTATTGCAGATTGAAAATTTTAGAGCAAGAGTTTATACATGAGAATTAATCTGGTNACCTTTTCATTCACTTTAAAAAAGTCAGCACACTGGTCGTCTTGGCTGAAAACATTAATAATTACTTACAAGACATGGTCATCCAGTTATCTAATTGAATCCATTACTGTTGAATATCATAACGGGACTAATTAAAGCTACAGTACGGAAGGAGAGAGATTGTGAATTAGAGAATTGCTTAGAAGATGCTTGTTTCCACTAAGCTTCAAAGGACTTTCTTAGGCAATCATTTAGTTCCTCTTAATGTGAGCATCTTAGAGAAAGGG
>VZTR01014275.1:3370-16226 GCA_013400775.1 Chaetops frenatus
GGCAGAAAGATTTTCTGCATCACTCCTGGATGGATACTCTGGGTAATGAATTAAAAGCAGAGAAAGTAGTCAGTCTATGAGACAACAGAAAGAAAATTGTTGAAGTTGGTGAAACATGGTTTTGCCTTTTCAATGAACAGGTATGACTAGACCTCTTCTGCCTCCTTATGAAGGCAAAATATTCTTTCATACCATGACAGTTCCTGGGAGAAGTCTCTTTCCCTTTCTGAAAGAGAGACACTGCAATAACGCTTTTCTAACTGGGTGAGTCAATTGGTCAATGGTCCTTTTTGGTTCAAAACTGGAGTGCTAAAGAATGTTTGGTAGCATTGCCTGCCACCTACCTTCTTCAACAATGGGCCTGACTCTGATGGTGCCACACCATGTCTGAGGAGTGTTACAGACCTGAATGATGAGGTATGGCCAAAGTACAGAGAAGAGATGGATGGAGACAACAGGCACTGCAGAGGGAGCACAGCAGCAGCCAAAATTCCTATGGTCACTGTCAGTCATTTCATGAACTCCTGTGCTTGTAGCACAAAACCTGGTCATGAGACTACACAAAAGGGTCAGATGTACAAGTCTCTTGTCACACTTGGCAGTGAAATAGAGGTACCACGTGGCTGTCTTGCATCCCTGTACTTTCCTTCAAAGAACCTTCAAACTAGGTAATAAACCCTGTGTTAAAAATGAGTCACAATTAATAATAAATGCTATCAGAGAAAGAGGGAATTAAGGGAGAGAGAACAGAGGAATTTTTAAGCTAGTCTAGAAAATATCTTAATCACACAGTAAAATATTTTTCTAATACACCTTTATTTTGAATTTGCTGCAAGCAAGAAGGAATGGCCTGCAAGGAAATTACCTGCAAGGCTGAGACCACCCTGGAAAAGACTTTATAGTGGCATAGGATTTACATTTTAATGACATTAGCTACTAATTTGTATCAGCTTCCAGAACAAAAGAAGGCGGGTATTTATGCCAAGGAAGATTCCCTCTAGCTGAGTATCTGAGGATTTTTGACAGTATTAAGAACAGTGCTATAACTGTTAGGAACAGTTGCGTCATTAACTGTTATTATGTTCACATGGGGTTCAAATCTAACTTTCTCTTAGGGGCTGCCCTGGAAAATTCCTGAAGGACACTAAGATTTTGATTTATATTAGCTACTATATCTTAACACTCACCGTGCAAGTTCTGGGTCCATAAAATATATTAATTAATTCAGTTCACTTATTAATACTACAATATCAATATCAATACTACATATTGATATTCACACCAAGAATTAAGCAAAAGTGAGCAGCAAACTGACTTAAATTGCAGCAAATTCCAAGAAAAGGCATGTATTCTGAGAAGCCCTTCAGCTTCTGCTAAATAGGTGCATTAGCTCGCTGAAGAAATATTTCTGTGTGTTTAACATTTTAATCTTGTGATTTTTAAGTAGGACAAAGTCTCATTGCAGTCTTCCTGAACATCATTTTCTCATGACGCTACTTAGTGCAAACCAGTACAGAAGGAAATGTGCTTTTAGGCATTACTGGATTACTGATGAGTTTTTATTGTTGGGATTAGGCCTTTTTCGCTTAATCTTAGAGCTGCAAAGATGAATGCAGTCTGTATTCTACAATACAAAGCTTACTCAGCAACTCTTCTTAAAGAAATCTGACTTCCTGGGGATGGAATTTAGCTTTATTCAATAGAAGCCAGAGCTATTATGAGCATTAAAAATTTAGTTCCTACAGAACAGTTTCTGCCAATGTCTTGGTTTCTGGCACCTTTTTTACTGCAAGTTCCCAAATCAAACACTGTAGGAACCTAACTCTGTGCAAAGATGTTTTCCTTTATTCTAGAGAAGTTGGGGCTGAATAAGAGGAACTGACAAAGCTGAAAGCTCTCTGAATATTATTCTTTCAATTTTCCCTTCCACTCCTCCATCTCTTTTAGATCTCAGACATGGAAGGCATCTCTCAAATGTAATATACACTCCTATGTTAGAGGTTAAGATTTTCTGTTAAATGATCTATACTGGGTTCCACTTCAAAGTTCTACAGATAGAAGACTATGAGAATCTTTTAAACTTTTTACAGACTTTTTCAAGATCCAACAGTATAAAAGCCTGAGCAACTTGCTCTGATCTCATAGCTGACCCCGCTAGAAGCAGGAGATTGGATTAGAGAACCCCTAATGTCCTTTTCAACCTGAAGTATCCCATAATCCTATAACTAATTTAATATCAAAATTTCTCTTTCTTGCAGTCTGATTATTGAACTTTGTAAGCTGTGCTTCCATGGGTCTTCGTGTTGTCCTTGTCTCTTCAGAAATTTGGAGTAAGGGAGCCGTATTAATTGCCATGTTTAAGAAAATGCTTTCTGTAAATACTTTTGGTACCAGCTGGACTTCCTGGAGACTCTGTTGTGCTAAATTTGTCATGGAGGAACAGGTCCATCTGTGATTTTAAGCACTCTTCTTAGACTTCAAGTGCTCCCAGGAGGAAGAAAAAGGGAAAAAAAGCTAGCTGAGACCTGCAAAAATTCTCTTACAGCAATCTGAAATTATAGGAGAATCATCTCCCAGTGGTATAGGCCCATCCATGTGAAGCTTTTTCTCATTTCTTTTGATTAAAGCTTCAAATCAATTCCCTGGTTTGTGGGTTGGTTTGTCTCTCAGCAATTGAGTGAAATGGGTTCTTCAGTCTCTCATTAGGCCAGTCTTCACAAAATTGCAAGAGCCCAGCTGCTGCAAGATCAGCTGTGACTGAACAGGAGGAAATGACACAGGATGATGTGCAATGGTGTCTATTGCCTGATGCCACCAGCTATTACCCAACTCTTCTTGTGCCCAGCTACTGCAGTGGTTCTATTAATAAAAAAAAAAAAANCTCACAACCCAGTTTGCCAGTTTAGTAAGGTCACTTTTCAGCTGGATACCACGAGCTGCTTTTGAGTCACAGCATGGCAGGCTGCTTGTGTGTTCCCCTCAAAATAGTGTAAAGCCATTGGTCCTAGGCCTCAGTCCATACAACTACAATTTGTCACTTGGAAAGAAAAAAAAAAGCCTCCTCAACTACATCTTATTATTGAGTTTGACTTTGGCCATCAAGGGACCCAGTGGTGACCAAGGCAGTGCTGCCCAACTCCTCTAAGCTGCTGGAGCTGCTGTTCTGCTTCCTTCTGGTGTCATCGCCTTTGGCACTGGCCAGAGAAGTTTGTGTGCCTGTGCTTGTGCCATCAGTGAAACAATTGTCACTTTGCTATGTTTTTCACCTGGCTGTGTGGTCCATGCTGCAGCTCTAGAGATGGTTCTGGATGCAGGTGAACACAGAGCTTTACCTCCCCATGGTATTTCTCCTTGTAGGAGTTGCAATTGTTCTTTCATATCTCAGCCACTCCATAATGGAAAGGCTCCTGCAGGGGAATATTTGTCTCTGTGGCAACCCCACCTTCCCATGTCACCCTGAACCTTTTCCTATTGCTGGATAACCCATTAGCAGCATCCAAATAGATGAATAGCCTCTCTTAATCCTTTTGTTGCTGCCACAGCACGAGACAGTTCCTGATACAAACATTGTAATCGTCATTAGCTGCATGTTCCTCATTTTTCTCATTTACTGATTAGACAGAGTGGCAGAAGTTCTGCATGAAGTGTATGTTTTTGCTGATGGTTTTAAAAGCAGAGAACAGTATTGATCTTAATCTTTTCTTGCTTGATCTGCTCTTGCTTCTGTAAAATGGGGATGATAATACCCTTTCATATCTCAGGGAATTTGTGGAGGAAAATTTAAAGCATGCATCCTTGATCAACATCCAGTAGAAGTAAGTAGATTGTTTGCAGTAAAGATTATGTGATAAATAACAGGTATGAAAGGAAGGAGTGAACAATTGTGCAAATATTAGTTATCAGGTAAATAATTTCTTAAGGGGGAAAAAAAACATGTTTGCATAGAATTGAAGATTGTATCAAACTGCAAATGCACAAAGGGGCCAAGTAAAGGCTTATTAAGCAAATTTAATTCTTGCACTCAATGAGTTTTATGCTTGATTTTGCAAAATTCAGGTGCTTTAGACTTCTATGGAGGAGTTTGGTAGACTAACTTTATAAATTAGGTTGCTCATTGGTGAAAGTCAGAAAGGAACTACTGTCTTTAAAAATACCACTAGTAAATAATACACTTTGCTGTTTTGGGGTTTATGAAGCATTAATGAGATTTGTAGGAGCAATTGTTATTTTAAAAAATCACAGCAATTTATTGTTGCTAATTACTCTCTTGGCACTGCATGTATTTAAGATTAATTGGAATGTCTGTACTCAGTAATGAGGTCCCGTGTAGTTTACAGTGACTGACAACATCTTCCTTTATCTGGAAAACTACCACACTGGAAAATTTGTAAACAGGGCTGTAGCTCTTGGTAATCAAATTGTCAAAGTCTTACTTAATACAGTAGCTACTGAGTTATGGTAAAAAGATCAGACAGTTCCAGCAGTTAATAATGACAATAAAAAAAAAGTCCAGAGGAATTGTCATGAAGCTATAACTTGCACTCAGAGAAATAGATGTTTGACTCCTGTGTAATCCAACGTAATGTTCAGATAGAGACTGATTTCTCAGGATGATACAACATCATGAATTAAAATGGCAGCATTTCTCAGAGATTTATTTTTATTACTATTTTGCTACTGTAAATTTGTTCATTGAACGATGGATGCTGGAAAAGCAATTCTTTCATCTCCATCTTAAAATACTGTGAATAAATAACAGTAGGTGCCAGTGACAGAGGGGAATGTGTTGTAGTGTACTACAAGAATTTTTCTGCTTTGTTTGTGTGTACATGTATGTGCATGTCTGTGCATATGAATATTTCTTTGTCAGCTTGCCTATTTCTGTAATTCACTTAAAAATGGGAACTTTGTGTCATTCTTTGTTGGATGCTTTCATCAGATGGAACTGATAAATAATGACTTACTACAGTCTGTTTTGTCAAAAACTGGGAAATGACTGCTGATGGCAGAATTCATTATTATTTGAATTAGAAATCAGGTCTTTCCAGCCACAGCGTCTTTTCTGGTGCTGGACACACAAAAAAATCAAACCTCTCAAAAAATACCAACCCAGACTCCATAACCTTGTCACTTCTGTGTTGCAAAACTAAAGCCACACTTAGTAACTCAGCCAGTAAAAAAATGTTTACTATGAACTACTAATCTTACAGAAATTATTGGTTAACAGGGAGGTCTTTTTGCAAAAGGTTTAAGGGTGCAAATTTTCATGTAGTGTTTAGAAAATTCAGACATCAACCATTTATTTTGGTTGCCTCCCATTTGCATATATTATGCAGTCAGTCTGATTGTCCAATCAGTCAGAATTGTCTTGAGCATTTTGTAGATGAGCTCTTGAATAAAACCAACAAAGTTGTAACATTAACGACCAGCAGATATAGTAGTTTATTATCTGCATATTTTTTTTGTTTCGCTGTTCAATTTTATAATTTCGCATGGGCTCACCTCTCTGCTTAACTGCTGATTAGAACTGTTAGGACAGAAGTTACTGCAAAATTTGCAGATATGCTATGAGCAGTACTTGCTTGGAGCACTGTGTATCCAAGCATTATTCTTGATGCTTTAATTTAATCTGGAATTGCATTTTAAATGGAAAAAGGCTGGATATTTACACTGATGTTTAATGGGACTGTATTAATCTCAGAGCACAATTCTGTTCTATTGTTGTTTTTCAGGGGATGGGGAAGAGACAACGTCCTGACTGTTCTGGTGATTGGTCACACATCTCCACAGCATTTGAAAGCTAAACGGTGTGTGAGGCAGTGTTTCCTGGTACACATTAGTTAAGAGGGGTTCTGCCCAAAAGAGATAACAGTGTGCAGGCTTCTTGCAGCTGCTCAGTACCCCAGTGTGATCTGGACTGTGGATGAAACACTGCTTCTCATTTCCAGGGCACCTCTGGGGAAATTCTCTCTTCAGAGGTTGATACAAGAGCAGTCATTCCTTTCACCAAAGCCTGGCGTTGCCCAAAGGGTGCAAAAAAAAGAGCAAAACTCTTCACAGGCTTGTTTATAGCCCTGTGCATCTGGGCAAGGGCTAAGGAAACTCTCTCTCTTGATTAACAACACTGTTTATTATGCACCAAATGCTTCTTTTCTCCTTGCTAGCAGCACTCCGACTTTGTTCAGGGAGCTCAGAAAGAGTGAAACGAGAGGTGCTGTGTGACTTTGTGCACAGTGGCTAAGTGTGCTCAGTGCTTTTGCTTGCTGGTGGTTCCCCTGGCAGGCAGCTAGAGGAACCAGGGAAAGGGATGGTGTCCAGCTAGATCAGTCTTGTTACCCATTTGTCATTGTGTAACCTCTGTTACCCAAATCAGTACACTTCTGTAGGTAATAGCTTTTATCTGAGTCGTTTGTGAGACAATTCTTGAGTGGCTGTGCAATGTGAAATGACTGTATCCTTTAAGTGAAGTCTGGCAATGCTGCTGTCATTCTTCATTGGGAAAGACCCAAGGATTTTTAAAGACAAATTATTTATTTAGATTTTTTTTTATGTCTTTCAAAAGAAGTAAGTCCATTACCATCTCAGAATTATTGGTAAGCTCAAATACTGCTAACCTAGAGAATCAAAAGCAATGAATCAAGCCCAGAAAAGGAATGAGATTTCAAAATAAGGTTTTATTACTATTAATTTGCCTTTAGATGTCTCAGATCTCTAGATGTCCTCTATAATAATGTCTATAATAATGAGGAATAAATCCTTGAATTTTGAGCAAGGTACAGTTCTTAAACATTCTTCTGCTGCAATGGTAGCAGAGCATATTAATAGAATAAATATAGTAATATATATTATATATTATTAATATAATAAATGGTTCAACTACTGATAAAATACCAATACAACTACTCATAAGTGGTTACATGGGGGGTTAAAATAAGCAGACTTACTGAAAAGAAAACAGAGTGGAATTTCAAGAAGAAGGCACCTTAGAACTGCTGAATCACAAGGAACATGTGAGGTGAGGCAGAAAATGTCTCATTTTGCATTGACAGTAGTAGTTCTGTCCACATGAGACACTGGCAGAAACACATATCAAGGAATTGCATAGATCAGCCATCATAAACTTTCACCCCACAGACAGCTCCAGAGATCCAATGCAGCTCTGTAATCTGCAATGCAGCACTGAAATTAAAGGTTTACAAACATTTCTGTTGCCCTTGGTGTCTGGGTGAAGCCATTCAGGTCCAGAAGCCTTCCCTGGAAGTGCCAGAGTCTAGTGGGAGAGCTGCCTGCTGAGCTGTTCCAGCAGAGAAGGTGTTCCCAGAGGAGCAGAAAAGCAGTGTCAACAGGTCTATTGAAGCTGCAATAAGGAGAGTTTCTGGGTGGTAGTAATTAAATAATGGGATCACTAACTTAGGTGTGCATGCTTCTACTGAGAAACGTTAGAGACACCATTGGCAAGCTGGACTTCATCCTTAAATTTTAAAATTTCTAGTCAGTGGCTTGGTTTGAGTATTAACTCAAAGACATGACCAGCTTTGAACTCAGATGAAAAACAAAGCAAAAGTAGCAAGATCTCTTAAGGGGAGCTAATAATGTAGCATGACCTTTGTCCTTCAGCCTCTGAGGTTTATAAAGATTACCTCCTAGTGACTTTCTAGTAATAGGATTAAAAAAAAAAGTGTTTTCTTCACACAAGAAATGTCTGATTTTCAGATCCAAGCCTGTGTCAATCATTCGTGGTTTTTAATCCTTAATTCTTACTGCTTCCTTCCCAGTCTCCAATCTTTTGATTAAAAATTTTTCTACTTCTTTATTTGCATATGAATTGGTACATTGTATTTTTGCACATTCAAAATTATTAGAAGTAGAGAAATTGAGGGTTTGAATTGATTTTGCAAAATACTGAAAGTTGTGACTAATTTGGACTCTTGAATGATCTTAATCTTTAGTAGTTTCTTCAAGTGTTTTCATCTGACAATTTTCCCTCTGTAGGCTGTCAGCTTCATTAGTACCCATCACCCAAACAAATCAAGCTGAGACAGGTCACTGCAAAATAATGAGATTGTGTTTTTATTTTGCTGAAGTACTCTTTCCCTGGTTATTTTAGTATTTCGTACAATTAGAACCTCTTTTTATACACAGTGATTTTGAAAGCTGAAAAGTAAAATTATTAATGTTATTTTAGAAGGATGCAGATTTGGACATTTTATGTAAAATGGTGTTGCTTTATCTGTTGCTGCCTCCTTGGGGGTTCCCAGTCTATGGAAGATAATTTGAATCATCGGCAGCTGAAGGCATTGGAGAAGAAAGTAATGTCACCCTTTCAGGCATTTCTTTTGACAACTTTAAAGTGAGGAAATGAGTGAAAGCTGTTTTCATTACTATCATGATCTTAAAGGCAAAAATTTACTGGGTTTATAGGCCATAGGGGGAGATAAAGCTGTGTTTGTGTAATATGTAGTACTTCCTAGTAATCTGTGGTTGTTCAGATCCTGGTTTTCCTGATGTTACCCGACATATCTTTAGCCTGGCAAGAGTATTCTGGTAGTTTCAAATAGATATACGATTAACTGACTGGCTGCTGTAAACCTTTTTGACCAATACAAGACAGCACATCTCAGAGCTACTTTTATGGGAAACAGTGGATGCCTTAATAATGTGAAGATTTTTAGTCCCATAAATGGATGCTGTATTGCTGTTGCCTGAACATCTTGTGGAAAACAAGAGGATTCTTCTTGCTTCTTACTTTGACTTAAAATAAACAAATAAAAAAGAAACAAAGCAGGAATCCTCAAATGACCATTTGCTTCTTAAAGCAATCATCCAAGAAAAGACTCATTGTATGCTTCGTCTCTGCCAACATTTGAAATAAAATAAGTAGCCTGGCAACAATTGTGCTTGTTACACTTGTAAAACAGATTGCACACCAACTGCAGGTCTTGTGCTTCTATGAATAGCACCTTATTCATAGAATCAGAGAATGCTTTGGGTTGGAAGGGACCTTGAACCTAATCTAGTTCCAAACCCTCCTACCATTCACAAGATCAGGTTGCTCAGGACCCTATTCAGCCTGGCCTTGAACACTTCCAGGAATGTGGCTTTCACAGCTTCTCTAGGCAACCTGTTCTAGTGCCTTACCACCCTCATTGTGAAAATCTTCCTTATATCTAATCCAAATCTACCCTCTTTCAGTTTAAAACCACTACCCCTGACCTAACACAATGAGCACTGCTAAAAATCTGTCCCCATCTTTCTTACAAGTCCCCGTAAAGTACTGAAAGATGGCAATAAAGCCTCCCCTGAACCTTCCATATTGGCCACCTTTCAGCCAAACACTGAAATGCCCATCTGACTTCTGAGTTACTGTTAAATCCAGGACATTCTTGAATTCCTTGATGAAGGATCTCAGCAATGAAATGTGCCAAATACAGAGCAAGCAAATAAGATAAAGTGTGTTGCCTGAGAAGCATATCTGCCGAAGTGGCGGTTCCTAACCTTTGCTGGCAAATAACCAGTAAGACCAGTGATGCATTGCAGCAAGAATCATCTCCTGCTCTTCCTGTGGGATTCAGTTTTCTTTGTTTTAATCTCCTTGCTCATGAAGTACACCAGAGGGATTCCTGGGCTACATGCTTTTTAGCTGAGGACCTATCACCAAATGGCAAATGCGATTATACTGTAAAGATTATACTTGTCACTGATGCCATGAGCAAATATTTCCACCCTAGATCAGGATAGTCCTTTCTCTGAGGGTGCCTAACACTGCTTTTCTGTGTCTACATTTGCAAATGAACATGCCTTCTGAGTATTGCCAGTTGGGCCATACCTCTTGCTGAGACAAGTTGTTGGCACCAGTCATTTTCTTTTCTGAGATGAGCTCCTATTCCTCCTGTCATTTACAGTTTTATATATGAGAGCACAGACAGTGTAGCCTCTAGGTCATTGAATTCTATCAAGTATATTGTTTGACTGTGTGTGCTCTGACAGAATTGGTAATTATTCCACCATAGTAAGAGGCTTTAGAGTCATGAAGTACAGCTGAGCACAGCCAGTTTACATTAAAACTAGGTATGAGCAATTAAAATTTGCCCACTCTTTCCTCCCTAGTTGAAAACATGCTGTAGGAGTGCTGCTGAAGTGTATTAAAGTAATGCATTAAAGTAACTCCAAGTGTCTCCATTCTAGAATAATTTTACTGTTCACAGACACCGTATAATTTTTATGTAAACTACCTATTAAAACACAAGCTATTCATTAGCATAGAGGTGGTGCATTAGCTACATTCCCTAACAAGATTAGTAATATTTTTTCTTTAACTTTAAATCTGAAAAGTAAGTTGTGAAACCTGTGTCTGTTGCTAATTTATGATGTTTTCTAAGAAGAATCCAGGATTCTATTAATCTTTTTCACCTGGAATAAGTAACTGTCACATTAAAATATAATGGCTAGGGCAAAAGTAGTGGCAAGTGATAGGAATTCAGATGTACATTACAGTATTCTAAAGGAATGCCAGGAATCCATAAATTATGTAACGAACAAGAAACTAATAATAATTGGTAAAACCTTTAAAGACAGAAAGGAGACAGTGAGTTTAATTCTATGTTTTCATTCTCAAACCTGACCTGGTCTTTCAGACACACCATATAAACCTCTATGCAAAACATTTTGCATGTAACTATTTACTTTTCTGTCAAATACTGCCATCTCCTAAATGCTCCAGCATTTTTTTTCATCATTCCCATGGTATCTGGGTTAGATACATGATAAGCACAGTATTTAGGCTCATGTATATATTGATATGTATATATTGATAGACATCCATGTGCATCTATCTATATACAGAAGCAGATATGCATTTACCTGTGTAGAGATGTGTATAAATGTATCGTAAAATCTGTGAACATAAAAAAAATTAAAAGGGGATGTTATCTCCCTTAACACAGATACCTCACATTGTGCAGAGAGGCTATTTTGCAGGCCAGAAGCTCAGACAAGGAAGCTGCAGAAGAACAGATCAGTCAGGAACTAAGATGACCACTCAAACACCAGTGTTAAAGATATGTGGCACTGATGGGTTTTTTTTTCATAAAGTATGCCTTTGTACCTGGAACCTCTATGAATGTTTCTTGCTGAATTGGAGCTGATAATCAATGAACTTTCTGGAAGAAAGGGAGACAGTATTGTTTGTGGTATTGGCAATTATATGAAAAAAAGTTTTAAATTCTTTATCCAAGTAACATATTTTTTCAATATTTCTCCAGTTATTCTTAATTTAAATCTGCTGCAGAACTGAAGATCAAAAAAACTGAAATAATTTGAAAAATATTATAGTCAGATGTTATTCAGTAGCAGAAAATAAAACTGCAGGGTAACAACTGTGCAGGAATGTAAACCAGTGACATTTCTCCTCAGTAGCACATGGAGTATATCTTGTAATGGTTTAAACAAACAGTGCCACTAAGAGAAAAATAACTTGATGCTGAAAAAACATCAAGACCAAGTATTTTAAGAACAATAACAAACAAAACACATCATAGTAATAAGGGTTGATGAAAACAATTAAAATTATGAATGCATCATTCTCATAATTCCTTTCTCAGAATAAAGCAGTTTAATTGGGTTCTGTTGTAAGAACTCCTAATATAAATATAACTAAAATAATTAAATTTAATATATTTAATCCTGGAGATAAAGCACAGAGTGTCTGAAGACCTCACTTCTGAATACATTAGCTTGTCTTATGTTTTTCACCAGCATGGGGGAGGCTTAGGAAGTGAATTTTTAATAGAGTTGTGTTGTTATGATGAAGCAGTGAAAGGGTGCTCAGGGCTGTGAAGCTCTGGCACAGAGCAGGGATGACCAAGCAGTGGCTCCAGCTGGAAGAGTTTTGCTGTAAAGGCAGCTTTAGGGTTCAAGGTGGGATGCTGCTGACCCCCACTCCTCAGGGCTCCTGCACCATGCATCTCTACTCCACCACAGCAAAGGAAGAGACTTCAAATGTACTTCCCGTGTGCTCTGAGACTTCTGGAAAGGAAAGTCAGGGGCCCAGTTGCTGGCTGACATAATATGTTCCAGAGGCTTCTGTTTGGATGGATTTCATAGGTGGATGTTGCTGCTGAAAGGCACTGGAGAAAGGACAAGCACTTGGAGTTGAATGTGCAGATTTTCTCTCATTCTTTGTTTAAAGAGAAAATGTCTTTATCTTTGGGGATTTTTACATGGGGGAGATCATGTGGCTGTCAATAGCCTGACTTTTCCTTGTCACCCTCTGCTCTCTTTTGGTGCTGGCAGCATTTTGTGTAAATCCAGGGCAGTAACTCAATCTCTGACAGGCTGTTGAGGGCTGTGGTGCTGTTCTGAGTCACCAGATTACATACTAGAAAATTTGGGACACGTTGGGAGGGAGGTCTCCCAGATCTGGTCATGCCATGGACCCGATACATCCAGTTTGTCTGAGGGTTGCACTTCCAGAGCTCCATCAAGGTGCTCCTGTCCCTGGATACTGTTGAAAAGCTAAAGAACTTGCATACACACCTGGAAGTTCCAAAACAGACCACAGCAAGACGAGGGAGATGCAGGCAGTGACAACAGCAGAAGTATATGAAAGGGAAAAATGTGCCTTCTCTGTATTGTTTCATGTGTTCTTCCTTCAGGTTTTTTGTTGTCTGTTGTTTTTTTTTTTAAAGGTTGTCTCTTCCTCTCTCCCATGCTTCAAATATAAGTTATTGCTGATGAAGAAAGCATGTAATCCTTTTGGATACTCACCCATGTATGTAATCACTTGATGCCAGAATTTTAATGTGTCAGGTTGGCAGAATATATAGATTTAAATATTGGATTTTGTGTGTCTGCAACA
>VZTR01014279.1:0-20598 GCA_013400775.1 Chaetops frenatus
GGAAGGAAGGAAGGAAGGAATCTAAGTCTGCCTCTAAAATACTGCAGGAACCAAAGCAATTTCTCCAGTGAATCATTATTTTTGTGTGAGAGCAAAGGGCAGATTTCACCTCCTGGTGTCTCACAGGGCCTGGAGCATGGAACAGATGAGCTTCTACTGCAACATAAAAGAAACTAAAATACGAAAAAGCAAAGCTCACAAAATCTACCAATTAAGAGTGAACACAAATGTACCAAGCTACTCAAATGGTGGGGATCCATGGGGATATTTATATAAACCAATTCTCAAACACTTTTTTGTTGGAGCAAACAGGTTTAAAGGGAGGTGTTTCTGGGGCTGTAATGAGAAGATCTTTCAGGTCCCTTCCTACTCAAACTGTTCTATGACTCCATGAACTTTCAGGTTCTCTATCAACACAACCCCTGAAGGTTTTTCCATCTATACCTCAGTCATCTCCACTCCCTAATTCTAAGAATTATTATTGGGATACAAAAATGGGATTCTTATCCTGACACTTACTAAAAACCCTGAACAGCTCCTGCTTTGCCCCTTGGCTCACAGTTATGAAGAACAGACCTGACACATTTGGTTTAAGTAGAAATACACTGATATCACTCATCTTGATAATATCTCAGAGCATGAGGCTGGTCCAGCTGAGCAAAGAACTTGTGAGAAGATGTCTGGAAGTGTTTGGAGAGGCCCTTCAGTGCCAATGTGATGGATCCTGGAGTCAGGGAGGGCTTTGAAGTGGATTTTCCCAAATTTTGAATTAAAATGAGCACAAAAAAATCCTCATTGAGTTGACTTTGCTTCTCTAAAGGTTTGCATGGCTGAACCCCAGCTTGATGAATGTGTTGTTTAAAGAAAAATCTCTGGATCTGCTGGATAAAATGAGAAAAAAACAAATTGGATTTGAAAACAAAGATGTCCTTTGATCATTGTCTTATGAAACAGATCCATATCTCCCATCATTAGTCTGGCAGTTTCCAGTATTTTCTGGATTCCAACAAGACTGAATTTTTGGGTTCCCTAGGGAAAAGCCTCTTCTCTTCTATATTTCACAAGGCTTGCTCACACATTTTCCATGAGTTTCCTCATTTCTGCTTATTCTCAACTCTCCCACCCAGCCAGGTCCCCCCTGTTCTATCTCTGTCTCCAAAGCACAGCTGGAAGTGGAAGGTTCCCTCGTCAGAGTATTCAGCAGAAAATTACTCAAGCAATTTTCTTTTCTCCTGACTTCTCTGCCGAAAACTTCCTAAGAAACATAAACACTGTGAAAAAAGGAACAGAAGATTTGCACTTTCACACCAGGGACTCATAACCCTTTTTAGCATCACTCCAGCTATTTTTCCAATGCCATTTTTGCTGTTGTTTTTGTAGTGTTGCTGCAGTGGCTTTTGGGTTTTAGACAGCTAAGAATGAACATAACTTTTAACTATTCATTTACTGGTTTGTGTTTTGGCTGATTCAGTGTCAAGCAGAATTTTGGGTCATTCCTCTTCTCCACTGATGGGTTTCTTTCATGTTTTTGCAGAATACCTCATGTTTGACACACCAGAGGTTGGACAATATTCGTTTTACAAACACACAGACTTTCAAACTATCTAATATTACATTCATAAACCTGTGCATTATCCTAAATACAAATTATGTTTCTACCAAGACTTCCAAAAAGAGGCCAGAGACTTGTCTTTTTCTCAGGATAAAGATTTTTTATCAAAGCAAATATGATTTTAGTCATGCATTGAATAGAACAGCACTAGTGGGCAGAGATTTTATCTTCTGTGCTTTGCCTGGCAGTGTGTAAAATAATATTTATGATCCTTATTTGAAGAGGAAAATGATCTTACTCACCTTTTCATGAGTTAATAAAGAGAGTAAAACAATGGCACCACAAGTACTGGAGTTAATGACATTTATTTCCCTGAAGACTTGTGTCTTGTTGATTTTGAATCTTGTGGAAATATAACCTTTGAGAACCTTTGAGATCTCTGCTCTTTTACCAGAGGGGTTTTTGATTCAGACAAGTTCAAAAACTATGAGGAAAACACACAGAAAGGGCAACAGCCACACACACACTGGACAGCCAGGTCATCCAACCTAAATCCAGCTCAAAAATACTTTGGGATAGATCAGACTCTCAGGAATGGGCTGGAAGAACATCCTTGGAGCTGGCATTGAGCAAAAACAACCTCCTGCTCTGCCTGCCTGTCTGCCACCAGGATCTCTGGGCTGTGGTTTGCAGTCCTTGAGAGAGGAATGTGGGAATACGAGACCGGAGGAATTTGGGTCCAGATCCATCCATGTGCCAGCTGGAGACAGCAATGACTTCAGAATTCACAGAATCATCAAATCATGGAATATTCTGAGTTGGAAGGAACCCACAAGGATCATCCTGGCCCAGCACTGGATAACTCTGAGGATCACCATGTACCTGAGAGCCTTGTCCAAGATTTAGGTGGGGTTGTCCAAGATCCATCTGCATTAATCATAAAAAGGGCCTCTCCAGTGGGTCATTCCACCCTTTTAAACTTAGTTCTTCCAGCCCTTGGGGTCAACAATCTGTCCAAATGATTCTGGCTTGGAACGTTTAACATTTTAGCTGTGGTAGGATCCAGACCTGGAGGAAAATCCTGCTGCAGTTAAGGACTGAAGGAACAGATTGCTCCTGCTCAGAGCAGTTTGCAAAGAGCACAAAGAGACCCAGACAAGCAGACAGACCAAACCCAGGGATCTCAGCACAGCATCAATCCCAGTTTTCCACAGTCACTGCCCAAGATGATCATTAAGTTCCCTCATTGAAATTCAAAGAACTGAATGTCTGTTCCAAAACAATTTTCAGGATTAGCAGCTCCATCAGCTTCCTGAGGAACTCCCCATCCTGAGTTCCCTTTCTGTCCTTGATGCCAGGAGTGGTATTTGCCTCTTTCTGCTCCTGGGAACTTCCATGGTCACCATGACCTTTCAAAGACAAATGAGGGTGACATTGCAGTGACATCAGTTCCCATGGATCCATCCTGTCCTCATCCATCCATTCCATAAGTCTGTTCTGTCTTAGCGTTCCCTGACTGGATCCTCCTCTCCTGAGGATAAATCTTCCTTCCTCTGATCCAGAAAACTGGGATTTCTGAAGCCTGCTCATATCAGCAAAAACTTAAATGAGGAGTACTTGGGCAATTTCTTGTTTTTTTGCCACCACAGTTCCCACCCTGCTGAGCAGCAGCCCCATGTTTTCCTCACTCTTCCTTTTGCTAATGATTTTCCTGCAGAAAATTTGCTGCCCTTCATGTCCCTCACCAGATTTAATTCCAGATGGGCTTTGATTCCTCCTTCTAGTCTTTTCCATCAACCCTTTTATTGTTTTTTTTTTCTGCAAATGGAATTAATTACGTGGAGATCTCCAAGACAGGGAACACCATCCCAGCCCCAGAGCCCATTATTTGTTGGTCCCTCTCACCAGGATTTCTGCATTTTTGCCAGCTTACACCACATATGGAGTCTTCTTCCATGGGAAAACAGGGAAATGTTTTGCCCAAACAAAGCCAGGAAACCTCACTGCATGGGGTTTGGAGGCAGACTTGGTTTGGTTGTATCCCACAAAGAGCACACAGAAGAAAAAGAACGACGCAGGATAAGGACTGGAATTGATTTTTCACTATGGGATTGAAAGGAATGAGGGACTTGTCTTTACAAACAAACTGTGGGTATCTGCTGGTAGGTAAAACTAGCACTGAGAGATAAAAGAAACAATGGAAGGGATTCCAGTGACTGATGAATGGAATGAGGGAGATTTGTCTTTACAAACCAACTGCCGGTATCTTGATAAATAAAATTGTATGTTGAGAGATTAAAGAAACAATGGGAAGAACCATGAATTCCAGGAATTAAAAGAAAAAAATGAAGGGTGGGGGGTTATACGTTAGAAGAGAATCTTAGGTATCAGGCCTTCCAGGAAGTCTGTGCCTCTCAAATACTTCAGCCAACGGGGAAAGAAATAGGGAAAATGTGGCTGGGAGATTGGGATACAAAGGAGGCTGTGTCCTCCAAAAATTTGAGAGATCCCAGGGGAAATGCCCCATGGCCTCTCCCTTTATTTGAATAAAGTAAAAGGACTCCTCTGTCTCCCCTTTTTGGACATAAACCTCTGGTGTTTGTGGATATATTTTCCTAACAGGATGGAATGACAGGACTGGTTCCTTCTGTGTGATTTTTTTATGTAAAGACCTGCTGGGGTTTCTGCCGCTCACATGGAACAAGCAACGTGCCTGTGCCACCCTACATCCCAAAAATGGAGGTCTCAGGTGAAGGAAAGGTTGGGAAGTTGAGTGGGCAGGATATTTCCTTTGGTTTTCTTTTTAAATGTCTTGTTAAAAAAAAAAGAAGCTCTGATTCATAATTTTTCTTGGGGAAAGATTTCTGTATCAGGACTACAAGGGTCAGTCAGTCTTGGGCTTTGTCTGGGGCTTCTCTGAGTCCACCTGATGGGTAATCCCTGGAAATCACCATCCCTTCAGCAGTGATATCACTTGCATTCCCCTTTCCTCTGTAATAATCATCACTTCTGAATCACTGACCTTAATTCTTTCCAAGATTCAGTTCCCCAACACCACGAGGAAGCAAAAGGGTCTTTCCTTTGCCTCTCCCATTTCCACAGGTTGTAAATGTTCTGTTTTCCCAGGATATCATTGCCCAGTAGAACTTTTATCAAGGACCATTAAGATCTCAGGTTTGGAAAATCACTGAATTTAAGATTTTTGAACACTGATTTTGTGTTACTCATATTTTTTTCCCAGTTCTCATATTTCTCCTGGTTATCTTCAGTTTCTCATTGGATGCTGGAGACAGGAAGCTGTTCCCAGATGACCCAGCATGAAAACTCTTCTGTTTTAAAGTACCCAGACCTTGGATAAGGCGTTTGAAAGCCATAACACCATTGATACAAAGTGCATATATAAAATTCCACTGCACACATCCAGGCACGTTCAACTTGGAGAGATTTCCCACAGGAGAACTCAGTTTCTCCTGCTCTGATTTATTCTGATGCCTTATTCCTTTCCCTCTCCTTTCATCAAGGCCTGAATGGGATAACAGCCTTAATAGATGCTAATTAGCAATATCAACCATCCACTGTGCAGTAATAGCAAAATCAGACTGGAAAAAGCCCTGCCAAAATAGTGGTTGGGCCTGGTGATTGAAACGGGGGGAAAATGCAGTTGGATTCTTAATACTGGAGTGCAACTGAGAAAGAAAAGAGGAATTATTGCTTTTCCCATGTAAATTATAAGCAATTAAGCAGGGCATGGAATAAACCTTGGGACTGGAATCCCCCTGAGTTCCCTGTGTCAGCTCCTCCTTGTGTTTCAGGGGGCTGCAGGAGCTGAAACACCATTTTTTTTGTGTGTTTATGGTCAGCTCTGGTTTGAGTTTGTGCTCAAAAGCAGGGAAGCACAGCCCTAACCAGCACAGATTTCCTGCTGCAAAGAGGAGACACATTCTGGATTCAGCTCAGGGTCCTCCTTTCAGTGGGTGCAGATGTTTTGCTTTCATTTGGGGGGTTGGTATGTGCTAATTGGGCAAAGAGCAGTAATTAGTCAGGGTGTGTGGGAGGTGATTTGTGTGGATACCACCACGGAGCCTCCCATATGGAGCCGAGGCTGGCACAGCCCTTGTGAATTCCCCTTAATTGCCTGGGCAGCTGGTTCACTGCAAACACCTAAAATTTGGGGTGTCTTCCTCCCCTTCCCCAAATCCTTCCTGCTTAAACATGGAACAATTGATGTCCATTTGGAAAAGAGGCAATTTCCAGGGAAATAGAAGGATCAGTTCTGGCCACGCTATGAGGTTACATCAGAACATAGGATGGGATTGTAACAGAAGTAATTTCATCCACACGATGCCCCGGTTGGGCAGAGAAAACCATTCTATCACACCTGAATATTATTCGATTTTTCACAAATTTTATGCAGTCAAAACCCGTAGAAATTCACTGGTTCAATGTTCATTGCTCCCAAGTTACACAGTTCTTAGTATTTGGGTTCCTATTGGACATGGATTTCTTTGCCTCTGATGTTAATTATGTTCTCATTCTTTGATATTTTATCTCTCTTTTCCCAGACCAGGTGTCTCTGACCATGCCAGGGGTGATGTTTGGAGTTGATGTTCATTAATTGGTCGTTAGTGGTTGCTATTTTTTGTGTATCTTCTGTGCTACTCCCAGTCTGCTGAGATGTTCAACTCATCAGACCCCTCCTGGTGCAAGAGTCCCCTGAAAAGAAAGTTCAATTCCATTCCCCTGGGGCAAAGGTGAACAAAAACCCTAGACTAAAGTTCTATAAAATTTTTTAAACTTGGCATCATTTCCAACAATAGGACCCAAAGGAATGGCCTGAGGTTGTGCCAGGGGTGGTTTAGGTTGGAAATTGGGAGTTTTTCACTCAGAGATGGTCTGACACTGGAACAGCTCCCCAGGGAGTGGTCACAGCCCCAGGGCTGCTGAAGAAGTGTTTCGACAACACTCGCAGGCACAGGGTGGGATTCTTGGGGTGTCCAGGACCAGGAGTTGGACTCACTGATCTTTGTGGATCCCTCCTGACCCAGGATATTCACCCTGGGAGAGACATTCTCAAGTATTGTCCCAATGTTTTCAAGCTGGACATGTTCTTGCCATGTTCTACTGGGTCATTTCAAAGGAGAAAACCAAGCCATTCACTGAACCTCTTTTGTCACCAGGCTGTCCTGGGGTCCCTTGGCCAGGAGGGGATCCCTGCTCCAGAATATCCGGATGCCAATCAAAGTGCTGGCCATGTTGCAGGGATCAGCTGCTGAGATTATTCTGGCTTCAGGAAAACCACAAAATTCCTGTGAATTCATGTGCTAAAATTCATCAGAAAAAGATCTGCTTTTTCTGTGAAAAACTCCAAGTTGGTGCCCACTTAAAAGTTGTTGAAACAAGCAAATTCCGTGTTCCTGTCTCTCTATCCACCTACCTGCCTATTTATAGAGTTAATTTTCCTCAAGATCTTCAGAGTTCCTTCAGGTTTGCATCATTTTCTGGGGAAAATCTTACACTTCATAGGATCAGAAAAGAAATATTTCCCCCACCATCCAGCTTCTGCAAGACAGATTTGGGGAGTAGGATATTAATTTCCTATAAAATTCCATGTGAAAATCACCAGTTCCCTATTTATATGTGTGAATACATATTATGTATGCATATAAATATATATATGTGCATCTGTGTATATGAACATACACAGACACATACACATAAATATAAATATATATGAAATCTGGAAGACACTGGAGAAATTTTTGGGGAGATGTCTCCCCTGCAGTGAATGTTTTCCTGGGGAATTCAGTCAATTTTCATCTCTACCATCAAATTCCAGTGTTAATCTTTTGTGGTCCTGCTTCTGAGGTGTCTCTAAATTTGACTTGGTGTGTCCAGAGGAGATTTTGGTGTCTTCCTGCCTTTCCAAGAACCCAGGAATCAGAGTAAATTCCAACCAAAAGTCTTTTATTATATAATCCTGTTTATTCAAAATTAGTCTACAGATGGTGTTTCTTTTCACATCCATCACTAAAAGCCAGATTTATTTTTTCCATTGTTTCTATTTCAAAACAACAAAAGATGATGAATTATCAGCAGTTATTCTGTAAAACCCCAGATATTTCTGGAAAGATGAAGTTTTTAATACAAATGTTACATAATAGGAATGTCCACAGCAGAACGCATTAAAATCCAAGCAGTTCAGGCTGCATTTTCTTTTGCTTCCCACTGCTCCTAATAACAGTCTTTGTTCCACTCTAAACCAATCTTTCTCATTCTTTGTTGGTTTTACATTCTGCAAATGCCTGTAGACAGTTCTGGTCTCCTTAGTCAGAGCTTAGACAAATTGCACACATTGTTTTCCTTTTAATCTCATCTCCCTCCTGACTTCTGAAGCACTCGGAGCTGTTCTCCACCATCCTCTGCAGTTTACCAACACTCACTTGATATTTTGATGTGCTGAACCAGCACCATTCTGCAGTGGGAGTCAGATGATCCCAAAACACTCAATCCTTTCTGTTCAGCAGAGCAGTTTTGGGGAAAGCATCTCATTGCTGATTGCAGCAGAACATCTGATTTTGAGTAAGATGTTGCACTCGGATATTCTAATTAGAGACAAGGCTTGGCCTCTTCTCCCACGCAATTAATGACAACACAAGGGGAGGCGGCCTCAACTTGCACCGGGGGAGGTTCAGGTTGGGTATCAGGAAAAAAATACTCACTGGAGGAATGGTCAAACATCAAAACAGACTGCCCAGGGCAGTGGTGGAGTCACCAACTCTGGCCATGACATGAAAACCTTCATGATTTCACATTCCCAGTTGGACTCTGGCTCTTGCTATAGCCGAGTCTTTCCTTCCACAATATCAGTCTCAAATGAAGACTTTGTTTTTTAACTTAAAACCTGAAATTCATCACTGCTATTTTGACATCAGCTCTGGACTCTTTTTTCCCCTCCCTTCAGCAGAAAAGGTCCCTTGGTGATGATATTTAAAGGAAGGTGCACGCCTGAGAGTGCAGAAAGTGCTGCTCTGTTGTTTTTATTAAGAAAGTAAAGATGGGATGATTCATTTGGTCCAATTTCTTTGCCTTTCAAGACAAACCAGTTTTCTTGCTCTTTTTACCCAACTTCATTTTTCTGGACTCCCCTCTTTGCCTGGGAGGCACACAGGGATCTCAAGGATTTGCTGCTGGTTTTGAGAATGAATGATAGAAGAAATCCAGGATCTGGGATTTTGATTGCAATGGTGATAAGCTATGACCAAAAAATGCTTGTGAAAGTGGAGTGGATCAGTTATTGCTGAGAGTTCCTGCTCTGACAGATGAGGATATTTCCACTAACAGCAGTACCCAAACACTGCAGTGATGGATAAAACACTCTCAGTAAAAGACATCATCTCAAAGAATTTGCAGCATAAAAGTTATGAAGCCTCACATGCATTAGGAAAAAGATGGTGCAGTAAAAAGATTGTTCTGAGTTTAACTGCTGCAGCTGCTGCTTTTTTTTTTTTTTTTTTTTTTTTTTTTTTTTTTTTTTTTTTTTCTCTTCTTTTTTTTTTTTTTTTTTTTTTTGAGTTTTTTTGTTTTTTTTTTTTTTTTTTTTTTTTTTTTTTTTTTTTTTTTTTCCCCTCTTGTTGTCTTGTTTTGGTTTGAAGAGGATTTCTGAATTTGAGAACCACAGAACTGATAGGGTTGGCAGAGACCTCCAAGATCATCATTTCCAGTCTTTGACTGAATGCCACTATGGCCACTGAATTGTGTCACAAAGTGCCACATTTACTCATTTTTTGAACACTCGGCCCATTGATCCAGCCTGTCCAGGTCTCTCTGTAGTGCCTTCCATGCCACAGGCAGATGAATTTCAATCCCAACGCTGGCATGGTGCCCCTGGGCTCACCCAGTGGGCCTGGTTTTGTCCCCTTACCCTTCAAACCTCATTTAAACCCCTCAATCAGCCCCAAAACTTGTGGGTTAGAACACCTTTTTCCCTTTGAGAGAGGTGAGACCCACCTGTCACCAGCAGCCCCAGTGCCTGTAAAACACCGAAAAAGCCAAAATTCCACCTGAGCCAGGTGTTGATCCTATGGAAAAATAAAACTCCACCCGAGCCAGGTGTTAATTAGTGGGAAGGACGCTTCCTCTTCATTAGTGCCACCGTGAACAACCAAATAGCGGGCGTGAATCCCAGGGCTGGGCCAGAGCAGGGTAATTCCCAGGAATGTCTGTTACACAGGGAGGTGGCAAAACTCCCTGTGGGATTTGCTCTGGCCAGCAAAGAAGTTGTCAGGAGTGGGATTCGAACCCACGCCTCCAAGGGAGACTGCGACCTGAACGCAGCGCCTTAGACCGCTCGGCCATCCTGACCCCTGGAACCCGACCCCCTGCATCCTGAACCTCCTGCGGAATTGTTTTCCATCGAGTGTGTCCTTTAGGGGTGTGGGGCATTTCCTTGGGCATCCAGGACTCCCCTCTGGGGAGCCAAGAGCAGCCTGAACCCCAGAGCCCACAGGAGGAGCCCACAGGAGGAGCCCACAGGAGGAGCCCACAGGTTGGGGTCAGTCACTTCTCCCGAGTAACAGGGGAGAGAGGAAGAGGAAACAGCTTGAAATTGCACAAGGAACGGTTCCGATGGGACATTAGGGCGAATTTCTTTTGTGAAAGGGTGGTCAGGCATTGGAATGGGGTGCCCGGGGAAGTGCTGGAGTCACCGAGCCCTGGAAGTGCTCAGAGGTGTGGGGATGTGGCCTCAGGGATGTGGTTTGGGGGTGCACACAGTGCTGGGTTAGTGATGGCCCTCCGTGATCTCAGAGGTCTTTTCAACTTGAATACTTCTATCAGAAGGCTCAGAGTTTTCTCTATGCTCATTCATCACTAAGGTAACAATTAGTTAAGATGTTAACAATTGGTTTAGAGTGGGTCTAACCCGTGCAATACCAAAAACCAGCTTAATGAAGGAGGGAAAAACCCCAAAGAACCCCGAGAATCAGAATTAAAAAAAAAAAAATTTCTGGAATATCCCATTATCTCTGCCAGCTCTTTTCTTTTTCTTTCTGGTTTTTTTTTTTTTTTCTTTCTTTCCCTGCAGAGTGCTGGAATTTGTCCAACAGTCTTTAGATGAATTGACAGTGGCATAAGCAGGAGCTGATGGCTGCGTGCAGCAATGAGGTTTTCCCCTCCTCCAGATCTCTGTGCAGCTCCCCAGAGAGGATCTGAGCAAGGTCATCTGTTCCCTTTGAAGGTGGAAACAGGAAATCAGCAGGACTTTGCAAGGTCCAGAAAAGGGGCCGAGGAAATTCAGTTTCAACTGAAAAGAGAGATTTTATTCCAAGAGAAAGGGAAATTGAGGTAAGCAACAAATCTTCCAGAGTGGCAGGAGTGGCTCACAAAATACGTCTGAGAAAGAGAAAGCCATGCAAAATAAATTTCACCCTTTATGCAGTGGATGCTGGAGGGTCGGAATGGGTTCTTTAAGGTTTCTTCCAACCCAAACCAATCCGTTTTCTGTGATATTTTAAGGAGGTTCAGTGGTAACAATCCATGGTCCTGGGCAGTGGTGAGGGTCTTCATAAGGGTCTTGACAGGGTGGGGTAAGGTGATATTTAGTGAAGGGAACCCAAGGCACAGGGGGAGAGGGCTCAGAGCATTCCGGGTCCCTTCCAACTCAAACCATCCTATGATTTTATAATTCTCTAAAAAGCCCATTTTCGAGGACTTTATATGGAACTCTTATAACTGTATCATTACAGAGAAACACTTCAGCATCCTTTTTAACTTTATCCTGAAGGGTTTCCTGAGCTTGCAAGGGAAGAGTTGCAGAATAACTGTGATTATCAGCTGCTTCTGCCCACATCCCTGGCTGGTGGAAAGTCGTTAGTCTTGAGCCCAGCCTAAAGGGCCACGTTAGAGATACAGAGGAGATTTTGGCACTACAAATTCACAGCCTCGCTGCTTTTGATGGGTGCAAAGCCCTGTGCTCTGCCCATCTCAGGGATGTGGCCCTAATGACAATGACCCTTTGTCCTGGGGGACACCAGTGACAGAGAAAGAATCAAACTCCAAGGAATCGAGTACCAACCTGCCACCAAAGCAGTGCACCTGGTGCCTTTTATGAATGTAAAGGCAGAAATGGAGAAAAAGGGGCAGGAGGGCAAGTCAGGGGCTTCTGTGTTGGTTTAAAAGACACCCTGGTCAACCCCTGTTCCTCGATGTCCCTCAGGCCTGTTGGCATCTGGGTGTGGGTGGCCACCAGTGAGTAAGAAAGGTATTTTGCAGAGCTCCAGCTGGTGAGGAATGAGCTGTGCGAGGCTCAGAGCGGGAAACACAATGCCAAGGGGTTTCCATTGGGTAAACATTCGGCGTTTGGATTGCTTTGTATGAGAATAAACAGCCGGCACAGAGGAAGCTGCCAACTCCTCACCAACACCGTGTCCTTTTAAAGCTTTTTTAAATTTTTTTAATTTTTTTTTTTAACAGCTTCACAGACTCCCAGGCAGGATCGTGTAGCAGGTTTGAAATCAACGAGGCATTTGCCATTTCCCTCTCACCTTGCCTGCCTTTGGATTGGCACAGCTCCAGAGCTCAGGTTTTATGCCTGTGGATCTCTCTTGCTCCATTGTTGAAAGAAACGATGCTTCGGCTCCTCCTGGACTGGGAAAGGAGAAGGGGCAGGAAAGTCTCGTTTGCTCATCCTGGCAGATGAGTCACAGACTCAGAAGGGGATTTTGGAGGGTTGGGGCAGCCACCACTGTTCTGCTAAGAACAAGGGCAAAGCCACACTCCCAGGTCAAGCACCTTGGGGAGAGCTCCTTCACAGAAGTCACTCATGCAGGGGGACATCTCCAGGACTTTATGTCCCCATCCCATGTCCATCAAGTGGGATCTTTAAGCAGAAGAAGCCATAGCTCTCATCTCCCACGTGAGAAGGGATCCTTGGTGAGACTGGCTGACACTTTGTCCAATTGCATCTTCATGGATTCATAGAATGGTTTGGGTTGGAAAGGACCTTAAAGCTCATCTGGTTCCACACCCTGCCATGGGCAGGGACACTTTCCACTGGTTCCCAGGTTGCTCAGAGCCTCTTCCAGCCTGGCCTCGGACACTTCCAGGGGTGGGGCTTGAAAATGTTCAGTACTAGGGACTCCACCACATCCCTGGTAAGGCTGCTGCAGGGTTTGTTCTGGATGAAAAAAAATTTCTTTCTTATCTCGTGATGGAACCCTTTTGACAAGTCCACATTTGATGCAGGCTCCCATTGCTTGGCAGATATCTGTGATTCTAATCAATGCTTATTAAGGGAAACTCTTTATTTCAGAAATCTGTTATGTTTCATTTACTACTTGAGGCTGAGGAGAGAAAAGGGTTTATTTCCTTAATTTTCTACGCCACGGAGGGCTTTAAGTGTTCATCAAAATGTGCAATTAAGTGAAAAATGCTTGCTTAAAAATATCCAGAGTCTTATCTGCATGAGAAGACAGGGGCGAGGCTGCTTGGCCACAGCCTGGGCTGTTGGACAGGGTTTAAAACCACAGCCCTGTGCGAACCAAGCTGCAGAGAAGTTTCACTTTGCAATAAGAAAGGTTTGTACACTGATTTATTTACCTGAGCTAGAAGTGCCAGAGACGCCTCTGTGCAGCGCTGCCCATCCGGGTGTGAGCAGGGCGCTGGGATGTCACTGCCAGACACTCTGGAGGAGAGGGGACAGCAGCAGCACTCTCTCTGTGTGTGTGTGTGTGTCCATGAGCATTGCTGCCCTCTCCTGGCTCCAAAGCAGGCAAAACCAGGGAAAACCGGCTCGGCAAGGATGGGGATGGCAGCAGGGAGCGCAGGGATGGACGCAGGACAGGTGGGACCTGCAGAGATTGCTGCTGCTCCTGGGGCAAAGGGGCTCATCCACCCTGCTGGGAGATGTCACCCCAAATAATCCCAGCCCCCAGGGTTCTGCTGACCAACTCTGGCTTCCTGCTGGTTTTGTCACTCTGCAGGGATCACAGAATTGATGGTTTGGGGTGGAAAGGACCTTAAAGATCATCTCATTCCACCCCCTGCCATGGGCAGAGACACCTCCCACTGTCCCAGGTTGCTCCAAGCCCCATCCAACCTGGCCTTGGACCCTTCCAGGAATGGGGCAGCCACAGCTTCTCTGGGCAAGGCAAGGCAGGATCTCCCTGTAGAGGACTCCCAGGCTACTCCCAGGTGAGGGAACAGGGGTTTCAACTGTTTCCTCACGAAGCTCAGACTTTTTCTGACCTTCCACAGATTTGCTCAAGGTTTTGCTCACCTGTCAAGCAGTGGGGCTTTGCTGTGACTTCCCCAGAACCCAGCAAGGGACTTGGAGCCTTTCTTCTGCCAGCAGCCACTCTCTGCCCTAGAACGGGTGTCTCTTCTCAGAGAATCACAGGCCAGGCTGGAAGGGACCACAGTGGGGTCATCTGGTGCCACCTCCCTGCTCCAACAGGGCCATCCCAGAGCACAGGGCACAGGATTGTGTCCAGGTGGCTCTGGAATATCTCCAGGGAGGGAGGCTCCACATCCTCTCTGGACAACCTGTTCAGGGCTTGGCCACTGCACAGGACAGAAGTTCTTCCTCATATCCAGGTGGAACTTCCTGGGCATCAGTTCCTGCTTGTTCTTCTCCTATTGCTGGGCCCCATGGAGCAGAGCCTGGTCCATCCTCTGACCCCTCCCTGCAGATATTGCTGGACATTGGTGAGTTTCCCTCTCAGACATTTCATTTGAGACTGAACATGTCCAATTCTCTCAGCCTGACCTCGTAACAAAGATGCTCCTGTCCCTTCATCATCTTTGTTGCCATATTCTGTTCTCTCTGCACTTCCTCTCCTTCTGAATCTCTACAGCTGCAGGCGCAGGTCGAGAAGACCAAATAAAACCACTTGACATCTGTTCTTAATCTCAGAAGTGAAGGGTCCTTAAAAAGAGATTTGGTCCATATGGACAGAGTCTCACCCTCCTTTTCACCCTCAAACCAGGGACTCACATCCCTGGCACCTCCTGAGACTTGTCTGGCCTGATCAAACTTACAAACTAGGCCAGAACACCAACAGGGAGAGGCTGGCAGGAAAAAAAAGACCTTTGCAAAACATCCTGAGAGTTTTGCTTCCAGTGATGGAAACGTGGAAGTTTTATTCCACGGGTCTGACAAGCTGTTGGCTCAGAAAAATCCTACATTTGCTGAACTGTTAACACGAGTCCCTGGGAAGATGTGCCCGGGTTTCTAACTCACGTGGCACCTTCACATGGAGCTTCAGGAAGAAAGAGGATCTTCCCAACCTTTTCCATGGGAACAAGGTTACCTGGAGCTCTGTTGGGTGTGAGGGAGAGGGACAAACTTGTCCTGTTGTGGTGACAGGATGTGCCTTGGCAATCTGTCCCTGAAGTTAGTGGGGTAATGTCTAAATCTTCACAAAGTGGGCTTAGAAAAGATTAGCTCTGTCAGGGGCAACTTGATTAATTCCATCTTGGAAACCCCTCAGCTGAAATCCTCTCCCTCTCTTTTCCTTCCCAGGGAAAGAAAACTTTGGGAAATAAGCAGCCACTTCCATTAACCATCACTTTTCCTCCAGTCAAGCAACTAATGAAAAATATTGCCCCCACCCCGACTTGAACCCTGCTGATTGCAGGCCAGTCCTAAGAGAAGAGAGTTTTTTAAAATAGAAGAGATAAATGGTAATGAATCACATGAAGAATGAAAGAAAAATGAAAGCAAAGTTCTGAAAAATTAAAGAAAAGTTCTAAAAAATAAAGAAAGCTTCCAAAACCTATTCAGGATGCTTAGACCCTGAAGACCTCTGTATATGAAGCTGTGGAGAGCCTGCATCTCTGGGTGACTCACATCTCCAGCCAGTAAATTTCATATTTCTTCTCTCCAAGTGCCTTTCCTGGAAGGTGTCTCCACCAATTCCAAGCACAACTTCCTCCAGCACAACTTCTTCCAGCAGCTCGGAGAAGAGGGGAGGAAATTTATTCCTGCAGCAGACAGGAAGGCTTGGAAGAGCTGCAGGGCTGTCCATGCCTAAGCGTGGGTCAGCTGAACCCAAACCCTTCTCCCTCTGGGCTTCCTCCTGTGCTCACCAAGCCCCAGCAGATGCCAGGAGCTGCTGTTCCTGGCAGCTCAGCCAACAGTCGTGATTCCTCAGAGCTGAAAATAGGACGGTGCTGGCAGCAGCTGATGCTTTTGCTCACAGTTCCCAGCTGAGTGGGCTACCTCCAAAAAAAGCAGATGGCCAGGGAGGAACTCCAGCAATTTTGCTACGAAGCAGCTGAAAGTCCCCTTCGCCCACAGCTCTGAGAGCTCAGCGTTTCATGACACCTAGTGGGCAAGGCAGGCACAGTGACTTGTGAGGAGAGAAAGCCTCGGGGGAAAAAAAAAACAAACCACCAAATAAACTGGCCTTGGAGAAACGCAGGTATGGAATTAAACAGGAAAATAAAGAGAGCTGATTTCCTCCCTTGAAAGAGTTACAACCTCAGCAGTAACTCCAGGGGGAGACAAGGAAGGAAAACAGAATTGTGGGGAGGGCAAGTGATTTGAGAAAGATCAAATATCAGTTTAGCTTCATAAAGGCAGTTGTATTCAACCCCAGCCCTCCTCAGCCTCAGTCTGTCCTGTCTCCTGGCTGGAAGGAAAACTGAGCTCTCTGAACAGGGACATCACCCAGAAAGTGCCAAAGAGAGGAGAACATTTCCTAAGAGAAACTTGTGGATGGATATTACAAAATCAGAAGGAGAAACCAGGAGCGTTTCCTGACAGGTGAAGTGTGACACTGGGACACATCACCCAAGTGTGGGGTGTGGAATCCTTGGGGCAGGAAAGACATTGAGGGGCTGGAGAATGTCCAGAGAAGGGAACAGAGCTGGGGAGGGGTCTGGAGCACCAGGAGGAGCTGAGGGAGCTGGGAAAAGAGCTCAGCCTGGAGAAAAGGAGGCTCAGAGGAGACCTTCTGTCTCTGCAGAACTCCCTGACAGGAGGATGAAGACAGGTGGGTGTTGGTCTTTTCTCCCAGGTGACAAGGGACAGGATGAGGGGGAATGGCCTCAACTTCCATCAGGGCAGGTTTAGATTTGACATCAGGAACAAATTCTTCACTGAAAGGCTGGCCCAGCCCTGGAACAGGCTTCCCATGGGGATGGTGGAGTCACCGTCTCTGGAGGTGTTTAAAAGATGTGTGGGCGTGGCACTTGGGGACGTTGTTTCATGGTGGCCTTGGCAGTGCTGGGTTAAAGGTTGGACCTGATGATCTTTGAGGCCTTTTCTGACCTCAAAGATGATTCCCTGTCTCAGTGTTCCTGCACTGTGCTTTGGAGACAGACTGCAACAAATTGAAATCACCTGCCCACCCAGAGCTTATAAACCGTTTTAGATTCATCTTCCCTAGTCCAGACAATATCGTTAGGATGAGGTGCCCAGCTTCCTAAATATGCCAAGTTCCCTCAATTTCCTTAAAATAACTCACGCCCAGCCATTTATTTGGAGGAATCTGTCAACATCTGACTGGATGAAAGCCATCTCAATGGACCAGGGCATCCTCACTTATCTGCCCAAGGTTTTTGCAAGTTTTAACACAGGGTTATGCTGGAACTCAATGGATGAAAAAAAAAAAAAAAAAGGGTGAATGCAAGATGGATTTGCAGGTCTGTGGTTCTCCAGTGTTTTGGAGTTGATTGTGAAGGGAGAGATTAACCCTGAAGCTGCCAGAGAGGCTTCTGAAACCATGGAGGATGAAACCAGTGATGAGGTAATGCAATGAAGCCAGAGAGGACCAGTTTAATTCTTTAAGGACCCCACTGGGTGTTCATGACATCCTGATCTTTCTGTTTTCTGCCCTTTTTTATCCCTGTGAGTATGTCTAAGCACCCTCTCTCCCATTCCAGTGGCTCTAATACAAATCCAGTTTTTTCCTTTCCTACTCAGAGAATCGCTTGTCCCATTCTCCATCCTCCTGTAAGGAGGAAAGAGAATTTATTCAATCTATTCAAATGCAAAATGAATTTATTTTTGCTCTTGCCCCAAGATTTTTCCCAAACCACCTATTTGGGAGCATCCCAGGAGCTCCTGATCATTTTCAGAGATCACCTCACTGATTGCTGCTGTGTTGTGTTGCTTTGCTTTCCTGGCTGCTCCTTCCCAGAGCTGTTCCAAGTTTTCTGAGTAGTATAGGAAAAGAAAAAAAAAGATTAAGCAAAATAGCTTCTTCCTTTGAGCCAAAAACAAATTAGGCAACTGAGCAGACAGAAATGCTCACTGGTCCAGGGGAGAGTGGATTGGTAATCTAAATTATGGTGGCATAAAAGTGTCATCCTCCCTCTGTTCTCTAATTTAAACATTGTCTACTGTTCTTCTTCCCTTTGTGTTTGACTAATTTAGCTGCCTTTGGTCTAAGGGCAAGGAAATCTTATTTGCATATTGTAGAGGGCATTAATTAGAAGTCCTTTTACTTCAAGCCCAGCTCCTCCTGCACTGCCTGGAAGCTTCAGTCTGATTCAGCCCTGGTTCCTATGGGGGTCATTAATTATTGAGCCTATTGAGCTCTACCTGAACATAACGAGCTCAGGGATGAGCTGTGTCTCGCTGGGGGCCTGCCTGGAAGGAGAGGACAGGCAGTGGGAAGGGGTTGAGCTACAGCAATCCCAGTTTAGGAGAAGGTGTGACTGTGAGAAGGACAGAGAGAGTGTCACGGAGTCACAGAATCATGGAAGGGTTTGGGTTGGCAGGGACCTTAAAAATCATCCAGTCCCAACCCCCTTGCCATGGGCAGGGACACCTTCCACTGGACCAGGTTCCACAGTCCAAATTCCAGATCCACAGCTTCTCTAGACAACTTGTTCAGGGCCTCACCATTCTCACAGCAAAGAGTTTTTTCCTAATAAAGAATTTTTTCCTAATACGTAACACAAAGGTACTGTCTCCATTTGAAATAATTCCTCCTTGTCCTGGAATATAGGAATTTATTGGGTGGTGAGGCCCTGGCACAGGTTGCCCAGTGGAAATGTCCAAGGCCGGGTTGGATGGGGCTTGGAGCAACCTGGGACAGTGGAAGGTGTCCCTGCCCTTGCCATGGGGGTTGGAACAAGGTGGTTTTTATGCCCTAATTCTGTCGCAGATTCCCTGCCCCTCAAAGCCTGGAGTCACCAAATCCAGAACTCCAGCCAAGATCTCCTTTTGGCTCTGCCAAGGCAGGGAGCTGATGAGACCCCAGCATAAAATGCTCAGAGATCTCCTCGTGGTCCTTCTGTTAAAAACGACCAGCCCTGGTCTCCCCTGACACAGAACTGTCTTTATGGTACAGCCATTTTCCTAGAACGGGGCAATCCTGTACAAATGTTCCTTACTTACGTCATCCCCTAGAATTGTCTAAGACAGTGGGAGCTCATCAAGGCACTAAATCCAACCAAAAAACCACTAAAGGTGTCACTCCAAAAGTACAATATACCAAGACTTGGGGAACTCCACCTAAACTCTTCTTCCAAAGCAGGTCTTGTGATGGACTGCAGCCTGCTTGCCCCCACTTGGACTATCCAGACCAGATGAACCTGCAGTTCATTTCGTAGGACTGAAGAGTACTCAAGATATCCCCTTCTGGAGAACTCCTGGGCTCTTGATTGTTAAATCCTTCAATGCTGGTGCAGAGTGGATGAGTCTGGACTTCGGGCTGAACATGGAACCCAGACTGACCTAAAGTGTGGATTTATATTTTGTGCTGCAGGTCACTGTGTGGAGTGGGTTTGTAGAGAATTCTCAGAGTCAGATTGAAAATCTGCATAGTTTTGCACATCTGTATGCTAACATTGAGAAGAAACATGCAGACATGGGAAAACCATGGGACAGAGATATCATTGAGCAGGAATTGAAGTTCGAGCTTCAACTTTGGGAACAGATCCGGTCATGTGGCAAAAGCAAAAGCAGCAGAAACACAAAACACAAAGAAGAGTCTGTAGTTTGAACAAAAGCCTTTAAAGCTAGAGCACAAAACAAACAAAATATGCACTCAGCGTTTAATGAAGCTGGTGAGAATCTTAGGATGTAGCAATATAATCTTATGTAGAAAACAAGTACAAGGTTATAGAGCACTGTGAGAATGAATTGTGAAAGTCGCATTGTAATAAGGCCCACGTGGGATAATGCAAATGGTAATTGGTTTTTAAAGATGCTAACAAAGTGCTTGTCAAATGCTAATTGGCTGAAAAGTTTATTTAAGGAAGTGTAACTTTTGCGACTTCTGCTTCTAGTGCTATGGCAGGGATTTAGCACTTTCTCGTCTCACCCTTCCAGCATGAGACTGATAAAATAAAGACTTTTTGCATCGCCTCCTAGTCGCCCCATGTCTGTGATTTAAGGGTCTCAACAGGTCACGACAGATTTCAGTTTCCTTAGTGGAACTCCCCCACCTGTAAAATCCCCATTTCAGAGCTTTGCTCAAAGCCATTTAGAAGACAGCTGGAATTGTCTTTAGGTGTCATGTGGCAACCCCCAAATATCAGAGGCTCTGCTCTTCCTGTACTCCACCCTCCTCATTAGGAAGCTTCTCCTGGAGGTGCAGAGCTCCGTTTTTGGTGTCAAAAAACTGTTTTCCTTCCTGTAAAAGAACAGTTCTCCTCCAGAAGATGGCAGGAGGCTGGGTTTGCTCTGCAATGTCTTTTGGCACTGGCAGCAAGCTGGGGATGTTATTTACAGAGGTTTGTTGTGACAGTGCAGGGAGGGCTGAGGGACATTTGCCTGTGGAATTTAAGACTCCACAGTGTTTTATTTATGGCGTGTTTCCAGGTGCCAGGCACAGAAATAATTTGCTTAATAAATAATACAAATAAACAGAGATCCAACGCCTTGTGCTCACAGCCCAGACAGCCACACATGGAGTGACAGCCTGCCAGGGAGCTGGCGGCTTTGGAGTCGTTCTGTTTGCATGGAATCCTTCAGGCTGGAAAAGACCTTCATGAGCATCAGGTCCAATTTTCAACTGAATACCACCCCATCCCCCAAACCACATCCCAAAGTGCAATGTCTACTCATTTTTGAACACTTGAAGGGTGAGAAC
>VZTR01014287.1:12432-27534 GCA_013400775.1 Chaetops frenatus
TTCTCTGCAGCTTGGGAGCCCAGAGGCCCTGCTGGGGCCGCCCCCTCTGCGCAGCCCGACCCTGGGACCAGCCATCGCCGGTGAGCTACACAGGTGAGCGATTCCCTGCCCAGCCCCGCTGTTCTCTGCCGCTGCTTCAGGCCTTCTTGCTACATTTTAACCTGATATCCAGACACCCTGCAGCTTCTGGCACGGCCCTGGAGTCTCTGCTACACTTTGTTTGCCACCCCGGGTCTGCTTGACTCTGCCATTCCAGCTTGCTGCTTCCAAGGTTCCTGTTACAGCACATTTCGCCATGTGGATGGAGCATTGAGACTGCCCCTGTGGGTTTGTAAAGGAAGCCCCTTTTCTATCTCTTCCACCGGATCGCCCGCCATTACTGTGTGGAAGGATGGCTGAGGTTCCCTTTCAGCCGCGGGGGAATCATCGCACCTGCCCTGCCTGGCTGGGAGCCACCTGCCGGCTGTGACCGTAACTACACCAAAGGGGAAAGTGCCTGACAGCTGAGCAGAATGTTACTGGGTTTCTGGTTCTGTTTGTTGTTGCTGCCATTGTTGTTGTTTGTTTGCCTTGTTATAAATATATATTAGTAAAGAACTGTTATTCCTTTCCCCATATTTTTGCCTGAAAGCCCCTTAATTTCAAAATTATAATTTGGAGGGAAGGGTATCACATTTTCCATTTCCCAGGGAGGTTCCTGCCTTCCTTGGCAGACACCTGTCTTTCAAACTAAGACAGTTGGTATATGTTTTTTCCCTTTCTCTCCCCATGGGATGCAGCTGCTTATGGAGATGAGACACAGCATTACAGACACATCACCTACCTCCTGCTTTATTCCTACATTGCATGATTTGTGGTGGTTGGTATTTGATTCATTTATTGGGAAGAGTTCTGCAGCCTGACTGCAGGAGCAGGTGGAGTAGAGCTCCTGTGTAACTTTTAACATGGGATGGCAACCACTCACCCACACCTGGCACTCATTCTGATCTCTGGTCCTTCCTCTGAAACCCTACCATGCACACACAGCTTGGCTGGTGGTTTAAGTGAAGTAATTTCCATTAACATGAACACCCACAGAACTGTTGTGCCCCACCAGCTTAAGGCAGACTGGTATCTGCACACCTGCAGGCTCCCAGAGACATTTCTACACTGGAAACTGACCTTGGCTTTGGGTTTGATACTAGTTGTACCCAAGTATCTTACATGGGACTCTGAGGAGGGACCCTCTGGAATCACAGCCCTGCTCCAGCAAGCTCCCCTAGCCCTGACACAGTTCAAGACCACAGCTAGCAGCTCTGACAGCTGACCAGAAACAGGATAAAAGCTCTCCACTGAATGAAATAAAGAAGCCAAAGACTTGAATCTTTACCTTTTTTAATCAAAAACATACTTTGTAACAGAATTTCAGGAAAGTTAACTACAGTATATTATCCACAAACTAGGTCTAATGAAAACATACAGTAAGCTACAAAGGAACTACTGGGAATTCTGTTGACCGCTTATCAAAAGGCAATGGCTTAAAGAAGAAATGCTTAACTAGGCTTTCATGCTCAAAAAAGCCCCACTCAAAGCAGGTTTTGGGTTGTGGGTACTTTGCAGCTCTCAATCCAGCTGAATCACTTTGTCTTGCTACCAAACCACCAGAAACACACAGAAAAAGGTACAGGAGCAAGAAAGTGCTATATGGTTTTGGTGAACTTATACAAGTCCTACAAATTTAGGAGCGATGTATCACCCAAAAGGCACAACAGCAGCCAACAGTGCAAACCTCTTGAGATACTGTTGACAGTAGTTCTGCTTTCACGAGGTCTCACCAAGTGAAACTTCCATGTTGCTGAAAAGTCAAGTCAGTTCTTGGGGACCTCAGCAGCATGATGTGCAGCAGCTTTGGGTCAGCATGGTCACGCGCCTTAGATAATTTTCAGAAACACACAATCAAGAAGAATGTTTTGAAAGTGAATGACAACAGAAGGAGATATTCAGCATCCAGCTCCTACATGACTGGTGGAGAAGCACTTTCCATTTGTGTTTCCCTGTCCAGGACCAAAGTGCCAATGAGCTGCATCAGAGGTTAGAAGCATGAGCACAAAGCTGGTTCACACACATGCCTGTGACAGGCAACTTGCAAATCTTGGTCCCAAGAACAGTGCCATGGTCCTCAAAAACCTGATACCAGTCATGGAAATACTCCTGTTATCAGCAGGACCAGGCAAGACCATAGCTTTTAGTCTTTCAAAAACCAAAAGAAGGTAACTTCTCCAAAACAGCATCCTTAAAAATACCTGACAATTAAACATCTTAGAATTTTATGGAGCAGATGTTAATTAGCATGGGGCCTGAGAGAGGGGGAGGAAAGAGGATTTCTTAAATGAAGTCTGAATCCCACTTAGACAAAGATCCATGTGGCTGTCTTTAACTGGTTGCATTAAAGTGTCTAGCAAACCCAGTCACTCTGTGCAACAGTAAAAATGCAAACTGAGGAGACAGTCCTTTCTAAAGCGCTTACTCTTCAAAGAAGAGATTAAAGATACCTCAATAAAGACCTCTATCAAGACAACATTTGAAGGGTTTAGAGGCAGAAGCCCCTCCTATATACACTGGTATACAAATTTTGTAATGGTTCCTAGTAAAAGAACAGAGGCAGTTGTTCCTGAGCCACACAGAGAGAATGCTGTCATCAGAAGTGTTATGAGAAGATGGTCTCAAAGGTAAGGCACAGGCATTGGACATAGGTTCCATGACTACTGCTGCTACAGACCTGTGTGGTGACTGGGGGAGACCATTGTCTTGTTTGCAGTGTAGGTCCCTCTCTAGAAAGCAGAAGGGTACTTCCCGGGTCTTCAGTAGGCCAGAGCTGTAAATGAAGTTGTTTATATCACAGCCAGGGGCTCCAGGTCTCTGAGCACATCATTCTCATCAAGCCCAGAAAAGTGATGAAAGGAACAACCACTTTCAACCACCACTGCTTAGCCATTATAGCTCCTTCCAAGGGATTCCTGTAGAATTAAGTATTTTTAAACCATTCCAGAAAAAAGCTTTCCTCTCCTACAGCTCTACCATGTTAACCTTAAATGCCCTCGCTTTCAAAACTAACAGTAACACAGATAAAGCAATCTAAACCTTCTGGTGTCCAGCTCACCAGTACATTAAGTGAAATTACATAGTATTCCAGCACAATGTGTTTTTTGAGGAGTGTATAATCAAGGGTGAGAAACACAGGTAATTACTTCATTGAAAGAACTAAGCAGAGCAGACATGGGAACAGGATTGCAAGCAGGAGATTGCTAGCTGAAAAAAAACTTGTTGAATTTGAAACATTCAGAGCTGAAGGAGTCACGATTTTGGCATCCTTGGCATTCCTGCCTGCTGCATGTATAGGGAGTCATGATGGCTATCAAGTAGCTGTAGCTCTTCTTCAACTCTCAGAAAAAGACATAAATGCAAGACTCAAAGATTCAATGTGCTATGACTGAAGGATTTCTAATCCATTATGCACTTCTTTTTATGCCTTGTCATAAAAGTACAAAAAATTAAGTTAAAGGCATATTAAGAACTAAGAATGAGATTCTCTCATTTTGACCTGTAATAGTTACAACAGCATCTTATCAGAAACTGCCTGGTGGAGAAGATGAATGCCTTTTCAGTATTTGTACTGCCTCACACAATGCTCAGATTTCTCCTGATGTGGAGCCTGCAATTTCTTGTTTCTGATAAACTCATCTGACATTATTTTGTTGTTCTATTCCAAACATTTTGGGTCATCTAAATACTACAGTGTAGGTACAGACTTAAGGAGACTTGCAAAACATCTGCAAAGAAAACTAATCTTAAAAGTTGAATTATTTCAGACTATAGTACAGGCCAATACACCAACAGGTGGAAGCAATCTTTCACTATTTTATCAGAGTTTGGCACAATCAAAACAGAAGCAACTGGTACAGAAAGTTCTCTGTGAAGCAGTCATATACAGATCAGTCATCCACCAAGAAAAACACCTTGCAAAGCCACAAAGTTAAACAGGGAGTAAGCTTGTGGACTCCTAATCAAACAAACAACCTGTTATAAGCAATTAATCAGTCAGAAGGTTACATACTTTCCAAAGACCGAGGCACCTTGAACCCAGCAGTAAGTGCAGGGCAGACAGGAGGCTGGCAAGAAAAACATGTAGTCAAGCTTTTAATTTCTTTCCCCAAATCAAGGTTTCTGTTGTGGATGAAGTGTAACCAAGCTGCTGGTTAATAAGCTTCTCTGAGGATGTAAGTCTGAATCCTCTACTGAGTGTTCCTCAAGACTGTGAAGCAGTTTGCTGTGCAGAAAAAATAGATCACTTGGGAGAGAAAGCAAAATGAAAAAGGTTTTAAACTAAAGGCCTTGAGAAAAGCAAACACCGTTTTCTCATACATCAAGAAGTTGCCACATAAGTGAAAAGAAAAAGTGATCTCATTAGAAGTTAGTCTGAAGAAGACAGCACTGTTAGTGAAAATACAGAGAAAATGGATCAATTTCTGGCCATCACTCCCAGGTCATCTGTCTTCTGTACTTCCACACCTAAGAGAAAAAATGACTGCTGACTTCATAAGAATTCCAGCATATGGGAGAAGCAATACCTAAACACTGTGTGTCACAGCCCTCTACAGATTCCTGAAACTATGTAAGAAACTTGTCCAAAAGCTTTTGAATAATCTTTTCCAAGACTTCTGTTAACCACTCCAGCTGTGCTGCCAGGTCAGCTCAGCACAGCACAGCAGGCAGGCTGAACCTGCAGCGCTTGAAGGACTTCAGCGTATGTCCTTCTAAGCCTGTTTAATTAAGCTCCAACTCCCTACACACATGCTGAAAAAGAAGGAATTCCTGCTCTTTCTCCATACCCCATCAAACAGTCAAAAAGATATATCCTCAGGACACACTTTTACTGAGAAGCAGTGTAAGTAAGGAAGATTGGACTTGTTCCTGGCAAATTTAAACCAACAAAAATTCCTACCACTATTGGCTGCTGCAGGTTTTGCAAAGGAAAGGAATCCATCGCTCAAGATCAGTGGTTTCAAGATGCAGAATTACATTACATAAGCAAACTAAATTTATAAAAATCAGGCTTTTCATAATTTTATTTATACTATTAGCTAGAGAGAAAGCATACACATTGTATCTGTCATACAGTCAATACATTTGCAGGGTTTTTTTACTATAAATTCTCTATACAAAGTCATTGCCAATTGATATGGTCATTGATGGCATAGGGCTTAAAATAACCAAGAGCTATAAAAACAAGTTTGCCATCTTGCCCTGAGTGGAAATGCTGAACAGATACAAAAACTGGATCCTAAATATTGATGCAGTATTATACAAGATTTAATGGTATATGCAAGTAAGAAGAGTCATGCAACTTCTTTAAAATACCTGCCAAATTTTAGTTGAGTAAAATCATAGAAGTCAGTATTAATTATGAAAATGTTCCTGCCATTAGGTACTTGTTATGCAATTTCAGTGGCAAGTTTGCAGACTAGGTATTTCATGTTGAGTGCCAGCACTAAAAGTATCCATTTCCTTTAGTGTTTTAAAACTCATCTATTCTATATAAATAAAAGTCTAAGATATATTTTTTAAAAAACTACTGAAGGAAAAGCCACATTTCTTTTCCTTGCTATTTTTAATCAGTGCCAACAACATATGTCTCATCCCCTCACTTTTTGGCAGCTTCTACATTTTAATCTGAAAAAATCATAACAAGATTGTCAACAAAATAAAGAAGTCTTCTGTTAACTATTGTTCCCTAAAAAGAACATCACAAATCAGCTGGAACTTTAAAATTGCTACAAGGTAAATGTTTGTAACTAGTAGAAGGAATTTTCAGATATAAATATATATATAATATATANTTCTGCATGTTTAATTTCTTTCTGCTTAGAGCAAGACGGCAAACACATTTTTAAAACCTGGGTTTAGAAGATTAAGTAGAACAAAAGTAAAATATATCTTCAGGTTATAAACAGTACTGTATTTTACAATCCATCATCCTCATAATATAATGGCCTGCAGCAGTGCAGCAGAGGGATCTCAGTCTAAAGGCTGTGGGTCTGCAATAGGCATGGTATGAAGTACTTCATCTAGAAGCTGGAGGGCACGGTGTAAGTGAATTTCAATCCAGCATGGTGTCTCTTTGATGCTCTGCCTTGGGTAATCAGGTCCCCAACCTTTTACAAAACTCATCCTGAGTATGCATAAGCGTCGAAGGTCATCTACACCAATTCCAGCAGCAGCTGACAAACCTAAACAGAAGTTTCAAGTAAGTGTTCAGACATGTTCCTTTATCATGTTTGTTTAGCCATTCCTGTTTGCTTGGCTTTTGCTTCACATACAATTCCCTTTCACCACAGCCAAGGGCAGTCCATATTTCTAGATCTCTGCTATAATGAATGCAGAAATTAATTTGCGTTTCTTACAATTAAATTTTTTTGCATCATTCTGCAATCTTGGAAGGGTGCTGAAATATAAAACTCTATAATAAAGCAGATAGGATGACACCCAATGTCTTACATGATACAATGCACATAACCTTTATGTAGAAGTAAAATTACACTTATTCTTAATATTTGCCAAATGCTGCATTTTCAGCATAGGAAATCAGACTGACCACCTGCAGGAAGCTGGATTAACAACACTACTTACATGTAATAAAAAGATGAATACTGCTGGCAAACTTCAAATCGCCAAGTATGGTTAAGACAAAAGTTAAACACATTTCCCCAAGATGCCTTCAGCAATTTGTAAGACAGCTGGAAAGAGCCATGTGGCAATACAAGGAATACAGAAAACACTATGGCACATAAAGCAGCCTGAGACATGTAAGTACTTAGACCTTTAAAAATACTTAGGTGCAATTTCAAGAATCTAGAATTTAGTAACTAAGAAAATTCCAGCCCAGAATACCTTAAAATAAAAACCCAACCACAAAAAAACACCACCCTCACAGTCTCTTCTTCCTCTTCTCAAAAATCTTAAGTCTTCCTAAACCTAGACGAGGACTTTGTTGCCAAGCATTCCCTATTGTTTTGAGTAATATTTTTAAGAGCTTGGATCCGAGCAGCCAAAAGTATCTCTATTTAAAGTAAGTTATGCTATTTAACCTTGTATATAACACGCTTTCTGTCATACTGCAACACTTCTTGCAGTACAATAAGGAGCCGCTTCTGTATCCAGCATTCCCTGAAGACTACAGAGTGAAAAATGGTGCGTGGAACGGGTACAAAGTGAATGAATACAGACTTACCACAATGCCATCCCAGCCCCACCTTGCCCCAGTCCTGCTATTTCATTCCAAGTCTGTCTGTACTGTTGCAGGGGCAGTGGGTGGGTGCTGTTATGAGGGAAAGCTGTGTTATTTGTTTTCAGGTAAGGAAAAAAGGAAACCAAGAAGTTAACGCACTTACTAATGGCTGGGGCTATTCCACCTACTGATCCTGGTCCGGGGATGTTTCCTGCTACTGCTGCAGCTTGAGCAGCAGCAGCAGCTTGGGCCGTAGCAGCCTGCTGTTGCATCTGACGATGACACTGGCGTAAATCAAACACCTTTAAAAAAATAAAAATATTGATCTATTAGACTTACCAAAATCAATAAAGAAAATAATTTCTCAACTCCCAGCCCCAATAATCTGGACCTCTCTACTTTCCCAAAGCAACTTGTACAATCTCACCATACACTTAGGTAAGAGCAAACCTTCCCTGACTAGTTTCATTTCTAACAGAAATAAACCATTAAAGCTGATTCTTAGAGTCTTCTTATATGACATTACTGCCACTGGCACTATCACAACTTGACTGAACTGAGCAGGCTACAGAAATATCATGTGTGGGACTGACTGCAAGATCAAAGTCTGAAGGATACTATAGGCTGATAAAATCCTAACTTTTAAATCCCAGTATTTCCAGAAAACAGGTGTATAAAAAAAATGGATGCCAACAAGTCCATCTTAATTTTGTTACTTTTTTCTTCACTGCTTTACTGAAATTTGTTAGTCTATTTAAAAGAAATACCAATAATTGACAGGCTTGAAGTTTCAGCAGCTAGGTTTCGTGTTGTTGCTATTTTATATCTCTGTGATCAGGCTTAGCACTAATATATGTACACAGGAACTCTGTTCTCATACTAGAAAGCTTGTACATAGAGGTTGGTGGGGTTTCTTTCACCTTCATTATACAACCTGCCTACAAAACTGAGGATTTAAAAAAAAAAAATCAATACAAACTTCAAGCAGTTTAATTAAAAAATGTATTTTTACAAGTGTGACTTGTCCTAAATAAAGTTTCAAGTCTGGCAGAGGCACATCTAAGGAAGAACATCTTCAAAATAATTTGTTTCCATGTAATGTTCTGTGACCTGTGGATCACTTCACATTCATAACACTAACATGCACTTTAACATACACTTTACATTTCGATATAATTTCCCAACTTTTCTTGTTTTGGAGAGAGAAAGTAAAGAAACAGATAACCTATGCTAAAAATTTTAGTAGGAATTAATTTAAACCTGTAAGGCTAAAAATGCAAAAAACTGCTATCGAGATTGCTTGTGACAAAATACAAAATTAGTTACTTTCATAGTATCTATATGACACTCAGTTTAGTCAATTTTAAAAGTCATCTTAAGTGACTTGTCAAATGGAAATTTTTAGGGTTTTTTAAAGCCAAGTTACATTTATTTCAGTGTCTCATAGCTTCTCTAACATTTACAAGACTCAAATATATGCTGTTTCCCCAACAATTTTCATCTACGAACATCAAACCAACCTTTATATATGCACTTGGGTAAATTTTGTGAACTGCATCTCCTGGTGCACGCCCTGCTTCTCTATCCAGGTAGTAACTCTGAACGAAGACCGCATGGTCACTGAGGCATCTAACCCACACATCACCTTCTCCTTTGCACTCCAACTGCACCCCTTTACCTATGTGCAACCTTAAAAAGAAAAACAGATCCAATGCACCTGTGTATACATACTATAAATCAGACCTTTCCTAAATAAACCATAAACAGTTCTCCAGCACTCTGCTCATACAAGGACTTGAAATTGTAGTTATTATCTTAGGTGTAAGTTAGCATTTGTTATGCAAAATCTGTAAATTAAAAAAAACCATCTTTAATACCATGTAAAGATCTATGGGAAATACAGAATGCAGAAGCAATGATATTCAAGTTGCAACTACCACAGTCATTAACAATACATAGTTGGGATACCAAGCACACTCAGTTCTGTTCAAAAGTGTAAAATCCCACAAGTATTCTAGAATAGAAAGTCAATCAAGTACATATACAAAGCCACATTTTAATGTGGAACTATATGTTTGTTTGGATCACATTATAGCAATGTAACATTTCTGAAGACATGGAATAATTTTCTTCCTTTTTGTTTCAAAGGAGTGGAAAAAATTTGAAAGACTGCTTCAGTTCCACATCAAAGCATAGCATCTGCATGGTGAGAATGAATGAAAATCCAACTAGCTTTCTTTCAACCTTCCTTTGCTCCTTTGAGAAATCTATATATTGCAGTTATTTTCACATCACTCTCTAGTGTGAAGAACTAATATTCAGTTTGCATATATAATGGCATGAGTTGTTAATTTTATCCTTGAAGGCACAGCCTTTGAAAGCAATGAAAAGCAACATGCTACTACTACAAAGCTCTGAAGGGCTTTGTCACAGTTCACATTTTGAATGTTACAGGAGTGGCCTTGAAAAATGACTCTGGTATAGTTAATTCAGTTCAAAGAAACATACCATACTTGTGATTTCAAAAGAGAGGCACACACTGAAGGCAAACCAAAATATTTTCAAATACCACAGACATCTGGAACTTTTGGGATCTGCAGAATACCTTGCCCTCTCAATGGCTTCTGTTCTATGCACATTGGAAAGCTGGCCCAGGCAAAAACGGTCTCCTCCAGAAGGATCCACATATCCATCGACAGTAACAATTGGACAGCTTGAAGGGACTTTAAATGTTTCTCCGACTTGCACATCCATTTCAAAATATGCAATTGAACACCAGTATTCTGGAGCTAAAGAATATGTACAATTAACTGACTGAAAGGCACAAAAAACCCCAACAAACCCATTCAGATAATCAATTAAGCCTTCTGCAACTGCATTTATCATTCAGACTAAGAGTGCACATTCATATAAGCAAGTTCAGACAGATAGACACATCTACTAGCACAGAAAATTACTATATACTACAATGAACATGGGCTTGTCTGTTTTATTAAAGCACACATCAATGTGTAGAAGCCTGGGCAGTAAGGAGTTAATGCACTGCTATGCCTCAAACACCAATGGCCATTTAAGAAGGCAAGTTAGAACATGATGTGCCTGGAAAGGGGGGCCTTATGAAGGTATGGCAGCACCTTTCTGGAGACAATGTTCCTGTTCAGGTCCATGGTGACACAACATACAGCGGAAGCTCAGAAGTGGGGTCAAGGAGCAGGCAAGACCAATAGAAGGGGATCAAGACCACCAAAGGAACTTCAAAGCCCCCTGATGTTACCGTGCAAAGCTGGAATCAGCCTCTGTCTGGCTTGTCTATCAAAACCTCTACCAATCAGACATAGCACACATCACTCCTGGAAGGAGTTGTCCAGGTCATAACCCAGCCAATGAGATGGTAAGGTGGACTTTTGAACACCGCCCTGATAAAGGGAGCTTTTTGGAATAAACTTTCACTTTTGCTTTGGCCCCCATGGTTCCCAGTCATGCGGCCTCTGCGTCCCTTTGTCTGTGCCTGGGACATACATGGACTTACATTAACCTACACTCACACCCCAAACCATTTCCAGAAAGGTCCGGAAGAACAGACTGCACATGCTAACTCATTTACATGAAGAAGGAGGAACTTAATCCCAGGGCAGGGAAAAATTACCTATAAGAAGGTACCCCCCCACAGAGCCTGGGTGGCATCAGCAGGACACCCTGTCATCTGTATTGATGCTGGACCCAGGACTGGTGATCCCCTTTCCTCTCTTTCTGATCTCCCTTTCATTTTTCTATTTTTTCCCCTCTTTATTTTAATTCTATTATTATTAGCATCATCATCATTATTAAGGGGAAAAATATATACCAATTTCCATGTGGAGTGCATAGATTACTAATAAAACTTTGTGAGGGTTTTTCTGGACCCTTTTGGCTTTTGCCATTCTTTTTTGACCACAGGCATCTACAAACCTTGGATGCTCCCTTTTGTGTAGGGGTGGGACAACACAATGCTAGGTTATTTTGTAGATCTTACAAATCTTTGTACAGTTTATAATTGCAGTAAGATTTTGTAAGCCATCTGCATTCCTGCACTTTATGACTATAGCTTTAGCATAAAGAAGTAATACATATATGCCTATTCATGGCTAGGCTAGCAGAAACTAACTTTGAAACAGATCTGGCTTAAGATAGGATCCTATCCTATCCTATCTAAAGTCAGTTTTCTCTATCCTCCCTGCAAAGCAAACCAGATTTGCAAAGTAGGGCAATGGAGGAAAAAACAAAGATCACATAGTGACCTTGTCTGCACACAAAGTCAGGTACAGCCTAAAACAAGGAAGTATTAAGCAAGGGAGCAGAACAGAATGGCCTGTTTTAATAGCCAAGTGGTGCCTTTTAACTCCTACTCTTTAAAAAATTGGCTACAAAAGAAAGATGGTAGTTGGAAGAAGCTACCATGTCTACCTGGACTTCAGCAAAGCCTTTGATACTGTCTCCCATAGCATACTCCTGGAAAAGCTGGCAGCCCACGGCTTGGACAGGTACACTCCTCCTACACTAAGTTGGGTGGGAGTGTTGATCTGCTGAAGGGTAGGAAGGCTCTGCAGAGGGATCTGGACAGGCTGGATTGATGGGCCAAGGCCAACGGTATGAGGTTCAACAAGACCAAGTGCCAGGTGGGTCCTGCACTTCAGTTACAACAACCCCATGCAGTGCTACAGGCTTGGAGAAGAGTGGAATGGTTGGAAAGCTGTCTGACAGAAAAGGACCTTGGAGTGTTGGTTGACAGCCGACTGAACANTGGAGAAGAGGAGGCTCAGGGGAGACCTCGCTCTCTACAACTACCTGAAAGGAGGTTTTAGACAGGTGAGGATCAGTCTCTTCTCCCAAGTAACAGGCGATAGGACAAGAGGAAATTACCTCAAGTCGCGCCAGGGGAGGTTTAGATTGGATATTACGGAAAATTTCTTCACTGAAAGGGTGGTTAAACATTGGAATGGGCTGTCCAGGGAGGTGGTGGAGTCACAATCCCTGAAAGCATTCAAGAAATGACTGGAAATGCTTAGTGCAGTAGGACCTAAACACAATAGCCTGATAAGCCAACAGGAAGAAGAGCTCTTCCTGTGCTATAAGTGGTACTCATTCATTATAAACAGCAGCACCCAACAGTATACCTATTTGCCTCAAGAAACTGTTCTGGTTTTATTAGAAAACTAAACAAAGGTGTCTAAATTAAGTTTTTTTAATCTTCAAATAAATACTCATGTCTCTGAGGACTGAATAGGATGAAATCAATAGGGTGAAAGAGACATACTAAATAATGTGAAATACAATTCAGCTACAGTTAAGTTAAGCCAGCAATTATCAATATTTTTATTTCTGGTATGGATTTAGTCACTAGCCAATGAATAAACAAGTTAAACTTTTAGGCTTTTCAACTATGCAGATCTCCCTATGCAGGCAACAGCCTTGCTGTTGTTAAAAACAGAATATCACCTTGCACCTACATGAGAGCTAGCCTGTACAAGACAAAACCTCCTTGGCTCCCTGAACTGTTACCATTAATGAAGACTCTTGGAAACAACAAACTTTATGCAAAGGTCCAATGAGGAACTTCAGCACCAAAATGCTAAGCAGCACAATACCTATCTTTCAGGGCATCTGGCTGTAATGATGGACTAGATTATGGATCCAAGAGAACTTTGGCATGACCTAAACTCCATATTTTTAAGCAGGCAAAAAGTACAACTACAGGCACCTTGAAAAGTTTAGGCTCAAGGATATTCAGAGTTCTGATACCTCCAGGGTAGGCACCAGCTCAGTGTGGGCTTGAGGGTTGCAATCTTTGACTTAGGCATCTCAAATAAATTCAGTTCACAGCCTATGTCACCATTCCAAGAGATGTCCAAATTCAAAACAAGACTTAATCACAAAATTCTTCCTCTTCTTTGGAATATATAACTCTCAAATTTCAGAGTACTTGATACAAAAAAATAATCAAACTCAAACCACAAAGTTATAAGTTAGCATTACATGTTAGATTTTACTCACCAGGATGACTTGATATAGGAGGCTGGAATGCAAGTTCATTGGGAACTGGCCCTTTAAAAGAAAACATGCCATTTGTTTTACATGAGGGAAAATAATGATTTCTTACTTAGCTTGTTTTCCTATTAAAAAAGACTTGCAAGAATGCCTGATGTTATAAATCCCAGTAATTTCTGAATCAACTGGCCAAATCTGACAGGGGATAAAAATGCCCACAGAAAAATTACACTCTTGGAGGTTTCCTAAAAATTCAGAAGTTGAATAAGGAGCTCCATTAGTATCCCAGAAGGAAAGGCTGCATGCTGCTCAAGCTAGACCCAGCTCCAGGAGAGAACAGAAACCAGACATAGCATTGAGATGTAAGAGAAATAGGACTTCACATCTGCCCCCAAGTTGAGCAAGGAGAGAATCAGTGTATAGAGGCATGTGATACAAGTCTGTCAGAAACCACACTTCATTAGTTTCATCAATCAAAACAAGTTGCCCAGCATGCTGTGGACTTAACCATACGAAACACTCACTGAAGATGAAAAGAAGCCCTAGAGAAGTCATTTTCTAAGAAAAAAAATACAATTAATATAGTCTTGGTATTAGTCAGTTTAGTCTCTTGACTTTTATGAACTAACTGGGTCCCTTACAGGCAGCAGAGAACAAGGAAGAAAAATTTAAACATAGTATTATAAGTAAGAGCAGCTTTTGCAACAAGATGTCAAAAGAAACACAACACTGGTAGGTGTCAAAACATGTGACTTTCTGAAGTGAGAGATGGCAGTAGCCAAGAAAAGCTCTATGTAGTACCACCAGCCAGTTATAAATAATAACTATGGAAAGATATACGCACTGAAAAACATTTCTAGAGTATCTACAGCACCACTAAAGTTTTTTACATTCTGGTATTTCTGACAAACTAAATGACAGATGAAGTAGGATCCTAACAGACCAAAATAATGAAACTTAATAACTGTATCTAAACTACAATTTTCTCGATAGAGACAAGCTGAAAAGTCACTCTAATATTAACTCACAGTTTATTCTCCCTTCTGCTAACCATGACTGCTGCAAACAGGTGATCTGGTTAAGTACTATATTAGAAGACAAAGAACTGTTCTAGCTTTTTGCCACAAAATTTAGAAAAACTTTAATTTGGGTGGGTTTTTCCTCACTATACTCTTATAATATATATACTGTGCTAGACACACTAGCAGTTTGATCATTTTTTTCCTTCCCATCTCCTGTACCTTAAAACAAGAGATTCAAGTTTGTATGCCAAATGTATACATGAATCAGGCTGTAGCAAGACCAGTTTATTGACAAGTACTTTACTGCACAAGCTTTCACAAAGTTCTTTTAAACTGGCTAGGGTACGTGGACACACGTCTTCCAAAGCTTAGTATGACTTCAAAATTTTCAGAAAATAAAAACAGCCAAGAACTTCCAAATTTTGAAAGAAAAATATGCAAACAACACATTCTGAATCGACCTCCTTTTCTGCAAAGGAAATATTTAGTACAGGATTGCAAAGCCTTAAAAACAGAGGTTTAGAAAGGAAATGCTAGTTTTGTTAGGTATAGTAAGACATGTATAATACAGATGGCATCACTATAGCTATCTGAATTTCTAATCTCTGCTGCTTTAACAGAGGGAAGTCCATCAGGCTTTTATACTTAACTGTCAGAAAATACTAAACACAGTAATGGTAGGTCTGTAATATTAAACAAAGGAAAAAAATTATTTGGAGGTAAACAGTAATCACAAATGAACCCTCACCATTCAACAAAATTGAAAATTAAGCGATCTGGAAATCGGCACTA
>VZTR01014298.1:9102-22542 GCA_013400775.1 Chaetops frenatus
TGCTGGTGATGCCCTTGTTGATGCAGCCCAGCATCCTGTTGGCTTCTTTGCCAGTATCCTCCATTTGTATTGAGCTTGTTGTCTACCAGAATCCCCTGGTCCCTTTCCACAGAGCTGCTCCCCAGCTGGGTAGATTCCAGTCCATTCTTTACTCCTGGATTATGATTTCTGTGGTGGAAGACCTTACACTTGTCCTTGTTGAACTTCACTGTTGGTGTCAGCCCATTCTTCCAGCCTACCCAGGAAGGTTCCTGCAGGCTGGGTAGATTCCAGTCCATTCTTTACTCCTGGATTATGATTTCTATGGTAGAAGACCTTACACTTGTCCTTGTTGAACTTCACTGTTAGTGTCAGCCCATTCTTCCAGCCTACCCAGGAAGGTTCCTGCAGGTTGGCTCTCCCTTTAGAGCCACCTCCTCACGGAATTTCGTGTCCTCATCAAACTTCATCAGGGTACACTTAACTGGCATAACTGTTCTACTTTATTGATGTTTAATGAAACTCATTTTGGAATTTGGGATGGTTGAAGAGCAACCACCTTGTTAAAACGCTGTAGCTGATCGGCAACGACTGCTTAAGGTGCCGTGACTTGGCATATTTTGGCTGCTACTTCTGTAAGATGATGAAGGAATAAGGAAATGGCAAATGGTTGTTGTAAGCCATTTCTTCTCCACCTTACTAAAATTGCTATGTGCTGTTTTAAGTGTCTGAAACTTTCTGAATGGTTGCTGGGAGTTTGAAAACTATAAAAGCATTTTCATAGAGGTACATTACTGTAGTACAGGCTTTGAGAAACTAATTCTACCTGACAGAAGTTATAGTGGTTGTAAAAATGTGATCTTGGCTTATATAACATTAAAAGAGAACATTATTTTAGATGTTTTATCAAGGTAGAATAGCCTGTGTAGCAATGGAACAGTTTTCAGTTTTTGGTAATTTGCACTTTTATCAGTAGTTACAGTGTTATTTTGCAGAAGGACAAACTGTTGCCTCTTCTAGAAGAAAAAGACATCTTTTCCAGGAGCTTGTTAATGTATGAAATTAAGGGATTTTTGTCACTACTCCCAATTTTGCTTTTTTAACCACAATATGTATAATTGGAAGCAACTCTACTAAAGTAACTGTGATAAAGAACTAGGAAATGCTCCAGTTTTTAGGTGCCTGATTCACCTGGAAAATTACTTTCCAAACATGTTTAGGTATTTTTTTTCCCCCTTCCTTCCAACTATTTTTTTGGTAAAAACCACAAAGAAGATAGAGCAGTTCCTATAGAACCCGTAGCAAACGTGCCAGTTTTGGTTCAAATGCTTAAAGAACCTTCTAGGAGATTTCTTATTGTTCCTTTGAAGGGAGCACTTGCAGTTCAGTTGAAAAGCTCAGAATACAGAGTAGAGGGGATGGGTAGTCCTCAGACTGAGTTCTTGTTCATCTCACATACTGTATACTAAAACATGCTCTCCAAATGCCACTTGCTAGATGACACATTCCAAAATCTGGTACCATCTTGTGATTTTTAAGCAGTGTTGCTTGGAAAACCTTTACTCCATTTCTTAACATATGTTCAGGTCATATGTTTCTCCAGTGCTCACACATGGTTCCCTTCCTTTCAAATGCAGTGGTCTTTGGAGTTCCAGCATAATATTTTTTAAGTTAGATTTGCACCTGTGTTTTCTTACATCATAATATGTATGTCCTCACACACGAAGACCAAACTACTAGCAAAAAACCCTTCTATCTTTCATCTTCGTTTTTGTCTTCTATCCTCCTATCTTTTTTTAGCCTTTTGGGAGGATTGATTAGCATCTCTCATCCTTCTGAAGTCTGAGTAATCTGTCTATTTTAAGTTTTTCTGAGCAGCCCATCACAGCAGCAGTCTGAGATCTGCAGGAGTATATAGGTTTGTTTTTTTCTAAAGGATTTGGCTGGCAATCTGATAAAAAGAAGCATGCTTTAAGGTTGATACTTCCAACCAGTTTGACATACTGCAGTGAGATAGGAAGGCATGATGTTGATCAGATGCCTCCTCACCTGACTTGTACTCTTAGTCAGTATTTTACAGTCAGTTAAGAGTGGAGTATTCTGTAAAAACGTATTGCAAATTATGCTAAGAAATGGTGAGGTTTGTGGCAGTATCACGTACATTTCTATTTCAAATGTAAACTGCTGTGGTTGTGTGCTTACAGCTCTTCTCCTAGGAAGTAGATTGGCCACTCATCACTGGAGGAACTCAGCCTTATAAAACTTAGAGTTAACTAAGAGAGAGAGACTTCAATATATTAACTAATATAAATATAATATCATAATATAGATTTATAATTATTTAATGTATTGAGACTTCAATATATTAAAAGGGGGAAGGGAGAGGTTTTTCTTATTTATTTTAAAATAGCCCNTTGGTTGGTTGGTTGGTTGGTTGGTTCTTTTTTTTTTAATGTAATACTCAGAGCTGACTGACCCTAGCAGCTAAGATCCCTAATTACTGAGTTTGGGCTGTATATTAAAACAGAGGTAGCTCAATTTGAGGGCAGGGGGAAACACAGTATTTGTGAACAGTGAGGAACCAGGTACTCGTCACTGTGAACAGGGAATGGGGAAGTTGGGAATTTTGGCTTTGGACAACAGTCAGGTAGATCATCTTAGTTCATTTGGTTAAGCTGGATTTTCATGGAAGTCTGGTTTTCCTGGCTGCTGAGCTGAGCTGGTGTACTATGGTGTCAAATGAGTATGAAGGTATAGAAGGTTAAGACCAGAGTGTGCATTTGGTATGATAACCTGATTGATTGGTGCAGTTATATCCTACATTATAATATCCATCCTACATATAATATCTGTCCTTTTTTTTAGACTTAATCTGTTTAGTAGGTCCACAAATGATCATCCTGTTTCTGAGTTCCCCAGAATGTAATCTGATACACATTTCTCATGTTGCTAATTTTGGTAAACTAATGTTACCATTTGCAGATAATTTTTGAAACTTTTTTCTGTTTCTTAACAGGTGCTGCAAAGTTAGTAGTAGTCATAGCAATATTTTTACTGACATTTTATGTCATATCTCAAGTGTTTGAAATAAAAATGGATGCAAACTTAGGACACATATTTGGTAAGTGATGACTGTTTTCTCTGGACATTTATTAATATTTACTTGAGCCTTTATCAAGAATATCCTGTTCATTTTGCCTTAGGCTCTTCTACTTCAGAATTCTGTGTTTATCTTTAATATGGGTGCTTGTTATTTTTTATATATAATACGTGTATTCAATTATTTTCTGTATGAAATATTTAACCTACTCTCTTAATCAGTTTGATTCTTTGTCTCCCAAGGATACATAATTTTACCTGCTTTTTCTTTGTTTACTGGAACTTGTGTTCTTAGTGTAGAGTAATAAATTAGGCAACTTGAACCAAATTTCTGGAAATCTGTGCTCTGCCTTACTACTGCGAAAGAGATTCAGAATTTGTTTTGAGGTGGGCTTTTTCTCTTGTGCAGGTACTGTGTTAAGTTGGAAGTGCAGTAATCAAAACACTTCAGGTGTGCCCCAGTTCTATGCAGAGAAATATTAGCAATCAAGTCAAAGTTCAGAGTCTATTTTGAACCAGAATTCTCTTTCAAGGTGCTTTTTTATTACCAGGAAAACCCCAAACAGTTTTTGGTATGTGGGTGGAGTTTGTGTTTTTTAACTCTGGGTTACTGCAGTGTGAGGTGCCATCCAAACCTGTCAGCAGAGACATCTTTAGTAATCATTGAAGAGACAGAGGTGCCATTCAGACGTGTGAGTGATGGGGGCACTTGTGTCTCTCTGTATTTCAGGAAAGGGAGTAATGAACAGTTGGGTTGAAATATATCTGAGCTGCAGGCTTCCAGTTTAGGTGAAAGGAACTGATGCAGCCACTGGACCCCAGCTGCCTGGAAAGCCAGAGGTGCTGCATTGAGGACAGGCTCCCCAAAGCAAGGGGCTGCCCCTGGCAGGGCCACTTCCCCATCGTCAAGACCAGTGCACTTCCCCAGAGCTGCAAGGACGAGTCAGTGGTGGATTAGCTGCGAGCAGGGATAAAGGAGAGGCAGGGATCTCTCTGATCAGGGTTCCAACAGGTTTATTGCCAGAGGAGGGTGTGAGGCAGAAAGACACAGAGCTCCAGCTAGCAGGGGGTTTTAAGGGGCACAGGATTCAGGGGTGGGTTCAGGCTCAGGACCAATCCAGGCAAAGTGAGGGAGGCATTAGGGAGGAGTTTGTCATAAAGGACAGGGATACAATCAAATGGGATGGCTCGAGGGAGGGGTGCAATTCAAACTTGCCAATGGGGTACTGAGTAACTTGGAATTCTCTAGAACAAAGGGAAGGGAATGGGGAGGATTGACAATAGGGTTTCGGGAGGAGTAACTGATTGACAGGGCTGAGGGGTAGGGATAACACTGCCCAAGGGGAAGGGCTAGGGATTGACAGATAGGGAAAAAACCAAAGGGATAGGGGGAACAGGGATAAAGCAACTTGCATATTAAACTGTGTACAGAACTTAAAAACACACAATGACATCTCCTCCTTTTTTACTTAATAAAACAAACAAACAAACAAACAAACAAAAAAAAACCTGAGAGAGAGAAATAAACTTTGAACATAGTCTTTGAACAGTCCTTTAGACTCCAGTGCCTTCCATCTCTTAATTTTCTCCAGTCTCCTCTACCTCTTCAGACTCTTCAGAGCCCTGCTCTTCTTGCTGTTCCACAGCTGCCACAATATTTGTGGGGTGGGAGGGGGAGAGACTTGGAGCTGAACTTCAAAAGGCACTTGAAGACCATGACCAGAAGAAAGATCATTAATGGAATTAACAAAATGTCTGGGAGAGATTATAAAATCTCACCCTCACAAAACTGATAACGTTTTAAAATAGATAACCTTATAACAAGATCCAAAGACTCTCTCTTCACTCCTTTAAAATAAACCTATTATAAACCTCAACAAAAGGTGTTCGTCACACCTTTGGCATTCCTCACTTTCCCCACAGGTGAAGCAATTATTGAAAAAAAAAAATCATACTTTCACTTCTATGCCCAGAGCTCCATAAATTCTTGGAGGTTTTGGATCTCTGTGGGTTTTTGACTCTCCATGACACTCAAAGAGTCATAAATTAAGGCAGTGCTTCTGAAGGGGATTCCTGATCACTTTCATTCTTCTAATGCATAAAAGTTGTTTTTTATTGGGCGTAATATTCAGATGTATTTGATAATTCATTGCAACCAGCCTGTTTTTATAGGGGTACAGAAAGATTTTACATTTATAGAATATTATATAGCAGATGACACTTTAATTAGTAACATCTTGTAAAACTTTCTTTTTTCATTTTAGCTAGATCAGCATTGGATGCAGCTGCACGCTGTGAGTATTCATAGGCATGTATTACTGCTGTGACTTGCTTTTACTAATAACAGAAAGACTGATGAATTTTCATAGTTAAGAAAGTCTTAATTGCACTTCAAATGCAATCAGAAACTAATTTTCCTCTTCTCCTGATTTTCCTAAATTTCTGGTGAAGTCTGCTTTGTAGTTTTGGCTTGTGGCTTTTGATGACAGCACCAGAGCAAGCAGCAGTGTGACAACAAGAAGTTGGAGTAATGAGGGTGCTTCAGGAACTTAGATTATTTTAAACTGTTATGTAACTACAGATGTGATAGTATTTGTGTTTGCTCACTTCCTTGAATTCCTTCTGAAAAGTAACTGATATTTGTCTGCCTACCTTGTGGTGTCCTCTGAAATCTTGGTTTATTTCCTTTTGAAAGCTACAAAACCTCCAAGATACAAGTGTGGGATCTCTAAAGCTTGTCCTGAAAAGCATTTTGCATTCAAAATGTCAAGTGGAGCAGCGAATGTAGTTGGACCTAAAATTTGCCTAGAGGATAATGTGTAAGTATTTTTGTGTAATGTGTAAGTAAAGCCTGTTGTTTCTAAGTGTCTCTTTCAAATACTTAGATCACTTTGCACACAAAATCAGTAGTTTAAATTAGGGTTTTTTGCAAACAGTTCAACTCCGTGAAAAGGTCACCTTGCATTGTAACCTTATCTCTGATGAAGCACACTTAATGCTCTGAAGTAAATGCAGAAATGTATGTTATTTTAGTACATGCAAGATAGCTTGCACTTTGTTTCAGGTTTACAGACTTAAGGGTTAGTTAGACTTTGTCAAGTCAGATGTACACTTGTCTCTAAGTAACTTGTCCTTGTGCCTCTAATAGTAATTCAGTGAATAATTGTATTGTCTTTTGCAAGTAGTCTTTTAAACTATATTTCCTCAGTACCAATGTCAGAACATATTTTCTACTTTTCTTCTAAGGTTGCCTTCAAAAGAGAAAAATAGTATTTTAATGATCAGTAATAATTTAGCTGTGCTTATGGTAACTAAAGTTAATAAGCTTTAAATAATTTTGAAATGAGGAAAATAACTGCATGAGACAGTTTTGTTTTAAGTCTTCTTTTTAATAATATTTTTGACACAGTATTATCAATAATATTGTGCATAAAGTATTCAACTGGGTACTTATTAATCCCCATAATCAGAATATTAATATTTATTTTTAGGCTCTGTATTTTTCCTGTCAGGTTGTTCCTGCTTGTTGTTACCCCAGAGTGTGCAGCTTCCTATAGCATAACCTATCCACTTGATTTTGCAGGTGACATATCAGAAAAGACATAATGTTAGCGTTGTTGGAAGTAGTTGTTTTTTAAGATCAGTCACACCTAAGGCCTTTGCCTTCCCCATGCATTTAAGCTACTCCAGGTTAGCTGTTTCTCAGCTCAGTGTTAGTACAGACAGCACGTACAGCAGCTGGTGCTAATGAATTCTGGAGCCAATGGCAACTTCTCTGTGAACAACAGAACCCCACATAATCAAGTAAATAAGATAATTCATGTATAGGAAACAAAAATGTATTGGTAGTATTTTCCATCACTTTAGTCTCTAAAGTAAGTGTAAGACTAGTCTCAAGTGATCTTAAAGAGAAGGCTGTTTTTGGCACTAAGTAGCATTCCTCTGTAAGGCTGGCTTAGCTCAGGCTTGCTCCCTTGTGTGGGCGTCAGTACAGCAGAGCACCTGGCGTGTTTGGGGAGCTCACCTTGGCACCTACAGACTACAAGCTGCTCCTTCTGCTTTCCATTCTCACTGGTGACTTGCTTGGTGACCTTGGGCAGGCTTATCTAATCTCTCAACATGGTATTTCTGCTGCTGTTACAAAACGTGCTGCTGTCTCATTCTGGTTGCTTAATATAGGAAGCTTAATATGTGTGAAGACTTATGCTGATTCAGTGATTAAAAGTTGTGGGAATGCAAGTAATATTTTGATTTCAGGATTGTAGGGTTGTTTTGCTTGGGATTTTTTACTTGTTTTAATGTCTTGCTGACTGATTAACTAAGATGAGTTTTGGTTTTTTTGTCCAAAAAAAATCCTTTACTAGATATCTTGCTGAAGAAAGTATGATGAAGAAAAAGTAATTGCTAGAAAAAGTCTTCTATGTGGGTGCTTTAGTGCACAGCTATTGGATTCTAAAGTCCACCTTTCCTCAGCAAACATCTTTCTGAATTCCTTCAGAGGGGAACTGGTCTTGTTTGTCTAAGTGTCCACCAGAAAATATGATTGATTTTATATGATCTCCTGCTTTGCTCATAAGAGGTTTTATTTCTCTTTCAAAAGCTCTCAGCTTGTTGATTGTAAATTCTTGGAAGAATTCTGAAACTGATGAAGGGCTGCCCTCCTGTGAGAAGCTGTCGCATTGCAGCCTGTTGTGTTTGTGATGATGCTCAAGCTGTCTCAAGTGTATAAAGTAATATATGAGAGCTCTGAAAAAAACTCATTTCCTCCTGAGTAGCTCTTTTTGTAGATAATTTGTGAACTCACACCTGCAGAAAGGTTTTTCTTTTCCTGGTTATTTTGTCTTCATGCTTCCAAGACAGGACAGCAGGAATGAGTTTTCATAATTTGTAACTGATATTTACAGAGTAGAGTATTTTTCCTATGTATTAAATGTAAGGATATCACTTGACTTAAGAAAGCACTAAAGCTGCTGATACAATTCGGAATGCAAGTAATTTGTCAATTTTTATTTTTATTATATAGATATTTTAATGTGAAACAGGATTTCTTCTGTATGCAAGTTCAGTTATAGCCTTGTTCTATATTGGGAGGCCATAATCCAAATTAGAAGAAACATGCTGGACTCATGATCAAAATATTAAATATTGTAGTTTCTACTTCATGGACTTTTTAGAAGGGGCTATATTCTTTACCAGCAACTTCTCCATGCAGTTTTACTTTATTAAGAAGCCAGTTGCATGATTGTGCCACAGTAACCCAATAGCAGAATGTTGTACTACATTTGTTTAGTAATTCTTGTATTCATAGTTGTAGGTTTTGTTATCTGAATCCATTATAACTTTATGCACGTGTGGAATTTCAGGGTGTAGTCACCTCAGTATTAGACATTTTTGTACTTGTACTAACTTACAGAGAATTCTGTAGTTAAAATGAAAGGAAGTTCTTATTCTTTTTGGTAAATGAAATGCCCACTAAATTTTGCAGGAGGAAAGGAATGTGTTCAGAAATTAATTCCCTTTATTCATTTATGTTCCTGTCTTTATTTGCCATAAATGAACCTTGTTTAGAATGGATGCTCAGATATTACATGAAAATCACATGATCAGAGCAGAAATGATCCTCCAGTGGCTAAAATACTTCTGGAGTTCCCTACTAGCTCAAATTAAATTCTGAATTTCAGCAGAAAATTGCAAGTGTTTTCTTTCAGAAGTTACTGAATTAGAATTTTAATTTAAATCAGTTTTTGGCAGATAGTATAACTTAAGGGACTAAGAGAAGAAAATGAACTCAATCATCTTTTATCACTAGTTTTCTAAAACCTTTTAAATTCACTGTGCCAAGAGTTGCCCTTATCTGGTAGTCTTTTGTGGCCTCTCTGAATACTGAGTCTGTTTCTGATACTTGTCTATTCAGTTTGTCATTCCTCTAAATTTTGGCTTCTGTCTTCATTCTGAGTGCAAAAGGTAGTACCAGAGAGGAAGATTTTTGACATACTTCTACGATAGGCTAGAAACAAGAAATGGTCTGTCACTAAGAAGCTGGCATGAGAAAGCTGACATGGAAGCTGTGTGTGCAAGGGTGCATTGTGTAGAACAGGTATTCAGACATCACCTGGAAATCATACTGCTGCAGAAGAAATGTGAAAAAAAGCTTTGAACATAACAGGATTGTACACATATGCAGCCCCTTCCTGAAGCCAGCTAGGGAGGTTAAAGAAATCCTGATCAGGATGGAATTGAAGTGTCTGCTAGAGTGTGTGCACCTGTATGCTTTTGCTGAAATGCTTTCTTTAATCTCAGCTGAAGGCTTCTTTACTACCTTAAGTTATGTAATTGTTCCAAACTTCTCTTTGTCCTATTTCTGTTACCTCTTTTAGTCCTAGCTTCAAAATGTTAATGCTGCGATATTTGGGGCCTGAAGGCAGAACAGAGTTCTTCACACTGTGTGAACTGCTGGTGAACAGGGATGAGGAGGTCTGGAAGCTTCCTCTGACTGGAGTGGTACAACCACCATGGTCTAAGGCAGCACAGCATACTACCTAAATCTTAACGTTCCTGTTACCTCTTTTTTACTGCTCTGAAGGGCTTCCATTTCACAATGGAACTCTTCTTTTCAGCCCCTTTGCCCCTCTTGAGTTCGGTCAATAAATTATTGTCGTAGATTAGGACATGTTTTTGGTATTGTAGTCCAAGATTGTATGCAACTTTTGCTTAAAGTCAATCACTGTGCTATTTTTCTTGCAGTTAGGTTTCCTGTTATGTGTATGAGTGGCGAAGTGCTTTGCCTTTCACGTTTCTTAATGTGAATTTTAAATGCTTCTGTTCAGTTAGCTTTTCAACTCATTAACACATTTTTTGTTCATTGTGTGCTTACAAAAAAGAGCTTAAAATGTTGGTTATGTGACTGTGCTGAGCTCTGCAAATTAATACTTGATTATTTTTTAATACATTAATAACATAACTACATAAACAACACTATTTTTTGGTGACTATTTTAGTATGCAGACATACTTAAACCATGATTAGGCAATCAAATTAAATTAATACAGCTGGGGATACTTGATGTATTATTCTTAATTCAGTGGTGCTTCAAGAACACTGATTAGTTCAAGGAGATTTTGCTTCATTTAAGTACTCATGAACATGCAGTCTTTCAACTGTGTATCTCTTAGAACTTGATCCTATTTAAAAACCAGAAATATTTCACATCAGAAGATTGTCCCATTAAAAATAAAAATATTTATTTTGTTTCAGTTTAATGAGTGGAGTTAAAAACAATGTTGGCAGAGGAATAAATATGGCCTTGGTCAATGGTAAGTGACATTTCAAGTGGGCAGATTGTCTTCATTTTCAAATTGTTTCTGAAATTTAAGGTGAAGTACTGTGGAGTTGTGAAAGGCAAGCACCAAAGAGAAAAGCAAGTATTCAGTTTATTTAAGCTGGGATGTCAGATATTGGCACTGACACCTTGTTGTTACAAAGCAGAAAAACTCAGTGCATTTTTGTTTCTAAAAGTGGGTTGTAAAAATAGTGATGTGGAGTGCTGTGGTGACTGTTTTGTTGATACATCACATAAATTCCTAATGCACAGAAAAATGGAAAAAGACATGAGATGCATGCTACTTCTTTTGACCTTGTGTGTTGCCACCAATAATTAAACTGTAGACTGTATTCTTCTGTTCCTCTGTTTTCAGTGAAACTTCTTTAGCTTCTTAACAGTTTTGTAACTACACAGAAAGACCAGTTCATTATTTCCTCATTTGAATCAGTATATTTGGTCTATAGAGCTTGTCCATAAATACATCATGTTAGGTGATTGTGTTCAGGGTTCATAATTTTCATTAAAACCAAACAAGTTTAGCTGTGTGTTACTTTGAAAGCTGAACTGAATGTCAGCACTGGCACATGTGTAGGAAATGATTCCAGCACTGAGATAGCACTTTGTCATTTCACTGTGATATAAATTCTCGTCATTTCTGGGTTGTACTCAGATTTACATCATCTAAAGCATAACTTCAACAATACTTCCTAATCCTATGTTGCTTTGCTAAATTGTCTCTATCTGTTCAAAACCAAAATACTTATCTTTGTATTTTATAGCTCCAGTCTTTCTGTCTTCCAAACTTTAAATGAATGTATATTTTTAAAAAAACCTTCACCTTCCATCAAATACTCTGTAGACAGCATAATAAAAAGAGGTAATGAGATATACTATATTGTACACTTTTTTCTATTTATTCTGGATGTTTAAATCTAGTTAAAATTTCCTGTGTATAGCAGAACATGCAGTCTAATTTTAATCTTTCTGACTTTCCAAGTGGCATGAAAGGCAGTCTATAGCTGTACTATTTTTGCAAAACCAACTTTTAAAAAAGGCAGATATATTAACTGAATATTCTGTGTTGGTTTTAAAGTCTGTAAATGTTTTCATTTATTTTAGATTCCACTTGAAGCAAAATCAGAATTTTGCCTAGAATTATAGAATTTTCTGTGCTTGAAGGCACCTTTAGGATCACCCAGTTCCCACCCCCTTGCCATGGGCAGGGACACCTTGCACCAGACCAGGTTGCTTAAAGCCACATCTGGCCTTGCCTCCAGCACTTTTGTGGATCATCTCACTGTTTTCCTCTTACCTTTTCCTGCTCTTTTTCACAAACCACTACACTGTTTCCATAAAAGAAAAGCTACCATAATTCATTTATCTAGTGTCTTCTGCAGCACTTTGTCTGAAAGAGTGTAAGAGGAGTTAGACATGTTATGTGTAAAATAATTTTGGCTATATTTGTTGGCACCAAATGTTTCTTTTTCTCTTTTCCCTCAGGTAAAACTGGAGAATTGCTAGATACTAAGTTCTTTGACATGTGGGGAGGAGGTAGGTACAATTACACTGGTCACAAAGAAACAAAAAATGTGCTTTTTTTTTCTTCCTTCTTGCCCAGACTCCATTTGCTATGGTGATTTAAGGTGGTAGGTAAGGGAGTGCTTCATCTCTACCTTTGTAATTGTGAGGAGAGTGCAACTTTTAGGAAACACAAGTAGTTGAGGTGGGAGGGAATGGTGTGGTTAATCAAACAGACTTGTTCTCCAGAGCAGTTCTCAGTAGTGATTATGTCTTTACACAATAAGGATTAAACTCTTTCTATAAAATCAGAGTTCTCTGATGCATTTTAGCTTACCCTCACTCTGCATCTTTTTATAAAGACATTTACAAATAATATATATATTATATATAAATAAATATTACATGTATTATCTTTACAAATATTCTTAAAAGTGTTCTTTGCAGAAAGACATTGCAGATGTTTAAATACAGAACTGTTGCTTATTATTAAACAGTTTTATGTTCTCTTCCTTTTCAGATGTGGCACCACTTATTGAATTTCTGAAGACCATCCAAGATGGAACGATTGTGTTAATGGCAACATATGATGATGGTGCAACCAAGTATGTAATTGATTTTAAACAGCAAATGTGGCTTAAACTTTTACATGCTGTTGTATACTGAAAAAAATACATTATTACAAAACCACTTTTAATAAGGTTTTGTTCTTTCAAGGTGACAGATTTGAAACTATAGTTTCAGTTTATTAGTTTTATAATGTAGATGTGATTTGGGCACAACAAAAATCAAACTAAAATTAAGCAGATATAGGTGTGCTGATTTTTTTCTTTCTGATAGCTCATTCTATCTTGGCTAGTAAATTCAGATTCAGTCCAGACATAGGAACATGATTATGGGAACATACTCTGTTGGAAAGGGGCTGTTTCATTCAGTACTTTCTTCAGATCAACTCCAAGACAGAGTTTGGTGGTTACAGGGTGGCAGAGACCGTTCCCACCAAGCTTTGCCTGTATCCTTACATTTAAAGTCACAGAGGTTACTAATGTGAACCTTGTCGTTTTTGTCCTCAGTGTTTTACTGTTCCACTCTAAAGCTATTCAATTTATTAATCTAGATGTAGCCTAACAGGGTTTAGGTCTCTTGAAGCATTATCTCCCAACTTTCACAACTTGAATCTGTTTTAATAGATACTAAAAATTACTGTAGAATATGTATTGTAATCTACTCCTCACTTAAGTCATCCTATCCAAAGGATTGCTTTTTACAGTGGAAATTGAAACTTCTTTCCTTTTCCTCTGCTGTTTTACTAACCATTAACTTTTTTCTTAGTGTGGTGCATAATATTTTTTTTCCTCTTTTGATTCTATTTGTTATCTAGAACTTGTCTGTATTTTTGATACAGAAGCAGCTTCCCTGTGACTAAGTCCTGACTTTGCAATGTGTAATCTTTGCAGTGAATACTTAAGTGTGTTTACATTCACTGCTTTTAGGAAAGAAGAAAGTAATTTACTGGGGTTTTA